>CM012450.1:12023198-12543198 GCA_003999625.1 Oryzias javanicus | reverse complement strand
AGGTTGGAGTTTGAAGATTGCAAAAGTTTGTTGCTTGCATATTTTTAAACAAATATTGTGAAATTTTAATAAATGAATATTTATCAAGCTAACAAAAAATGACATACAATATTGACATAACAGGAATGTGGGCGTGGTTGACAAAAATCTCTATTGCCAAGGAAATCAAAAAATTGACTTTGTCTGATTCTTCTCAAAAGTACATACATTTGTTCGTCACCCCAATTGACCAAAATCAAAACTGGTTACTATGGAGATAGAACTAAGAGAAAGTCACCATTTTGAAAAAAAAGTTTTTGTTTTTTTTTTTTTTTTTTAATGAATTTTTACCATGCCGCTCTGACGGGTGGCAGGAAACAGGGGGAGACGGGCATGAACAGCCTCTCACCAGTGAGGGCAGGTCAAAGGGGGGTGGCAAGTATGGGGGCAGGTAGCGTCACTTGTTTTTAGTCTGGACCAGATCATGCAGAATATTCATTTCAAAGGGTCTGGAGCTCTCAGCCCCTATTGCCGTATCTCTCCATGCAAACGGAAATGGGATCCTTCTAACCTACACATGAACATACAAAACAAAAGCACAGGGCTTGGAGCGCCGCTCCTCGTCTCAGATCTAAGCTTGTGTCTCTGACACATAAAAAGCTCTACATGCCATAGATCTCTGACAAATGAAATTTCTTTTCAAAACAAATACCTACAGAGCCTACGCAGAAATGAGTCAATCTAATCAAATGAAGTACAAAAACAGTTTTTTAAACCTACATTTGTTTCCAACAAATACCATGTATGACTGCTTCTGTCTCCTATTATCTCCCGAAAATGTCTTTTGCTTATTTTGCCGGTGAATCATTTTGCCTTTAAAGCTCCCCCTTCACTTAGCCAGCAAGTAAATCCAAGCGCCACACTGTAATCACGGTAAACAAAAACAGGTAAGTCTGGTGAAATCTTTTCACTTGTGTTTCATTTCTTCTTCAAAGCAGCTGTAAGTGCTGTGGAATGAGTTATTATCACAGTGTTTTGCTGGTTGGAAGCACGCATGCGGCTCGAGAACGCCGCTTAGCCCTTCAAGAATTACTTGCATTCGACTGAATTCCGATTTCTCCAAACTGATTAACTGTTGCTAATCAGTGTTTGGCAAGCAGTATTCCAACTTTTAGAGCCCTATAGCTCATATTGAATATGAGAGTTCGTCTTCAAACATGCCATCCTTCAAATGTTTCTGAAACTGGCGTGAAGTCATCCTCGGTGAAACAGGCAGCACGGATGCACAAGCAGGAACTTAAGTCAGCCTCATTAGGTAGTGAAGATATCCTCAGCCGTGAATAAATCCTTTGGGAGGAAATTTAAAGCAAAAATGTTTCACTTGGCAACCAGATAGACTACATGGCTTTCCTGGAATACTTACTGCTCAGTGGGAGATAAACATCCAGTCTGGAGGATGTGAACAGGTGCTGCAGCCTAACATTAAATCCTGACTCCACTGTTCACACAGCAAGCCCCAAACATGCACACCCTCACCCCGGCAGCACCACATGAAGAGCAAACCTCAAGGGAATTCTCCAAAGTAAATAAGTTAAACTGTGAATTAGTTTTGAGTCTTGGTCAAAGGAGTGGTTGAATTTACAGCAAACCACGGCAGTAGGATTCCCTTGATGAAATTATGCATTAAGAAAATATGCTTTACAGAAGGATGCTACTTATCAGTTTGATGATGTTTTTTTTTTTTTTTCATTTTCTTTGCATCAACATTTTTAACCCTACATAACCATCAGTATCATATTTATATTTCTGACTCGCTATCCCATTAACATGATTCAAAGGAGACAACGGATTTTATTGAAGTCCCATTGTCTATAACTTGGTGAATGTTTTTTGCCCTGTCGTTCATCATCCTTCCACAAGGGGCAGTAGAAGGACTCATTTCAAAATGGCTGCCTCCATGAAATCGCAAAAACACTTTTGGCAGGAATAATTTAGCTAGTTTACTTAGCTTTTAAGTTAGAATAATTCATCTATTTTGCAAAATGACTTCTTGCTGTATTGAATGAATGAAAACATTTTAGATAATTAACTCATAATTCAGTTACACCATGTTAAAAATGTGTGGATCAAGTTGTAGACGGCGAGTAAATAAGATGCTTTTTCCTGAGCCTTCATTTCAATATTTTTGCATCTTAAATCTTATCAAATAAAACTTTATTCATAAACACTGTTCCAACATAAATAGCTCAAAGTGCTTTGCATAAAAAAACATTTTCCAAATTAAAAAAAACAATTGTAAGATAAATAATTATAAAACACATTCAATGACCTCCAACCCCACCCAGCTGACATTGTTGTGAGCAAATCACCTAACGTATCATCATTGATACTATCTATAACTCACTAAAAATAAAATTGCACATTTGTTTTCATTAAAAGGTTTAAAGAACATCTTTAATTAAAAAAAAAAATGTTTTTTTTCAGTTCTCTGATATCTCTGCATTTACAGGATTAAAAAAAAGTACATTTAAAATTTATTGACACAATGTGTTTTCTAATAAACTGAGACCTCTGACATGCAATTTAACTAATACTATTTACTTGTTTAATTTGTTTTATTTTACATTTAACCTACTATCCTTGTGTAAATAGGTCTGTAATTGTAAAGCGCTTTGTGCCTTCAAGAACGGTAGAAAAGCACTTTACAAGTATAATCCATTTATGTTTTTTTTCTTTTTTTTAAACCCTTTACTTTATTGTTTTGGTTTTTTCTTGCATGGGTTGGGAAGATCTCACGTGCAGGGAGTGGAGATGGCAACGTTCACTGTATAAAAGAAGAAAAGAAAAGCAGGACGTGTTAATTGCTATTTCCACAAACACTAAACAAAACAAAAATAATAGTTATTTTGTAATATGTGTAGCTGCTCATCATCAGAACGGCTTATCAGAAAACAATAGTGAGAAAATATGGGAAGAATACAGACACTAAGAAAGCTAAGGTTGACACAGCAGGTGTGTCTCTCTGCCTCAGAATTCCACTTTTAAACCAGGGGTGTGAAACTCAAGCTCTTAAGGGCCATTGTTCCGCTTTTTCTCCAAATCCCCTGCTCTTGTCCCCTTTCCACCCTTTTGTGTGAATGCTTAGTAAACAATGTTAAGTAAATTAGCAACAAGATATAAATATATTTATGGGCTATGTTTTACATGTTTATAGTAATTTTCCAAAAAATTGAAGTTTACCTAATATTTTAGGAACATGCTAACAATTTGAGCTAATTTATTATCTTTTTTTTTTTTTTTTTTTTCTTAGGCGAATGAAAAGTTCTGTCATGATTTGGTGCTTAGGTTTTGTCATGTTCTGTTTTCCCTGTCAGTTTCACCATGTTCAGGTTGATCACCCACAGCTGTCTTCATTTAGTTAATTGCCCTCAGTGTATCTAAGTGTCTGGTTTTCAGTTTCTCATTGTCAGGTCATCTGCTCTTATATGTTCTGTTGCCTCACTGGTTTGTGCACCTGGGTTTTTGTCATGTTTAAGTTAGAGATGTCCAGCTCGACACACCCTCTCGACACTGCATCGATCTCAGTAGCTCAGTAGCGATTCGAGCAGACTGCACATCACGTGACCGATAGAAACGAGGCCTCGTTACGTCACATCAATTGTTAAGCAATAAGCACATTGACAGTCTGTCAATGGCCGAGCTGTTTGACGCGCGAAATTGAAAGAAAAGGTGCAGCACTTTACAAGGCTTAATAATGGACCAAAATATTGTTGCCAGAGTTGGTTTATTGTATTGATGAAAATCCCGGTTCTTCTTAGAGATGTGAGATGATGCCATTCTGGATTGGCGCACTAGAAAAAAAAAAAAAAAAAAAAAAGCGTCTTTCGGCTCCCAAACCACTCGGTAGGGTTTTTTTTTTCTAATAAAATAAATAAATATCCCCCGCCCCATGTTATTCGCGACTGAAATATCCTAGTGGAGAAGATGATAATCCTTCCCAATTGTATATCCAAAGCCTATTATCCAGCTTTGATCAAACATTTCATAAAAAGACAAAACATCGACTGAGCCTTAACGTTTTATTGGTCATGAAGTTTTGACAACATGCGCGCTTGGACGTATATTGACAACCAGCAGATGTCGCCATTTCTCACAGAAATGATTCGAGCAGAGTGTCGATCTCAGCCCAGGTGTGTCGAAGGGTGTCAGTGCTTCATGAGGCATCAATTTGGCCATCTCTAGTTTAAGTTACTTTAGTAAATGTTTGTTTCTGCCACCAAGTCTGGTCTCCTGCATTTGGGTCCTCCACCACCATCCCTGACAAATTCAGCTTCCATTTTAGTAACAGGCTAACTTTTTTGATTAATTTTGTTTAGTGCGGAATTTTAGGCTGGAGTTTAGCTATAGTATTTAAGCAATGTGCAAGGTTTTTTGGCTGAATTGGCATCTACTGAGTTTTTTTTATGCTAAATTGAATTTTAGCTAATATTTTAGCAAAATGCTAACATTTTTGGCTAATTTATTGTCTACCGAGGTTTTATAGTCTAATTTCGGTTTTTACAGTTAATCTCATTACGTTTTGACTTGTTTTTAATGTGCTTTCATGTGTGTATGTTTTTATGATTGTCAGCAGATGAAAAAAAAAATTAAATTTCCTAAGGGATTATTAAAGACCCGATATACCCACCAAGAACTTTTAGGCTATTTGGCTAGTATTTTTGGCTGGTATTTTAGCACCGAGCTAGCTTTTTTTGGATAAACTGTCATTTACTGAGTTTTTTAATGCAAATTTGAAGTTTAGCTAATATTTTAGCAACATGCTATTATTTGTGGCTATTTTTTCACCTATTAAGGAGTTTTGCTCCTATTTTAGCAACAGGCTAATTTTTTTTGACTAACTGATTTTACTAAGGATTTTTAGAATATTTCGGGGTTCAGCTAGTATTAAAGCAATAAGTTAGCTTTTTGGCTAATTTGGCATCTAAGTTTTTTTAGATTTAGAGTTTAGCTTTTTTAGTTCAGCAAATTTAGAGTGTAGCTCATATTAAAGCAACACATATTTTTTTTTTGCAAAATTGTCATGTGTTAGGGATTTTTTAAGCAATTTTGTCACAAATTTCTCTGCGATTTAGATTAACTTTAGAGTTCTTTCATAGTTCTTGAAAAAATGTCCAGTCTTTTAGTAAATTTTACATTTTGCAAATAGCTTTGAATTTTCAGAAAATCCCTTCAACAGTTAAAGTAAATTGCGCCACCATTTTCAGCAAAAAGCTTCAGCATCTTCAGCGACCTCTTTCAACAAAAAGCATTCACACTAGCATTTTCTTGTTGGCTATTTTGGGAGAAATATACATACAAAAATACTTTGTAATGACTATGACTTGCAGCCCTGACCAAATTAAAACCGCTTCAATTTTAAAGACACTCTCTTTTATTATATCATCATATATGACTGTCTGGGTTAGAAACCAATAATTTTAAAAGACAGTAGGATTTTTCTTCATTCCCCAACTGGGAACGCTGACGGACAGGTCGGTCCAGTGCCTTCTTCTTCCTCCTCTGCCGTCCTTTTGTAATGTGTGTAGACTGAGATTGTGTATTGTTCTGCTGAAAAATGCATGAGCTGAGTGTGCACTGTTGCTTCACAACAAGCAGGTTCCTGGTTTGAATCCCACGTGGATTTTCTTTTGTAGAGCTTACATGTATCTGCATGTGTTCTCTGCGGATGCTGCAGGTTTGCTCTGTGTCGTCCAAGAGTCTGCATGCTAGATTAACTGGTGACACATCAGGGTTAGAAAATGTGACCTTTACAGGATGAAGCAAGTCAATAAGGTTGATTAAAAAATAGATAAAGATGGCAACTCAATTGTAATATGTTTTATGGAGTTTTTTACTGTTTTCTTCAAAATTTTCTCTGCCAGAGCATTTTACGGTGACTTTCAAGTGCAAATCATAACCAGGGGGTTGGCACATCGACTGCCCGGGGGCCAATTTAATCTGGCCTGGAAACTGGAATAAATGATTTTTATTACCGTATTCATGTTTTATCTTCCTTGTAGTTCAGGTGTCTCCCCACAGATGGCGGACGATAAAAAAATTAACCGTCGTTCAGGCATAGAAAGTTTTTTGTATTCGGGTAGATGTTATTTTTCTGATATTCATGTATGATTTTAATTCGAAAAATCATTTTCTCGATTATTCCAACAGCACAGAAATGCAGCATTTCCCTTAGTTTCCCTGAAGAATATTAACCTGTTGGTGAAAATTGCACTAAAATGAGAACAAAATCATGGTTTTAATATAAAATCTCAAAGATGTTCTGTTTTAAAGTACTTTTAAATCCAAATTAAGGCATATTTGTGTCCAGATTGCGAGTTTATTTTTTTTCTTTTACAAGGCAACTTAGCAAAAGATGCATCGTCCGGTCCTTCTGTCCAAAATTAAAACCCTTTGTGGCCCATGAGTCAAAAGGTTTGCCCATCCCTGCACTAGATGCAAAAACATTTAAAGATCACAACGATAATTAAAAGCAAAACAAGTAATAAAAAAGCATAATATTTTAGAAATCAAAACAAAATTGCGGAAATCAAAACACAATCTAAAAAACCTGAAACAAAATAAAATAAAAAAAAAAAAAGAAGTAACCGGAACACAAACTTGATGAGGATTTTTTACAAATAAGTCTTCAGTTTTCCACATACTAATAAAAGTTTTTGTTACGTATGGAGTATATCAGGTATTGCTTCATGTACAATCATTTTCAGTTTAAAAAATAAACAAACTTCCTCATATAATCAGAAAGAAATAGAAAGTAAAATAAGTCCCCAGAAATCAAAATAAATGTTAAAAAACTAAACTGTAAAGGGTGGGTACCATGGCACATTTTTGATTGGATGATGAGGTGTGTCCATCATTTCAATGAAGTGATTCTGGATATGCTCCGTAATCATGAAACTTAAAAACTAAATTAAATCTATCAAGATTTAATTAAGATTTCTGGAAATTACTTCTTTTTTTTCATTTTTTGAAATTGTGTTTTAGTTTCAGAAATTATTTATTTTTTTCTAAAATGTAATGTTGTTTTCCAAATAACATTTTTAACTCTATTTATTTGCTGTGATATTTAAACAGTTTTTACATTGAGTGATTTGTTGATGTAATTTGCACTTCAGGGTCACCATACACTCAACACACCCTGACTCTGGGACTTTCTGCAAGCATAAGTCTACACTCCTCTTCTTCACAGATGTGGCACACATGAATCCTTAACTTTTGAGAATGATCTGGAGTGTTAAATCAGTACGACACGTGTCAAAGGTACAACCACTCATTGAACTTCCTTCCAACACCAACGGGGTTAATGCTGCCTCTGGAACAGGTTGATTTAGGGTTTAAATCTGTGAAAGGAGGATTAGTCAGTGCTGATCCATATTATAGCACTTGATAAAAGTTTCACTAAGTAATCCGTTAGGCAGATTCTGTAATGCAGGAATGGATAACAACAAAATATTTTAAATACAAGTGATTTCTCTTTGGGGGAAGTCAAATCACTTTGAACTAAATTTGCTTGGTTTGTTGGGGAAAAAAGTGATCAAAAACAAAAAGTTATTCATTAAATCTATTAAGACCCGCACAAATGAAAATCCTGTTTTAACATGTTCTTGTAGCATTTTTTACATAATAGAAGACATATATAAAATTAGGATAAAAACTGCATTTCAGTGTATGTACTTATTAATATTGGGATGAAACAGGAGAAGACAAAAAAAAATCAGTTTTGAAAAAGTTGTGATGCAGCAACTGAAAAGGGCTGGCCAAAGTGTCCCAGCTTCCCTCCATTCTGATGCATCCACTTGCAGACAAATATTCATTGTCTTCCTCAACAGAGATTGTATCTAGTTCCAAAATTGTTCCAAAATTGCTTGCCATTTAGTTGAACTACTAATGCTAGAGGGTGTAAGCTAGCAGATTTCCATAATCAGGAACTCTCAAGCCAAGGGCACACTCCCTTAAACTGAGCCAAAACAATCCGCTGAAGGTGCAATAAGGAGAACCCGTTGTCATGGAAACCCGCAAACCTCCTCTCTCCATGACCCTTTCCCCCCTCACTGTGCCATAGAGCGCTGTGTGATGACTCATGGCTACACGAATGGTCCATTTTTGTGGACCTTTTTAAATCAATTTGTTGAGGTCCACGGGCAAGAACAGGAGCACAGATGATCCACCGGGACTCTCTCTCACTCCAGGGGATTTTTCTTTCTCACAAAGAAAAACCTGGCTGGAAATAGGATAGAAAATTTATTTTCAGAAAAACTCAAAAACAACACTGAAAAACAAGTCAAGTACAAGGACCGAAGCCTCTGACAATCAAACAAAGTAAAGCTCGGCTTCAGCTTCCGGGGGAAGGAGGGTGTCCAACAAATGATGATGCTGTTTTTAAACTCCGACCTGGATGTCATCCAATCAGGTACCTCGCTCAATTTGGCCGTCAATCTGCAAATATAGGAGGAAATAAAACCTCCCACTCCAGACAAAAACAATAAAACTGACGAGAAGCGTTCCAAAGGTACAAAAAAAACACAATATTACACCCTCAGTCGTAACAGTAGAACTTTAAAGTTTGTAAGATGGCAATTTTCATAATAAACAAGACACAAAAACTGGTAATTTACCCACACATAAATGACCGTTTTCAGAGACAAAAATGTTTGTTCAGCTGCATCATGAGCTGCAATTACAGAAGGAATTAATTCATTAATACCAGTGATTTACCCAGACTGAGATCTCAAATCATAAAAAGTTTCTTTCCCCTTTCATTTAGACCTTTTTTTTCTCTCTTTTAGCCGTTCACAATTACAGAATTTTAAACCGTGTAATACAGAAAGAAGACTACATTTTGCTTTCGCTCTGTTGTGGTCGACAGGGACAAAAACTTTGAAGATGATAAGACTTGGTGCTTCAGCTTTTCTTTGCTGAGCGGATTCGTGTCCCATATGTCTGGGGCAAAGAGAGACCTCCTGAGAGGCGGCGCCGACACTCAGCAGTGAGATGTTGAGATCTCACATACCAAACGAAGAATAGGCTCAAATCAAAAGAAGTGGGGGGGGAAATAAATACATGAATAGATAAATAGAGTTTTAGAGTTGCAGTATGAAAGCCAATGGAAGAAAAGCTATTAAAGTAGTGATGTTTCTAATTTACAGCATTCCAAAAATAAGGAGGAAAGGAATCCTTTTATTTAAATCAAGGAAAAAAAAACTGACTGAGTGAGACCTTTATTTGATTGGTATTAGGCATACAATGTGACAGGAAGAATGAAAGACCTTTAATTAGACAGAATCGACAGAGAAGGGTTGTGAAGTCTAATTAGGTATGTTTAAAAAAAAAAAAAAGAAAGGGTTTGAAAGTGAGATCACTCAACTGAAAGCGAGAGACTTCATTATCGCTCAAAGAAAACAGGAAAGATGGACGGGAAATTTCTCTCTGTTCCTTTTTTTTTCTAAATCACTTTGGGTGGCATTTTAGATAACAAGTGATTAGCTCCTTTGTCTTTTTATTAGCAAGTGAATTTCCTGTAGATTTAATTTTTTAATGATACCAAGGACCCTCATTTCCTAGCCAATCAAGTCAAACCCAGTCACCTTGTACAGAGGGAGAGGAATTTTTCTTCCTGTTACCATTTGGAGAATTTTTCCCCTTCATGTCAGCAGCAGTAAAATGTAAGGGGGGACTTCAATAAAGCAAAATGTCAATACAAATTGGGCAATTTGGATTCGAACACTGTGTTGTCCTCAGAATGTGTTGCCAGAATGACTTTCTTTCTTTTTTCTTAAAGGGGCAAGGAGACGTTAAAAGAAAATATCTCACATTTTGAAGGTTAAATCAAGATTTTCTGTTTCTTACACAGCAGTCATTAGAATTCAGAAATTTACTAAATAGATAATAAATTACATTGTGACAAAACAAAAAAATATTAGGAATGGTTCAAAAATTGAATTATTAAATTACTACTTTGACCAATAATTTACTAGTTTGGGAATGTAATTTTTTTAACACACAAATATCACTATGGAAGTTGAAAATGGTCTGCCCTGCTTTTTAATTTTTCTCATGATTATGAGATCTATGTCATCACGAGAAAACAACATTCCTTTTTCTTGTGATAATAAGATAAACTACCTTATTATCTCGAGAAAACAAAATTTGCTTTCTTGTCTTAATGAAATTCACTACCTCGATATCACGAGAAAACAAAAATAGTTTTCTCATGATAATGAGATCCAGTTTCTGGTTTTCACAAGTAAATAAAATTATTTTTCTCATGATAATGAGATCCACTACCTCGTTATCACGAGATAACAAAATTGTATTTCTCATGATGAGAACCACTATCTTGTTCTAATAAGAAAACAAAAGTCATTTTCTCGTGATAATGAGATCCACTATATCGTTATCATGAAAAAACAAAATAAGATTTCTTGTCATATTGAGATTCATTACCTCGTTATCACAAGATACAAAATTGGATTTATCATCAAACCTGCCATTTTTAAGTAAGACAATTGAAAAAGCTGTTTTCCATCAGCTAAATAAATTCTTAATAAAAATAACTGCTATGATGTCAGTCAGGTTTCAGACAGAACCAGAGCACTGAAACGGCTCTGACAAAAGTGACTAATGACAAACGTTTGAATGCAGACAATGGAAATATCGCAGTGCTTTTATGTTTGATACAGTCGACCACGCTATACTACTCAAACGACTGGAAAACTGGGTGGGTCTCACTGGACCAGTACTAAACTGGTTCAAAACGTACTTAGAAAGCAGGAAATATTTTGTGTCAATTGGTAACTTCACGTCTGAGCCAACAGAAATTACATGTGGAGTACCCCAGGGCTCCATCCTAGAACCACTTCTATTTAACATCGACATGCTCCCACTGGCCCAGGTTATAAAGAACAACAACATAAGTTACCATAGCTATGCAGATGACACACAGATATATATTAGACTGACACCAGGAGACCGAGGCCCTGTACAGGCTCTGGTAAATGCATTGAGGACATTAATGACTGGATGTGTCACAACTTACTTCAGTTAAACAAAAACAAAACTGAGGTTATTGTCTTTGGGGCTAAAGAAAAAAGGTTGGATGTTACAACAGAGCTTTGGTCTATCCAACAAAAACTACCAACCAGGTTAGTAATTGGGTGTAGTGATAGACTGATACTGAAAATTTGATAAACACATTAAGGGAGTCACAAAATAATCCTACTATTATCTCAAAAATATCTCAAGGATTAAAGATCTGATGTCTAAGAAGAACCTGGAAAACTAGTGCATGCTTTCATCTTTACTCAACTTGATTACTGTAACAGTGTTTTTACAGGACTACCAAAAAAAAAAAAAAAACGATCAGGAAACTGCAGCTTCTTCAGAACTCTGCTGCTCGGGTTCTCACTAGGACCAAGAAAGTAGACCACATCAGTCCAGTTCTGAGGTCTTTACACTGGTTACCTGTCTGCCAGAGGATAGACTTTAAAGTTTTGTTACTGGTTTATAAAGCTTTGAATGGTTTAGCACCAAAATACATGACTGACCTCTTGACTGAGTATGTACCAGCCAGACCTCTCCGATCATCAGGATCCAGTCTTTTATCAGTTCATAGAGTCAGAACTAAACATGGAGAAGCTGCATTCAGCTTCTATGCTCTGATTATCTGGAACAGACTTCCAGAAAACACTTAGATTAGCTGAAATCCGGGTTAAAGACTCACCTGTTCTCAGCCGCTTTTGATTAATATGTATTCAAAAGTTTACATCTGCACCGTTTATCTATTCTTGTTTTAAATTAAAATCTTTTTACTTTCTTTGTAATTTTTATTTTAATGATCACACCTTCACTATTTCTTTTGATTGTTTCTTTGAATGTTTTGTGTAAAGCACTTTGAATTGTCTCTGTACATGAAATGTGCTATACTCATAAACTTGCTTTGCCTTCTGATGATGAAATCCACTATCTTGTTCTAATGAGAAAACAAAATGTATTTTCTTGTGATAATGAGATCCACTATCTTGTTATCACGAGAAAACTAAGATCGCTTTCCAGTGATAATGAGAACAACTATCTCATCATCACGGGCAAACAAAATTTGTTTCCCTGTTTTAATGATATAATAAAGAATATATTACCATGTCCCTCTCTGTTTTTCTTACTCTTAGAGACAGAGACTTTTTAAGTTTTTTTATTTTGTTGTTAACAACAAACACAATAAAAGAAAACACAGGGAAATAAAGGGTGGGAGCTGGTACATGAGATGGAAGTAAGGCGTTTGAGGACCGTAGATCTTCTGATAAATACAAAAAAATAGGCTAAAAAATAACTTTATGGAGTTTCTTCTTCTGCTGTGAAAACAAAATAAAGAGACTTAAAACAGATAAAGAGTCTTAGTCTTAGTGCGGGAAAAGAAGAGAGGGACACTACGCTATATTCTTCAGTATTAATTATTAATAATTATTAGCTTATTTTACGATTTTTCAATCATGAGAAATCGATTTAAAGAAAGTAGTAAAAATAGATGAACATTTACATTTTGTTCATTTGTGTTTCAAATTTCAAATTTATAATTTATAAAGCAGTTTTCATCCAGCAGAAAAACAAATTACTTGACAGGTTATAACAAAAATAATATGATAAAACAAACAGAATCATCCCAGCCCTTCCAACAAAAAGAGAGATTAATTACTGTACATGAAGAAAACTCAAAGGGTCAATAGAAATAGAAACCTGGCTTGATGCTGATGTGAGGAAGTGATATTTTGGGGAACCATCTACATCAAAGTAAAATACAGAGAAAGTAATTAAATAAGTAAAGATAAAAACATAAACAAGATGAAAATAAGTAGTGACGAATAAATTAAATAAGAGGAAATTGCTAACAAATAATTATGAACAGTCTTTGGGAGGCCATCCAGTACTTTCACAGAATATATAGAGAGAATTTCAAAAAAAGACAGCTCGACCAAAGGCGAGAAAAAACAAAGCAGGTACAAGAACAAACTAACCAAAATAATGAGAAGATCCATGAAACAATAATATTATGTGTTCAAAAATAATGAGAAACACCTGAAATATATTAAACAGCTTGATTAAAAACAGTCACAGCGTTGATAATGAGGAGCCTGTCATCAAAGAAAGATATAGTAATTAAGTTTTAAGATTTTTGACTAATGTTGGACCCAATCAAGCAAGAAACATAACCACTGATGACTCGTGTGCATGAATAAATGAAGCCAATAGTTGAAAATGAGATTGTAGAATATGTAAAAATGACATTTATGGCTAGCAATGGAAGAAATATGACAACTGTAGAAAAGATAATTAGTATGATTTCTGTCATTTAAAACCAGGCAACAACATATGTGTATCCATTAAGCAAATACATTTTTTAAAGTAACCATTTGTGGTTTTTTGCGCATACCTTCTTCTTCTTCTGGAATAAGGTGTAACACTGTGGCGCAATCGCCACCTAGTGGCCCTCCAAGAGTGGCAGAACAGTAATTGCTTAGAGCTTCTCTGTTTGAGAATCCATGCAAAACTGGAATCTCATTATTATTTCACTAACAGATTTTTACAGTATGTAAACTGTATCAGATAACTAAAAATACCTTCAAAAAATACACAGATTATTAATGTATTTCTAAACAGAGTTGTCTAAATGTTTAAGCTCAAAATTGGATTTAAGACAAATAAAAAAACGGAATCTAAATATTCAGGCTCTGGTGAATTTAATCGAATCGATCCTGGAAATTCTTGGTGATGCCCAGCACCTACAAACGTGGACAAAATTGTTGGTACCCCTCAGTCAAAGAAGGAAAAACCCACAATTCTCACTGAAATCACTTGAAACTCACAAAAGTGACAATAAATTAAAATTCATTGAAAATTAAATAATCAAAATCAGCCATTACTTTTGAATTGTTTATTAACATAATTATTTAAAAAAACAAACTAATGAAACAGGCCTGGACAAAAATAATAACCAATAATGTTGGTGGTAATGTAACAACAGTCAGCATTAGATACTTTTTATAAAATCATAATACGTCTTCCTTAAATGTTTTATTTGTTCAAAATCCTCTGTAACGCTCCTTTATTTTTTGACATATTTTTTTATTCAGTATTTCTATGCGTTGATTGCTTTTGGTCCATTTGTCTTTATTTTATTTACACTCTTCACATCTGTTAAATCCTTTCAATTATTTTTTACAATACATGTTTTATGCTTCGTGTGTTTCTTTTTTATCCGAAATAGGAGTAAAAACATAAATCATAGCAAAAAAAAAAATATATATATATATATTTTTTTTTTTTTGTGCTCATTTGCAGTGCGGTAATTAAAAAAAAAAAAAAACTAACACCAAAGACAGAAAAACTGTCAACACCACTTTGAATGCTCTCTCAAAACATGTCTAATTAATTTTTAGGGAGTGAACTCTTTCATTGATGAATAGTGAATCCCCCCTCCCCCCTCCCCATGACAGTACTGTGAACTCAAACAAGATGAATCTATTATAGTCATCCTGAAAAAAATCCCAAAATAAATAAATAAATAAACTTCTACTGGAGGATTTTAGAGCTGCACGATTGCAAGAAGGGTGTATTGTCTTAGCATTAATCAATACTTGTTCTTGCTCTGCCTTGGTTACCATAGCAACATTAATAGTGAATACATAAGAGACGCCAAATTTGGAGACACCATTACCAAGGCAAACCCAGTTGTTTGTATTCTTGACAGAGTTTCTGGAATGGCCTCCAGATATCACTCGCATAGATCTGTAGATCAACACAATTTTCAGTCAATATGTAAGCTACTACTTATTTATCTCTCTGTGTCCACAGCTGACTCATCCTACCATGATCCCACTGAGCTCCCAGAGCTCCATTCAATATTCCGACTCAGGGTGTTCCACTCAAACTGATTTCACAACTAGGGCTCGACTGCTGCAAAAAAATAAAAATAAAACCGCAGAGGTGCTATTTTAATCGAATTCCGACAAAACTCGCTCTAAACGCTGAGCTTTTCCAGTTAGATGTTACACTCCAAATTCGCTCTAATTTGGGCTCCTGCTATTGTGGGAGGACACAGACAAGCTTGCTTGTTTGCTTACATGAAAGCAGAAAATGATGCCCACAAATGTGTGTTTAGACACACTTACACATCAGCCCAATGGAACAAGTATCTCTGTCTCTGTTTTTTTTCCTCCTTCCTCTCTTCTCTCTCCAGCCAGAACTTACCAAAGCACAATGTTTCCACTGCATTAAGTAAGTCTACAGCCAATTAATAAAATCAGGCAGAAAATGGCCTGAGCAAGACGCATCCTCTGCAGAGTCCTTGAGACCAGTTGTAAACCACGGACTGCGGCAGCGGCGGTGATCACAGGACCGGAAGTAAACAGCTGACTACGGGACTGGAAACAAACAAGCAGCAATGAGACCAGAAATAAGTGACCGACCCAGGGAGCTGGAAGTAAACTGGTGATCACAGGAGGGTATATAGATGACCAATTATCAAGCAGTGAACAAGAAAAGCTCCGAGGGTTTGACATTCGTGAGCTATGTGCATACCAACCCCCACACTCTCGACGAGCCTCTGCCCTTTCGGCTGCCTCTTAAAAGACTGTCTCCCTGTGAATTTTCTGTCCGCAGTGATTGTTACCGAGGAGATAGGTCATACCCCCTCCCTCCCCCATGCACGGTCTGTCACTTTAAAGAAGAGGATGTGCAGTTCTTAAGAAGGACAGTCCGATTAGTGTAATGGACGGGTAACGAAAAGCCAGGGAAGTATGTGGAAGACTTAACGTATTTTCTGCACTATAGGGCGCACCACAATACATCGTCAATGAATGGTCTAGTTTTCAACTTATGTCACATACACTGAGGCAGATAAGTATTTGAACACCTGAGAAAATCAATGTTAATATTTGGTACTGTGCCATACTTTGCGATAACACAGGTCAAACATTTCCTGTAGTTTTTGTAGATTTTGGCCCCCTCCTCCATACAGATCTTCTCTAGATCAGTCAGGTTTCTGGGCTCTTGCTGAAAAACAAAGTTTGAGCTCTCCCCAAAGATCTTCCACTGGATTTAGGTCTGGAGATTGGCTAAGCCAGAGGTTCTTAACCTTTTTGACACTGGGGCCCAATTTTCCCTGTACAAGGTGATTCAAATATAAACATCCATCCATCCATCCATCCATCCATCCATCTTCTTCCGCTTCTTCGGGACCGGGTCGCGGGGGCAGCAGTCTAAGCAAAGATGCCCAGACTTCCCTCTCCTCCACTTCCTCCAGCTCCTCTGGGGGGATCCCGAGGCGTTCTCAGGCCAGCCGAGAGACATAGTCTCTCCAGCGTGTCCCCTAGGTCTTCCTCGGGGCCTCCGCCCAGTGGGACATGCCCGGAACACCTCTCCAGGGAGGCGTCCAGGAGGCATCCGGACCAGATGCCCGAGCCACCTCAACTGACCTTTACAAATATAAACATGTTAATGTAAATTGATCCACATCTTGTTTGTATTTGATAATTAAATCGAGTCATTTTATGGTTTATCAAAGTAAAATCTTGTGGGGAAAAATGGGGTGGAAGCTGCGCGCACTCGGCTTCCGGGTCCAGTATGAACCCAGTGTGCCGCTTACTGCCACCAAGTGGTAGGAGGCTGCATTCAGGTCCCGCGGCCCTCGCGGCCCTCAGGTTCAGAACTGATTTTCGCGCCACTAGAGGGCACTCGCGGACCGAAATTGGGCTGCGGCCCCATGGTTAAGAAACAGTGGGCTAAGCCACTCCGAAACCTTGACATGCTTCTTACGGAGCCACTCCTTGGTAATCCTGGTTGTGCGTTTTGGGTCAGACCCAGTCATGACCCATCCTCAATCCTCTAACTGCGGAGGTTTTTCCGCAAAATCTTGCAAAACATGGCCTCATTCATCCTCTCCTTAATACAGTGCAGTCGTCCTGCGTCATGTGCAAAGAAAACCCCCAAAACACCCCCATACCATGCCGCTACCACCACCATGCTTTGCAGTTGGGATGTCTCTTGGGATAATACTCTTCATTCTTCCTTATCCAAACACGCTGAGTGGAATTTAGACTAAAAAGTTCTATCTTGGTCTCATCTGACCACATGACTTTCTCCCATAACTCCTCTGAACCATCCAAATGGTCATTAGAAAACTTAAGACGGGCCCAGACATGAGCAGGTTTAAGCATGTGAACCTTCTGTGTCTTACTGTATGAGATGCACTGAAATAAGAGGCGCATCCCAGCGAACATTTCTATGTGGGCCCCATATGATTTACCTTTGGGTTGAATTGCTAGCAGCGGAGTTCGCTAACTCATTACGCTGTCCACCGGGCAGATAGTAGTTACCCAGACCACTGAGTACCTACCTAAGCCAATGTTGGCAAAGGCATATGGGGCCACCATGGGACTTGCAGACAAACCTACCTGGGGCCCACCAATTCAGCTCAAAAGTAAACCACATTTGGCCCACATTGAAATGTTCACTGGATTTATGCAACACAAGAGTCAGAAATAAACCCATCAGACAGACTTTAAAGGGGCCCTACCATGAAAATTCTACTTTTTGAGGTTTTAAATGCGTTTTACTGTTCATTCCTCACTATAAAGAACCCCAAAACGGTATTTTGATCCGTCCATGCATTTAAGAGTAATCCATTAAAAGCCTGCACAGTCTGCAGCAGCCACTCCCATACCCATGAAAACGAGCGGTTGGAAACGTGCTGACGTAAGATCGATACCAACAGCTCCCTCCAGGAAGAATCTGCTCTGACAGCTCCGTCCCCAGTGTAACAAAGCACTCAATTTACCCCCTTTTCCCAGTGATTATTAGAAAAAAAGTTCATTTTAGATGTAGAATACCGTATATCTTCCAGTTATGTCCAGTCTTCAAGAAATTCCAGCTCAAACAGGTGTTTGTTAATTTTTCCGCCCCTTTAACACCCCCCACACTCCCAACCTTGTTCGCAACACCTGAAAAAAATAGACTGACATAGTTAAAAAAACATGCTGTCTCTGTACCCACACCAAAGTTAAAGTCCCACTATTTGTCTCTCACCTAGGTGTGTGAAATTTGTTCTCCACATTTGCCCCATCCCCTGGGGGAGTGGTGAGCTGCAGACACAGCCACGCTTGGGAACCATATGGTGGTTTAATCCCCCAGTCCAACTCCTTTAGTGCTGAGTGTCAATGACCTGGCCGGGAATTGAACCCTCAACCTTTCAATCTCAGGGCAGACGACACTCTACCACAAGGCCACTGAGTTGGCTAACCAATCTTGTTAGCAACATGTTAAAAAAAAACACAATCCGACACTGCTACATGTTAGCTCTGTTCGCATCTTGACATTAACTCCCAACAGTGTTTTTTCAACATGTCAAAAAATAGACTAATAGCACTAAAAGAAATGTTACTGTGACTACGCTAACTCCCAACCTTGCTAGGAACGTATGAAAAAAAACCCTACAAGCCCAGCAAGCGTCTTCACAATAACTCCTAGACTTGTTTCTAACATGTGAAGAAAACGAATGGTACCACAAAAACAAGTGTTACTGTGACTATAACAACTTCCAATGTTGTTATTAAAATGTAAAAAGTCACAGTCTAACACTTCAAGGCGTTAGCTGTATTAACGATAACACCCAACTAGACCCAACAAGGCATAATGAATTTTAAGGTACACTGAAAGAAATCAAGGCTTTTAGGTGCAGAAAATATCTGGTAGGCTGCCGTTTATCTCTTTTATTTCTTTCCATTTTTTTTTTTATCTTGCAATCTTATTTTTTTTTTCACAGCTTTTAAAGTATAATTTTCAAAATGTTTTTCTTTGCTTATATTCAATAATAATTATTGGGGGAAAAAATCATCATCAAGGAAGTTGGCCGTAAAACTGGTAAACCCCTAGCAGATTAATTTAGGATTAAGTGCCTGGTGATATAATAGGTAACTGCAACCAAATAACATTAAGCCTCACACAGAGAAAATATAGCATTAGGATAATGAGCCAATCAATTACTTGGATCTGCTCAAGATGACAGCTGGCTCTCACTGCTTTGTAAAGTTAGATCACTGCCTGGAAATCTCTCTGTGTGTTTCCGTTCGGCTCAAGATTCAGTGATCACCTAAACCCAAAATACCACAAGAGACAGAAGAGACACACTTAACAGACACGGAGCAACATCTCCATCCTAGAAGAAAGGGAACTAGAGCCAATTACTCCATCCCTGAAAGGCCTCAGTAAAAGGTTGACGGACTGTATGAGGCAGGTGATTAGTTTTAAGTGGCAGAAAATTGGGCTGCAAATTCTTCACTTAAGAAACTGTTACAAGAAATAATGAAAAGAAAGCCAAAATTTTCAAAAATAGTGCTAAGCCCTTAAATCAAAATACTTCTGTTTCTCAGGCTTTTATTTAGACGTAAGGAAACACTTCAAATGTTCAAACAATTGCACCAAAATCACTTTCAATCAAAGTTCTAAATTCATGTGGAGAAATGTTTTATTATTTTTTAGATGATTTTATTCTTTTATAGTGTGAAAAACAGTAAAGACAAGACACTGAGTTGATCTAAAATATATACATATCTTGTGTTTTTCCAGGTTTTTCATGAAGAAAATGTAAAAAAAAAAAAAAGAACTTTTATTTACGGTTTATAAATAAATTAAACTCACGTTGATGCAATGTAGGCAATAATGCAGGCAATACTAAATAACATCTCCCCATTTTAAAAAATAAACAAATGAGCATGAATTCTGACTCTTTTGATTTGTGATTAAATCATGAATCATTAAGTTCCCTGTTGAAAAATGTATATTCCAACTTCATATTTTTCCTTTAAATAACATCATGTCCACACTGCCAATACAAACGTTAAAAAAAAACGAAAACCACTCCACTATAGGGCTTAATGCATCACAGATGGACTGCATATACCAGCTGCTTTAGTAATGACTTCAGTTTGTTTCTGCTCACTGTTAAAATGGCTTTAGTAATTCACTAATAATAAAACAACAGGAAGTCATTTCTTTGTTTGATTGTTTATATTTTTGTTTTCTTTTGACTGTGATGCTCTAGTATTGTGAGATCCAGGAAGACAAGCATGGTAAACAAACTTGGCGGTGCCTAAGAAGTTGAACAAACAATTTATCCTGTTTCATTTATGACCAGATTATTGAAAATCCCACAAAATTAACACATTTGGAAAAAAACATGAGCAGACTGGAGGATCTAGAGAACCACATTCAAGTGGCCCACTCTGACAAAATACTCTTTAACTTGTTCTTGTGGCATCTTTCTGATTATGGATAAAGAAAATTAAGCTTAGAATTGCATTTCTTTATAATATTTGTGAATCAGATGGACAAATTCAGTTGGAAAAATCTTGTTCTTTAGAATGGCAAGACACAGGATCCCTACTCAGCTCCATTCTGATGAACCAGCTTGCAGAAAAATACATCCATTAACGTCTTCATTTTTTTTCATCTGAGTTGCCATCTGGCTCAAAACTGTACGGCTGCATAACTCCAATATTATTAGCTTTTTGTGTTGCATCAGTAATGTTAGGTTGGGGGTGGGGGGCTGTGAGAGAATATAAACAAAGGGATGATGGGAAGTCAGCGCAGGCTTACTCTACAAGAGAGGTATGCAACCTTCTAACCTTAAAAAGTCATTTGAGTTGGTTTGTCACTGAACACAACCCAGTAAAAGGCACAAAATCGAGACACTGATTTATTTTTATGTTGTAGTGGCATAAATAAAAGATAAACATGAAGATAAAATAGCATTTTTCTAAATTTAAAGTATTTTTTAATTTTTACAGAGGTTCACATGGCCCCCTTTTCAAAATAAAATACCACCTTTGACCATCTCAACAAAACAAATTAGTAATAAGTACTGAGATGTCAGCAGTGATTTTTTTTTTTTTAATCTCAATAAAAAATTTACAATTAAATAAAATCAAACTGGTCCGTAAATGAGTTGAATAAAATATGATGAAGTTTTTTTTTACGTTTTTTTACTTTGCTACTTATTATTTACTTTACAGTTACTTTTTAAAATTAAAACCTTTTCATTTTTCTTTTATCAAAAAGCCACAATGAAGGGGTAAAAGAGCCATATATGGCTCTGGAGCCTCAGGTTGTAGACCCCTGATCTACACCAACACACCTGTCCACAACTATGAACTATTGCCGCTCTGCAGAGTCAGACACTAGGTTCTTTAAAAGTGCATTTTTAAATTATTATTTAGGCTAAAAATAGCATAATGATAATTGAAAGACTGATGGGAACGATTTTTGAATAAAAGGTTGTTGTGGGACTGAAAGAGTTTCCACTCCACCAGCGGCTGGAGAAGCTAATGAAGCTGCAAAACGTATGTTTCTTTTGTTTTTATGCCTCTGTGGTGTCTGGCTGTTGTCATTTTTTATAGTGTCAGCATGTTAGTTATAAATACACTAAATAATGTAGAGATGTCTGACGATGCTAACACACCTTCTGCTTACCATTGTTTTCACAGTTCAAATGAGATTTCCAGTAGAGATTTCTGGCAGAGCTTCAAAATCTTGTTTATTACCTGAATTAGCATTTCTAGCTTGCTATCATATTGATTTTTGTCTTTGCACTTTTTATGAATTTATTTAAATCAAGCAGACTATCTAACATCAGCACAAAAATAAAACATATCATTTCCAAAAGGGGCTCATTGAGAAAAATGTGGAATTTCTTACTTTTAACTTTGTGTTCATTTGTAAAATAAAAAATTGGCTCATGTAAGCTTTTTTTCTGTTTATAATTTAGTTCATATTTTTAAAAGATCTGTGCAGACAGTAGAAACAGTAGATCTGGAAAACCATGTCTCCTGGGAGAATTGTCTCTCCGAATGGCTTTAGGACGCTATGAGCCAGCAGAGGATGATGCACATTCCTGCACGGATTTAGAAAATCATAAGCAAACCATCACTTAAAAATATTATTAATAATAATAATCATGAAAGCACGCTCAGTGGATCATCTTGCTCTATACATGATCTTTGTTTGTTAAGGAACTCGTTAGCTCTTCTTCTACGACTATTTCCGGTATTTTCAACAGTTATGCACACGTCAAAAGGATTTATTCTGATCAACCGTGTGGCGCCTGGAAACGTTTGTTACAATCGGATAAAGTTTTACAGGCTCATGTACACAGTTCTGTTCTAATCCAAGTTTTGATCTGATCGAGGACATTTTGCACATGTAAACGCAGCTAATGAGTAATTTGTCAACAATAAAGTTCACTTCAATGCTTAATGTAACATTATGTAACCCTGCTTGAATGGCTAATCTCTCCAAGTGGCTTGCTTATTGTTAAGTGGTTCATCCCAGTCTTGTACAGGTATACACCTGGTGTCCTCATACAGCTTTCGGTAATGGTTCTCTGTTGTGGTCTTGATCATAGTTGTAGTCTCTGCCTTGGTCTCGGTCATTGTTATGGTCTTGATCTCAGCCGTGATCTCTGTCTTGGTCTCTCTATCTTGGTTGTTGTCTTAGTCATGGTCTCGGTCATGGTCTTGATCCTGGTCCCTGTCGTGGTCATAGTTGTGGTCTCTGTCTTATTCATGGTCTCTGTCTTGGTCATAGACTGGGTCGTGGTATTGGTATCGGTCATGGTCTTGATCATGGTCATGGGCTCTCTCATGGCATGGTCTCAGTTGTGGTCATGGTCGTGGTCATAGTCAGGGTCTCTGTCTTGGTCATGGTCTCAGTCGTGGTCCAGTCTGACTGTTTAAAGGTGTAAACAAGCGCACTTTAAACAAATGATCAGTTCAAACAGGTGGCACTTGGAGGACAATAGAGCTTTTTAACCTCCTAAGACCAGAGCAATTATTTGAGCTGACCCTCAAATAACCCCCAATAAGAATTAACTATAGTGGTAATTTAGCCCAAAATTTGATGTCCCCACTAGTGGATGACAGGTCCAAAGAGGTTAAAGAATAAGTAACAGGTCTTTGAGGAAAAAGTTCCAACCTACAGACTTGTTAGTTTTTTTGGGGTTTTTTTTACATGGGATTGCATAATCAGTGACTGCTAAATACTCTTTAGCTCTACTGTGTGTGTGTTTCTATCTTTCCATCTATCCTCTAAATCCACTGAATCCCTTTTGGTGTCGCGGGGATGCCAGAGCCAATCCCGGCTATACTGTCGGGTAAAGCAGGGTACACCCTTGGTAGGTTGCTGGTCTATTGCAGGGCTTGATTGTATCTAAAACAAAATAAGGAGCTTTAAATGTAGGACAGCGGATCTGGTTGTCATGGAGTAATAGTGCATCATCACAGAGTTTTCTGTTCTGCAACAAACACTTTTACCCATCCTTTTCTTCCCATGCTTTTGTAAAATTGCCTGTTTTATCCCTGCTGTGTCTTCCTTGTACAAACCTTTCCCAATCCATCTTTATTCATTTAATCTTACCAACTGCTGCTGTCTCTGCCTCCTTTAAACTTGGTGGCATCAGTCTCAGAATTTTTTTTTCTCCTGTAATTGTTCGTGACAAACAACCCACTGGCCCTCCTAACTGCTTATTGACTTGTCTCTGCAAAGTGCCCCTGCTTCTCGTACTGCAGTACCACTGTAGCTATTACAGACACATGTGAGGCTGCGGCTTTCCCACATCCTCACTCAGATACCACCAAAAAAAAAAAAAAAAAAAAAAAAATTAAATCCATTGACCAATTTTTTTGATTTTTGGAGAGCTGCAGGTGGTGCCCACAGCCGCACATACAGCTTCATAACAAGAGATACTGAGCTTCCCTGCCTATAGCATCTTTTTTCTTCTGCTCTATTGGATAATGTTTCCTCTCGCTTTCTCTTATATTATACATCCCTCTGGCAAAAGGGGCTGAAAAAGGTCCTTTAAAAAGGTGAGGAAAATGCATGTGTAGTCATGTACAGAATGTAATCTGGTGTGGCCACCTATGACAGATTAGTCCGGCCACATAAAGGCTGTTATTGATATGCTCATTAATGATTCAGAAAAATTGTAAAATGTTCAGATAAAAAAAAAAAAAACAGCTCCTTTTAAAATATATAAAAAATGTTGAGACTCTACATCAAATGTGGAATAACATGTTTTTTTTTTCTTTTTTTTTTTTTTTTTTTTTTTAGTTATAACACTTATGTGGGCAGGTGAAGCCCTTGTTTTAACAGTTAAAAATTGAAACTAAAAAAAAAATGTATAGCTCTATTTCTAATATGTTACATATTATTCATGATTTAAAATTTCACTGTAAGCTTTGACATTTTATCATCGTGAAAGGGAAAATAACACATAACAGTTATTTTATTCAGAAGTACAAAGTAATACGTTTTTGATGACAAAAACAAATTCTTATTTTGGTTTCATTTGGCCTTTGAGGTTTGTAAAGTTGCCACAGGTTGTTGCCAAAGGTTTACAAAAGATAATTATGTAAAATCAAAGTTCTTAGGAAGTGCAGGGGGCCATATTTTAGAATTCAAACTTGGACCACACTTTGGACATACCTGACACAAGCGCTCCTACTTGGTTCTTTTTTTTTTTTTTCATTTTTAAAAAGTTTTTTTTCAAGGTGTACATACTGTTTATGTTTATAATTATATTAGGGCTGGGAATCGATAAAAAAAAAAAAACTAATTAATGGCAAACCTGGAAAAAAAAATTAATTGTGATTATTTATTTTTTTAAGTGACAGCACGTGTTAAAGTCAAGGCCCAGGGGCCGGATCTGGCCCTCCGGGTAATTATATCCGGCCCTCTAGGTCATTTTATTTTAGTGTTACTAATGGCTCGATATCTAACTTGTATAATTTTGACAAAATATATTTTAATCTTGTGGGACTTCCAGATACAGACAGACAGGATGGTAATGGAGAACCAACCAGACATTGTAGTGTAGGATAAAGAACAGAGTAAAGCCGTTGTGGTGGATGTGGTAGTACCAAGCCATCGTAACATCAAGAAGAAAGAACATGAGAAAATGGAGAAATACCAGGAACTCAGAGAGGAACGGAGAAAGCTTGGAAGATGATACTGCAGGACCATCAAATGATGTAAGAAGTCTTACATTTAATCTTGTTCTTTATTTTTAAAGACTAAAATAAATAAATAAAGGTTACTTCTTTAAAGTACAAAGTTTAAAAAAAAACACATGAATAAAAAAAACTTTTAAGTTATGCGTCACATGGGAAAAAAAGTATTTTGTTGTCAGAAATAACCTAAACTTTTGTAGAAGGAGTAAATATTTTAGCTATTTACAGGGACCATACTTTGAACATGTTGTTGACGGTGTCCACACTTTAAGAAAACAATGGCTTTCTTTGTGACATTAATATATAATGAAACACAAACATTTCATCTACGAGTTTTAAACATGTATCTCTTTCTTTAGCAGCAAGGAAAAAGAATTCTACTGTTGTGTAAACATCAGAAAACATGTCATCCAAATATAAAATGCATGTACTGGAGCTGTAGATGTAGCTTATTAGATAACCACAAAAATGTCATGTTTAGCGATGCAAATGGAAGAATTAAATGAATCCTTTAAGACTAGAGAGAGTTAGTGAGTAAATTCTCTCTGGCAGTTAGATACCTTGAGTAGTTTGGAAACAGAATTTGCAGCTGATTGAAATCCAGTACTGATTGCTACTGGCCCACGTGTCTTTCAGTTTGTGTGTGTGTGTGTGTGGGTGGTTTACATTAAGCTAAGTGAATATTTGGTAGCACAGTCAGCCCAGACTGTATTTGGACAATGAAATACTGTTTGAGTTTCCGGCTCTATTCTCTTTCTAATTTAAATGTTCAAATAGATGATGCTAAAGAGGTTAGTTGGCTTTCTATGTTCATAGTCAAATTAATATTCAATGAAGCGCTGGTTCTTTTCCTTTTATTTTACTGTTAGAGTCATTATGAGCCCGCGGTGCCCGGAGACACAAGTGGCTCTCCATGAACAAGGGGCTTGTTGTGTACTGAGGACAGCAGCACCGAAACACCGTTCACCTGTTCACTCGTCTCCTCTCCGCCCTGCCAAGCTACAAAACAACCAGCTGGTCCAGCTGGTGGCAATCTTCAATTACAACACCTGAACCGCATTAACTTGTCAGCCCCGACCCTGAAAACCAGCAGGTGTGAGGGGGAGAATTGCAGAGGCTCACTGAGAAATGTGGATTGAAATTGATTAATTTCAAAGTACGCCGGGGTTGCATTCATTAATTTTCAATGATGCAGATTTTTGCTCACTGTACGCTTCAGATGAAAATGAGTGGTTTAAAAAAAAAAAAAAAAAAAAAGGAAAAAAAAGTGAAACAAAAAAACAATGAAGTGGAGCCTTCCAGCTGGGACTGATGTATGTGCCAAACACACTCTTAATAATGATGTTTTAATGTGCCAATAAAGTCATAATCCATTATATTTGGAGCCTTTGGTGCAATAATAACACTCATTTAGATTTAATATTAACCCCCTCAATGCAGTTGATGTTTCCTACCACTGATTCTGTGTTTTATTTTTCTGAGATGCGGGAAGTATCTAAAATTGATGTAAAAAGAAGTGTGTATTATTAACAGCACTTTCTAAATCTCGTAGCAGTACAAATTTGGCTTTTCGACCTATTTTATTCCAGATCTGTAATGTGGACAGTTATTAATTGCCACAGAAACACTGCTGAATCAGCAGGTTGTTTTTCTTTCCTCATACATTTTATCAAACTTTAGTCATATATAAATATATAAGCAGCACCAAACTATGCCACATTAAGTGAGACGAGTCAAAGAAAACTCCATCAGTCAGTCAGATTTTAACTAGAATTTGTTTGTGAGACGCTACAAGTTAGCCACACTAGCCTGTTTACAATACCTGTAAATACCACGTAAATAAACATTGGTTATGCTAAAATAAATATCACTGTAATTTATGCTAACTCCCAATCTAGCTAGTAATGTAAAAAAGAAAATCTTATACTCATATTTTAATCACATAACTGTGATTCACAATACATGTAATTTCTATTTTTTGTTTTCTAAACATAAAAAAAAAAAACTACACCGCTAAAACAGACATTATGCTCGCTACACTAACTCACAACTTTGTTAATGCTCAGGTTAAAAAACACAGTCCAACATGTTAGCTGCGTTAGCTTATTTATAATATTTACACCTCCCAACCTGTTTGCAAAACATAAAAACCAAGACTGACACAGCTAAAACAAACATTACAGTGGCTATGCTAGCTCAAGACATTGTTAGTAACATGTCAAAAACACACTCTGACACAGCTACATGTTAGCAATGTTAGAGTATTCACAATACTTGTAACTCAACCTTTTTTTGCAACATGTAAAAAGACAGACTAACACAGCTAAAGCAAATGTTACTGTGACTACGCTAACGGCCAACCTTTGTAGCAATGTGCAATAAACACAATAAGACACTGCTACATGTTAGCCACATTAGCATTTGTACAATAACTCCAAACTTTGTTCACAAGACATAAAAAAAAGACTAACACTAAAATAAATATTACAGTGATTATGCTAACACCCAACACTTGCAGTAACACGTAAAAAAGACAGTCAGACATCGCTACACATTAATGACAATAGCATTTTTACAATAACACCCACACTTGTTAGCAACACATAAAAAGCAGACTGATATTTTGACAGAGCATCGTGTACCTCTCAAAATTCCCTTGACATCAGTAAACATATATAACCCTTCATATATAAGGCATTCTGGATTATTTTGTTGTTGTTGTTTTTTTCAATTCAGTGCAGTACAATATAATATTGTGGAATCACTGTAAAAAGATAATCTCTGAAATTGTGATTGAGAGAAAAAAAAAAATCAGCTTTCTTGTGATTGTAAAGTAGGATTCTTAACGTACAATCTCACAATTTCTTTCAGCTATAATAGAATTACATAGTCCTTTGTTGCTTTGTTTCCAGTCCTTAAACCTCATGATTTGTGTTTAGATTTTTCCTTTAAAGAGCAATTCCCGAAGAGGAACCAAAATTAGTTTTCAGCTCTGTATTTTATGGCCACAAGCCAATTCCTTTTTAAAAACTAAGCCTCCATCATAATTTTTATTTAAAGGAAAAAAAAAGTGTTAAATGAGCATTACGTTAGACTTTAATCTTCCATAGTCACTGAATGTCACAGATAACTATGACACTATGGCTTTCATTAGTAGAAAATGTTTGTGCTATTCAATTTATGCTTATAAAAGGTTAAATTCATTAGCAGACAAAATGAAAATTATGTTTTAAAAAGTGATAAATATGTTTTAAATCATCCTTAAAAGTGCAGCTTAATTGTAGTGCTACTGCTTGTGCTACATTCACTAGCAGAATGTTGCTACTTTCACTTTCTCTCACTGATAAGACATTTGCCCACATGTTGGCCTTGTGCTTCTGCTGTCGGTTCTGTTGTTTCCCCGTCTGACCTTTTCTGGAACTCTTACACACACACAAACACACAAGTATTGAGATTTTGTCAACCTTTTGTGGCCGTACGTTGACGCTCGCTTGCTCATGAACGTTTCAGTTTTGTTTATACAGATGAAGGTTTATTTTTGGTTGTAAGAGCTCTTTAATCGTGTAATTTTGCCTTTCCTTCACAGGAACACCTCTGTCTGTGCCTCAGTGAGCAGTCGGGGGGGGGGCATGCAGGTGACCCCGCCACCAGGCAGAGTGTCAGCATGATTGGCACAGTAAAATATCACAAAATGGCACATGTGTGACTCACGCTATCTTGCCTAAAAACACACGAGCGGGCTGCAGATATCAGACAATTCAACCGGAAATCGAAGTGTGAGGCTGCTGACGGAGCAGACTATTACCCGTTTTTGGTTGTTGGTTCTTTTGAAATTGTATATTTGCACAAATTCTATCAGTACAAAAAATGCATTTCATTTTCTACAGTAAATAAGCAAGTTTGTGGTTTGTTTTAATGGGGGATTTCTTTTTGAGCTTTATACACGTTTCATCCAAACAAACAAATACAATTTTACAACAACAGGTGAAGGGTTGCAACAACTGAATGAATGAATGAATGAATGAATGAATGAAGTTTATTTCTATAGCACTTTACATCTGTGAAAAGTGCTTCACAATAAAAGAAGAGAGTTTAAAAAATTAGACAAATTAAGAACAAAAATAAATAAAAACAGTATAAAATTACAAAAGCAGTCTGCAGTAAAATGCATAAAAGATCAATAAGAATACAATAAAACAAATAAAAATAGAATAAAATAAAATGCCACCAACTACTGAGCATTAAAAGCCATTCTAAAAATGTGTGTTTTTAAATAACACTTAAAACTGTTAAGAACTGCACACATTCAACACTGGGGAGTCTATTAGGTTTTCTTAATCACTCTTAAAGTAATTAATTGACCAGCAATAGTCAAAATACATCATAGATTCAATAAAATAATTAAAACTGGTTCTCCTTATTCTGAACTATGCTGCAAGTGGAAAATAGCAATTACATGGGTCGTAGCAAAGTTAGCTTTTGTTTTGACTGTTTTGAATTTTGGGGGCGACAATCAAGGTTCTGCTCTTCTAGGACTGGACGGCCCTTGGAAGGGGTCCTCTGACCTCATATTTCCAGAATACCTTCCTCCGAAGACCACCAACATCTAGAACAAATCCATCCAGTTTCTAAACCGGTTTGTCCCTTTTGGGGTCACAGTGTTGCTGGAGCCTATCCCTGGTACTGTTGGGTTAAGGCAGGGTTTCACAGTGGACAGGTGGTCAGTCTGTCGCAGGGCTACACAATCACACATACACACCTAGGGACAATTTAGAGTCATGAAGCAGTCTTTGGACTGGGAGAGGACGCCAAAATGCCCAAAGTAAACCCTTGCTTGCACAAGGAGAACGTGCAAACTTCACACAGAAAGATCCCATCTGGATGTAAACGAGTGGCTTCTTGCTGTCGAGAAGGACGCTAACCAATGCCAAACCCTCAAGCACTACGTGTGCAGTTAGACCTAATCCATTGTTCCAGGACTGGGAAGAAAAGTAAACCATTCCTCCTGAACCAGAGATCTGACTATCAGCCATATTCTTATCTTCTCTACCCTGGAGTGACTCTCTCAGAGAGGGTAAGTGAAGTGATCCTCCTGCAGTGGAAGCACATTCGGAAGTTCCCCTTCTTGAAAGGAGGGACCAAAGGTACTGTCCCCAAACACCGTTTTACAAAGCCATGCCACGTTAGACACCTCCACAATAGGGCCAAATATTATCTACCCAGATACATTTCCACCAAGGAGCATTTTGAAAATCTCTGTCACCTCTGCTTGATGGATTGGGCCACTACCACCAGGATTCAGGAGATCTTCAAGTCTTATAGCAATGTTGTACAAATTTAGAGCTCCTGCCCAAAGTTGAGAAGATAAAGAATCTTGAACTCCTCTAAACATAAGGAAAATATTTTGATTGAGTTGTAGGAGTTTACGTGCCAACCCTCACCTATTCTCACAAGCTTTGGTTCACTGCAGAAAGGATAAGGGCCCAAATAAAAATGTCTGAAATGAGTTTTGCCACCAGCATGGTGGCTAGGTGCTCAGAGGGTGAGGAATTTAGAATAAATATAAGGTGCAAACTCCTCCACATCAAGAGAGGCCAGTTAAAGTGGGATTGGGAATCATTTTTGGATACCTCCTGGTAGCTCCTCCAGGGTGGTACTTTGGGCAAGTCCCACAAGAAGAAGACAGTGGGACAGTGATTCTTGGCCGGCCTTGGAGCACCCTAGAGATCGGAGTAGAGCTGCTTCTCCACCACATCAAGAGGAGCCAGTTTAGATGGCTCGGGCATCTGCTCTGGATGCCTCCTGGGGAGGTGTTCCGGGCATGCTCCACTGGGCGGAGGCCCCGGGGAAGACCCGGGACACCTTGAGGTTTCCCTAGAGGAGCTGAAGGAAGGGGGAAGTCTGGGCATAGACTGTTGCCCCCGAGACCTGGATTGAAAACTAAGAATCCCCCCTTAGACTGCTGTCCCTGTGGCCTAGAAGAAGACTTTTTTCTGGGAAATGTTATGATCCAACTCCATTTACTAATTTACACTGTATTTTACTATGTAATTGGTAATTATGCATCTAAATCAACAACAAAAAGAGAAAACAAAATGAGGCGTAAAGCCACAAGGCTTCACACTGTGTTGTTAATGTTAAATGTGTTTATATAGAGAAGATTTGCCCAAGAGTCATAAATTGTAGTTGTGAAGGATCCAAATGTAGTTGATGTAGGATTGTATGAACCTTGTGATATCTTATGGGGTCCAGATGACCCGAGCCTTGCATAGCCCTCCCATGACAAAGATGGATAAGCTACATGTTGTCATGGACAACAGTGGAAATCTAAAATCATTGAAAAAAAAATAAAAGTTCTGAATACTGTCTTGTTGGGTCTAGATGACCCCACTCCCAATGTAGTACAAGAGTTACAATATACTGGGAAAAAATGAAAGAAAGTACAAAAAAAAAAAATTAAACAGAAGACCTGACAAAGTCCAATTTCAAACTATACTCTTTTAAATCGCCTAAGGGGTAATTATCTAGCGGAAAACAACTTTTGTTTGTTGACAAATGAACCTGTTGTGACTGAGGAAAAACAAAACCGAACACAACATAACATGAACAGGAAACACGAAAAAAAAGTCACCAATACTGCTCTGTTTAATTTAGCTAAAGAAGAGTCACTTTTATTCAAATGAGTTTTCATGCTGCAGAATTCAGCATAAAATGCAGTAAATCTCAAATGTCTCTTCAAACTGTGGCATCCTAAATCTGACAGTTTTCCAGGTTAATAACCTGACTCATGATACCATTTTATTTAAGATCAAAACGTCGATGTGCACGTAAACATAATGACTCCAGGCAGCTTCTCGAATAGATTAAGCTCCGGATGACTAATGAATGGCTTTTTGGTGGGTTGTTCATGCTTTTCCGTCGGTGTGCCAGTCAAGAAGAAATGAGGGAAACAAAGCAGAGCCTGAGTGTACGCACGTATTCTGAAGATGAAATTGGGCATTTCTGCCGAGCGCACGCAGCTGTCTGTCTTAGCTGCACCGGACGGCATCGATCCTCACACTTGGATTTTGTTCCTCCTTCGTTAGTGAGTAAAAAGCCAAGCCTTCGGAGCGAGGTTTCATTCATAAATCAGTGATAAAACACATTTTGAGGAAATTAAAGTTTAAAAAGAGGTGAGAAGGTCAAAAAGGTGAAGAGAAAGTGAATAAAAGACAGCAGAGGAGGACAAAGGAGCACGGAAAATCTGGTGAAGAAATGACGAGCAGAGCAATCAAATGGTTTCAGATTAAACTAGTCTAAAAGTTTTAAGGACTATGTTTTGTCGAATAAGTGATTCATTAATTATAATAATGTATCTTAAATCTGCTGAACACAAAAAAATCCAATTTAAGTTAATCGTTAACCAAACTTTTAACCAAAGAAATACATGAAAGGAACATACATCTTTCTCCCCTATGATAAAATGTGATATTTACACAAGTTAAATTTAAAGATGGTTATAATTAGAGTAATAATTAGGTCTAAAAGAAGCATAACATGTGGACCAGAAAGAGTTCCAAAATTGGTGGGGCCAAACCAAGAGCAGAAGGGTGCCTGTTTTGGTATTTTGGACTTTATTTCAATATGGTGTTTGTTCTCACTTTAGTGCCAATTGGTTGATGCACCCCATGAGACGATGCAAAGCATTTATGTGTTGATGGAATGATAGAATAAATGACTTTACTACTCCAAAAGCACACATAAATGGTAGAAAAGCATCAAAACTGGTAGAAAAGCATCAAAACTACATGACTGAGGAAAAACGTTCTGCACCAAAGTAGAAGTCCATGTATGTATAGTGCACAATCTATAGTGAGACGTAGACTTACAGAGAAAACAAACCATTATTGAGAATTATTCTTGTTCTCGTTTGGTGGGCCAGATTAAAGAGTTGTGCACAGCCCTGCTCCAAGTGTTTATGTTCAGTACTGAAGATGGGATCTTTGTCAATTTTTCAGTTTTCTTGCATTCAACCATTTTCACATTGTTAGTTGAATATTTTTAACCCTTTTTTTTTTTTTTGATTTACTGCTTAAAGTTTACATTTGTTGGATATACACTAACAAAGAGTGAAACACAATAATGATATTTTTTTAAAAATATAAACAAAAATTTTAAGGATGTACTAACAATAAGCTAACTATTAAATTGTGGAAATTTGATTTGCAATAAGATATTTGCCTAAATGGAAACGCAACACTTTAGACAAAAATTCATTTTATCAAAAAAAAAAAAAAAGGTTTAGTGTTTGGATAAAGTGTATCTTTTGCAAAACTGAAATAGAAATACTTTTTTCAAACTCAACGAGTCACATGACCAACAACTGAATCATCTGTAAAATCACCAATCACCAATTTTCCAAAATTGCTTCATCCGTGGCCGCTCCCGCGCAGCTCGCCGCTCAATGGCCTGAATAATGTTTTGTTTCTCTTTGATGGATGATGATCGCTAGTGCCGTGGCAGAAATTTGAATATATCTGCTGTAAATCAAATATTGTTCACATGTTTTTAAATAAATTATCGCATAAACCAATTTATGCGATAATTTATTTAAAAAATGTATTTGCATTGTATGATTTAATGAAAATAGGGTCATTACAAAATTGTGGGTTTTTTTTTACATTTCTAGACTTTAATGAAGTTTTGCACATATGTGTAACAGAAACTTAGCTATTTTCCTCTAAATTGCACCAATCCAGAAAATAATTTGAATAATACTGCAGTATTACAAATGTAAGAAAAAAAAAATAATTTTTTTGAAATATCACAATATTTCATTTAAAAATACTTGCTGCAGTGTTTAGTGCTCTGATCAATGAGTAATTTTATTCATGTGAAAGATGTATTAGTATTTTTTAAAGTCATTCTCTTTCAACAGAATAATGATTTTATTTTTCTCTGGTAGAGTCTTGGGAATATATTGTGACATCGTGATATGTATCATATCGTCAGACTGTTGCCAATACACAACCCTACTGCAGTAACAAACACTTTAACAACACAGAGGATGTTTTAAAAACAGAGCCACAGTAACATTTCTTTTTACGTTAGTTTTATTTAAAGCGCTTTAAGCTTCATTTTGCCAACTGTTATTTGTTTAGTGTAAAGCTGTAAGTACAGACTGACATCCACATAAAAGCACAAAAGTCACCAGATAAACATTTTTTAAATAGCATCATCAGTTTCATGTTGACAGCAATGTTGTTTCTTTTTATGCTGTATTTTTGCGTCTTTTGGATTTATGATGAGCACTATTTATTCAGCTGTAAAAATCACAAACCTTGATTTTTCTTCAATTGAAGTGTGTGGCTTAATTAACCCCCTCATTAAAAGGCTCCAAATACTTAAAACAAAATGATGTCTGCGATGAACAACCTGTGCATGGAGGACGGCAGCGTGCACAGTTCAAAGAGAATGGGGAAAGTCCTGCTTTCATCTTCGCCGCCTCACGAAACGGCGCCTGTGCGCTTCCACGGAAACTTTTTTGGCCATTATTTTGCGGGGAAGTAATCAGGTATTTTCACGTCAAAAAAGGGGAAAAGCCGTCACATTCCTCATTACAGCCATAATGCAGCGGTGAAAAGAGGAGTCACAGCGGCACTCCACCATCAAAACAGCTGTTCAGAGGGAAGGGAAGAAGTGGAGAGGGGCTCCAACTGATCCGGTCCCACTACACCTCCGAGAAGGTAAAGCTACGTTTACATCGCCCTCGGCAACGATAGTTTAACTGACCACTTCCAATGACAAGCTCATGTAAACGTGCAAAAATGTGCTCAAAACTTTTGCGTTTACATGTAGCGATGCAACTTCTTAAGATCATTTTTCAGGTTTTACGTTGAAAACACACTGAACTTGTGTTGGAAATTAAACTAAGACTAATTTTGACCAGTCAGGGACTCATATTTGGTAGTGGCGCATGAATGACGTCCCTTTTAATTCATAGAAATGCCAACACTTTTGACCATTTTGACCATTTTTGACCAAGAATGTGCATTTAGCACGTTCCTTTGCACAGCGCATGACACGGCACATCAACCTATTCTATAGGAAATAAAGATGGAAATAAACCTAAAAGAGGATGTTCTTTTATATTTGCATTTTTAAATGTTAAATTAATAAAAGCTGTCCCCTACATTAAAAAGCAAAAAGAAAACATGCTTGGTATGTCCATAGCTCAAACGTCTAATAAGCTAAAAAAAAAAAAGAAAAAAAATGTAATTATTTATGGAGGGAAAATTATGTATAGCATTACCTGCAATAATTCAAGTGTGAATGCTGTAAGCTGAATGTGGTTGCTAAAGATGCAAGAGCTGAAGCTGCTTGGTGAAACTGAAAGATTGCCAAAATATTAGCCAAATAAGCCTACAGAAATTGTTTTTTTTTCCAAAAACAGCTAGCATAATGCTAAAATATTGGCTAAATGCCAAATAAGCCTAAAAAAAGTTTTTTTTTTTTCTATTTTATTCCAAAACAGCTAACATAATGAAAAAATTTTAGACTCTAGATTAGCCAAAAGAACTGAAAAAATATAGTCTTCTTTTTTTTTTTCACAAAACAGCTAGTATAATGCTACGGTATTAGCTAAATTATCCTAAAAAAATTGGAAAAAATGTCTAATTTTTTCCACAACAGCTAGCATAAGGCTAAAATATTAGACTCCAAATTAGCCAAGAAACTGGAGAAATAAAATCATTTTTTTCCAAAACAACAGGCAGAATGCTAAAATATTAACTAAATGCCAAATTAACCCAAAACCCAGTAGTTGCTGAACATTTTAAAGCTGTAAAACATTCACAAAATGATACATTGTAACAACACTTTTGAAATTGGAATTCATTTTTTGAAATACCTTTGAAAAACCAAAAGTTAATGTGTTGGTGGTGTCAAGTATCTAGGAGCAGAAATAATAATATTTTAAAATCATTGTTTTTTTTTTTTTAATATTATACAAAAATTGAATGACAAACATTTATTTAAATAGTCTTTTACTGAATCTGTTTCTCAAACCACTGCATCTCTTTCGAGGTTGCAGGGTTTGTCCCAGCTACTCTTGGGGGGAGGGGGCTTTACCTCGAACAGGTCACCAGTCTGCCACACAGAAGCACCAAGGGACACTTAAGAGTCACAGATTAACCAGGGAAGCCAGAGTGTCCAGCAGAAATCCACTCAAACATGTGTATTTCACACAGAAAGGTCTGAGCTGGGAATTGAACCAGAGCCTTTTCACTGTGAGGTGAGACCACTAACCACTGTGCCACCATGAAAGCCTTTTTACTGTTTGATACATTTAATTGTAATTGGTATTATTGTGGTGTTTAGTTTAGTTCAGATGTTTGCCATTTAAATTAACATAAATGAGATTTGCATGTGAACAAATGATATATTGGAGTTAAGTGCTGCGTGATTTTAGGAATCTTATTAATCCCTTCTTATTGTTTTCATTTTGTTATTATTTTTTTTAATCAGACCTTTTTTCTGTCTCCTACCACCCTCAGCAGGTAAAACGGCCATGGCCAAAGTTTTCACCGTATTTCTCTGAAAGGATTCTGAAGGACTGCCTGAAGCACATTCAGTAGTTTGGGTTTTCTCTCTCTCTCTCTCTTTTTCTGGCTTTATAAATGCGAGGCCAGTTGACGGGCAAGATTAAATTAATAATGATGCGTTTCATGAAACATGCAAATGCTCTTTTTGGGCACTTGTTTTTGGCTAAGATCGCATAAGGATGGTTTAGGAAAATTAAATCTAATCAGATTGAACACTGAAGCAGGATTTTTAGTCAAAGTAAAATAAATAGTGAAAGATTAAAAAAAGAAGAGCATGAGCAGCCATGTGAGTCTCAAAATGTTTCTCCACTCGTACTTAGAAATAGCCTTAAACTGAAAAATTAAAAGCTTTGTTTACAACTGTTGCAGGCCTCTTCCTGTGAAATCACCATAACAGTGTCTTAATATTCGTTTATCGAAGGACTTTTTGTGTGAAATTAACCATGACAATGTGTTAACCCTCTATGAAAATGTTTAATTATATTGAATACTGATAATATGAAACCCCTATGTCATCAACATGATCCAAACTTTCTTTAAAAACTCCACTGTATTTTGCTTGATTCATGCTTTTCACTCTGCCTCATCATTCCACTAGGGGCAGTAGTAGAACTTTTCCTGCTAATTTCAAAATGGCTGCCTCCATGAAACCTCAAAAAGAAGAAAATGTTTTTCTAATTTTTACAACTTTATGGTGAGAAAAACTCATCTATTGTTCCTCATTCTTTTAAATGACTTCTTGCTTTATTGAAATAAATCAAACATTTGCAAATAATCAATCCTTTATTGTACAGCAACACCATGTTAAAAATGTGTGGGTCAAATTTGAGACCGCGGGTAAATGAGGTACTTTTTTCTTGAACACTCGTTATTATTTTTTTATCCTAATTTAACAATGTTGTGTTCAAAAATGTATCAAATCGACTAACATTTTATAATTACAACAGAGTGTTAGGGCAACCAAAGATATTAATAATAATAATAATAATAATACAAGATTAATACAAGATGATAGATGTACATCTTTTTTCTTGTTAATTTATGAGATTATACTACAAGAAAATTAAAAGAAAGAAATATTATAAGATGAAAGTCTAATTTATAGTCCAGCAGGTAAACGCCATGTGCAGCAGCAGCAGACTGACAACTCAATTTGGACAGTAGAGCTTAATGTTTATTGATAACGTTCCAAATGTTTGAATGCTCCTTTGTTTGATTCACAGTTTATTATTGCTTTTCTCATTGAAAGGTGTCTTAGAGGATCTCTGCAGAGCCCGTTGATGAGTCATCAATATCCCTGCAGCTGTCCACTTCCAATCATTTCGTCTTCCACAAAAGAAAAGATCTCCTCCAATGTTTCTATCTAAAGAGGCTGTTTTCAGTATATTCTTTTTAATGTTCCTAATAGTAATTTGATTTTGAGTCATCAAAAGATTGAGATTTTATTTGTTTTTGAAATATAACCGGCTTTGTGAAAGGATCCGCGTCTTTCAACTTCGGATCCAAGAAACGGACAACTTTATTATTTTTTCTAATGAATTTATTATTTTTTTTAAATTGACCTGTTTTATAGTCATAAACAGCTTTTAAAATAATAAATTCACAACATTTAAAACACTTAAATTTACTAGAAAATTTTCACAAGTGACTTTTAAATTCATAAATATACAACTTTCTTCTTGTAAATTTGTCCTTTTTTTCTAATAAATTTACACGTTTTATAGTCGTAAAATTACAACATTTAAAGTGGTAAATTTACAAATTTAAAACATTTTAATTTACCAGACAAATGTCATGAATTCCTTTTAAAGTAGCAAATATACAACCTTTTTCTGTCATGATTCAGTGCTTAGGTTTTGTCATCTTCTGTTTTCTCTGTCAGTTTCACCATGTTAAGGTTAATCATCCACAGCTGTTTTCATTTAGTTAATCAACCTCAGTGTATCTAAGTTTTCAGTTTCTCATCGTCAGGTCATCTGCTCATCTATGTTCTGTCACCTCACTGGTTTGGTCTCCTGTTTTGGTCATGTTTAAGTTAATTCAGTAAACTTTTATGTTTATGCCACCAAGTCTGGTCTCCTGCATTTGGGTCCTCCACCACAATCCCTGACATTTTCTCGTAAATTTGCTTTTTTTTTGTAGTAAATGTATATGTTTTATAGGGGGAAATTTACAGCATTTTATGTAATAAATGTGCAACTTTAAAGGGGCCTTACCATGAAAATTCTACTTTTTGAGGTTTTAAATGTATTTTACTGTTCATTCCTCAACTCTCTACAAAACAATGCCACAACACCACAACAATGAGACATGGAAACTTGGAGGTTGGATGAATTCATACTCAATAAAGCATCTTTTAACACGATCCACATTGATTCTACCTACATGTCTTTTAGCGTGTACCTGTAGCGTCTCCTGTAACCGTCATGCAGGATTCCTCAAACCAGCAGTGAAGTGTTGAATCTGGCCTTCATACGGACTCTCAAAATCCATCAGCAAAATTAAAAGTTTGAAAAAGGGAAAAAATCCAGACAAGATTTTGCAAACGCAGTGCATCCATCTTTCTCTTGACTGAAAAGATCTTTATTCACGTGGTTTTGTTTACAAAGTTTCGGTCAAGCTGAGGAGGCTAGGAGAGGCCGACCCAAGGATGACGTCGTGAAATGGGCGGGACTGACAAAGAACGAAAGGCGGTGCCTCAGAGATCGAGTCGTTTTACTTCCGGGTATTAAAACGGGACACAAAAATGACTCATTTTTCATAAATAATTTGTTTTTAAGTGTTCCCAATGTAACATATGATCATATATATGGATATAGTTTACACTGAAAGGCTGAAGAAAATCATTGTAGGACCCCTTTAAAACCCCTGAAATGGCAAGAAAAATGTCCTGAATGACTTCAAATTTTTGTAAATTTGTCCTTTTTTCTTATAAATTTACATGGTTTATAGTCGTAAATGTACAACATTTAAAGTAATAAATGCACAACTTTAAAACACTTAAATTTGCAATAAAAATGTCAAGTTTTTTAAAGTAAGAAAAACAACTTATTTCTTGCAAATTTGTCTTTTTTTTAAAAATAAATTTAAATGTTTTATAGGGTTAAAATAACAACATTTATAAAATTTTAATCAACGGAAAAAAGGTCATTATTGACTTTTAAAGTTATAAATATAGAACTTTTTTCTTGTAAACTTACAACTTTAAAATTGCAATTAAAACAATAAAATGCTTGTAAACTGGCTCTAATACTCCGCTGTACAAATTTGACACCATTTATATCTAAAATAATAATGTAGCAATTTTGTTGTGTGTATTTAATCAAAGGGTTTAAAAAAGGGCATCCAAATTCCAGAAACTTTGAATTTTCTTTCAAACCTTTGATGTCGTGGGTTTTACAGTTATTCTCATTTAAATTAAGACAAAAACTATTGTGACATCTTTGTTTTATTCAAGTTTTTAATTCAATAAGATACAAGAATGTTAAGTTCCAATGACTGTAGTGTAGTCTATATCCCAGGTGAATGGTTTATTGTACAAAGAGCGCATATAGCTGGAAGAAACATTGTATTTTTTGAAAGTATTTAATTGGAGACTGCATTTCAAGACAGTCAGCCCTGCCGCTGGTTTTATTCTAATTGCCAGCAGCAACGCACTTAATGAAGCGAGCGGTGAAGAGTGTGGGTAAAAGAGTGAGAGTAAGCAGGTTTCCAAGGCAACAGCAGTGGCAGCTGAGAAGCAGTTTCATCTTGAGGGAGAGGCTTGAGGAGAGCAGTGTTTCCCTGCAGTGCTTCCTGCAGCTCCATACTGAATATCTCTGAACTAAATAGATATATTTGTGAAAGTGTTTGACTTTAAAAAAAAAGGAGGAATAAAAAAACACACCTGTAAAGCCTCTACAATCCACCAAAGGAACGTTTTCTCTCCATAATACTTGTAAAGGCCACTTTTGAAGTACACTAGCGCCCCAGCTTAAAAGTAATTCTGCTGGGACCAAACTTTGAAATCTTGTTGTCTTTGGGTTTGAACAAAGTAAAAGAACTAGTCAAGTTAGGTATGTGTTTGTTTCTTTTCTCTCCGGGGCTCTGTATATAAAAATCCTGGGCATCTGGGAAGTGGGAAATTCTTGTTTTAAGTAGAACGGGAAATTCTCACTCCCACTTTTTTTTTCCTTTATGTTTTAAAAATAATGCATAAAAGTAGAATCTTTAAGAAGAAAAAGAAGCTTCTTAGCTGAAAACGAGTGCATATGTAAAATAAGCATGACGTCTTCAAACTGCCTGTTGGCAGCTAATGGGTTGAAGCTACTTGCTGGTATTGCAAAGAGCCAAAAAGCTTCTTCTCCGCTGATTCAGTTGCCATGGTGACATGTCCCACCCCAACCACCAAAGGAACAGTGTCACAACCACTTTCTGCTACCACAAACACTACTGTAGGGATGTAGAGATGAGTCTTTCCTCATACGTTCACATCTAGTGTATCATAAAGTGTATCTTAAGAGAAAGCACAATAGTAAAAGAAACAAAAACACAATTAGATGTAAATGTAAAAACGACATTTTGTTTGTTGTTTAATGAAAAATATAAAAAAAAAATGCGATTGATCCTTGTTTTAAGAAAAGATGTGCAACGAACTTCATAGTTATTAGACACAAAGCTTGATCTACTCTGATGAAAATGGTATTTTTGGTGTCTTTAACATGTATTTTTAGTATTTTTAATTCAAATAATTTTGAATCAGTCAAAAAATTGTTGGAAAAAGCTTTTAGTTGTGACAAAGAAGCTACAATCGGCATACCGTAAACTCCCTGCTCCGCTCTAGTCTGATATATCCACTTGTAGGTGACTAGATCCATGTGTGTTCGTTGTTATCTGATCTGGTATCGATGATGGGAAGTGGACACAGACGTACTCTTCGCCACAAGTCAGAAACCTTTCCATTATAAAATGGAGCCATTTTGAACTCATTTTGGTTCATTGGGCCACATTCAACCCGTCTGATCTCAAGTGGGCCGGACCACTAACTTAATAGCAAATGAACCCATGGTCAACTTGTTATGTGAAGCTTTGCTGTGTCAATTTTTCCTGGAAAGCTTTGCACTCCACATCAATCTTTCTTCTTTTTGACAACATTTTGGTAACTTAACAGCGGTGAGGGTGGTGGCGGACCAAACTACAATTTACCCAGACGGGACACGTGCCTGCAAAGATATGCTGTCCATTTCCTGATCTTTAACAGCGGTTTTGCTTTTCCTTTGCTCCCCTAGTGGCAACATTGTGCATTGCAGCTATTTCTTTAAATGACCAAAACTCACCACAGGAACAGGTTTGCCTTTTCTTTTTCCAATAAATTTATATTTTTCTCTTACCAACTGGGCCATATTAAACCATTTGGAGGGTCGTATACGCGACTGTACCATTTTTTGGCCCGTGTTTGTTGTAGGTCCATAGCAAAATGGAACGGATCGGTAAGGGCGGAGCTACTGACATTAAACGAAGCCCACTGATTGGCAAAAAGTGATTTCAACAAAACAAAGCTCCAAACCAGCTCCAGCATTTCCAAACATTTAACTTTTTCTATATGTAGAAATGACTTTCAAAGTCCTTCAGTCGACGCGTATCAGGAAACGATGACTGCAACAAACAGTAATGTCTGGTCAGTACTTGTACTACAAATTTTTCTTCCCATCCTGCGATGCAACAATATTAAATTCTTTGCACATACAAAGTACCAAAAGTTGAAAACAACAGTTTTTATTTATTTTTTATTTAGGATAAAAACAGCATAATCATAATTAAAAGACCACTGGAAATGCTTTAAACAGAGATCAAAAGATGATCTGATTAGGACTTTAGAATTTAAAAGACACTCAATAGTTCTCCGTAACTTTCAACAAGAACGCTCCATTTTTAAGTTTGTGGTTTTCCTGCCACCCAGAAAGTCCAGAAAATGGAAATGGTAGGAAATGTGGTTTTCAGGCCCGCCCTACTGTGGCTGTTTGGGTATGTAAGCCAACTCTCTTAGTGCTTTTATATTTAATCCTAAAGACCTTTCTCTTTGAAAAAAAAGCTTTCATGTAACCCGTTTCATGTAACCTTTTGTAAAGGAAATTCTCTGCCGCTCCTCTCACTGTGTTCTTTTTTTACTTTTCCTAACTCAAATTATAATAATATTCAAACAGATTCTAAAGACTACATTATCATAAGAATACATAATTTATAACAACATTTTTCTAAGTCCATTTTCAGTTATTCACACGCATAAGTGTGTGTGTAATATATATATACTTTTTTTTCGTGTTTGTGTGTATTTGTGTAGTCTCTTAGGTTGCATTTTTTTTCTTAGAAAGGCACTTTAGATAATGATTGAAAATTTGAGTTAAAGGTGAGTCACATTTGTTTCCCTTAGTGATTGAAGAAACACACTGCAGACCTCTGCCACAACTTTCACTTCTCCCCTGCTTTACGACGGTGAAACATTCCTTTTTCCTTTGCGTGTGTTTCAGACCTTTTTCCACAGTACTTGAACTCTGAAACAGCCATGAGGTTCATCCCTTTGCACAAAATGTCTGTCTTTAAGTTGACATACAGTGACAAACACTAGAAAAAAAAAAAAAAAAACTTCTCAAAATTATTAATTGTGCAATAAATATTAGTTTAATTACTAAAAAAAGTAGAAAAGTTGCATTACCTGCCATAAGCTGTGAATGCTTTTTGCTAACATTTTGTTGTTGAAAATACTGAAGCAATTACTCTAATTGCTGAAGGGATTTGCTGACAGCTATTTGAAAAATGCTAAATTTAGACTTGAAATTTTGCTCAAGTACTGTGAAAGACAGCTGAAGTTGACCTAAATTTCTTAAAAATTGCTAGTAAGTTTACTTAAAAATCCTCAATACATGCCAAGTTTGCTAAAACATGTAGTGTGTTGCTTAAATATGAGCTTAACTCTAAACTAGGCCAAAAAACCTTAGTAGATGCCAAATTAGCCTAAAAAGCTAGCATATTGCTAAAATACTAGCTCAACTCCAAAATAGCCTAAAAATTCTCAGTAAAGTTAGTAAAAAACGTTAGCTTGTCCCTAAAATATTAGCCAAACTCAAGAGTAGCCTAACAACCTTAGTAGATAACAAATTAGCCAAAAAGCAAATTAGCAAATTGCTAAAATAATAAATAAAATTAGCATAAAAATACCTCAGTAGATTACAAGATAATACAATTAAGCTAGTATAATGCTAATATAACAGCTCATTGTCAAATTATTAAAAACAATTCTGCAAACAATGGTTTCAAAATACACATTGTGAAAAAATGTGTCATTCACTTCCTATGGGGCATGTTTTGCTCAATATTTCCAAAACTATAAAGTTTGAGAATATCATCAATACAAGCAGTAAATCCTGAACGAGCTGTGCATTTTGATACCAAGGTTGTTGAAATCACTGAAAGTGTGATTGAGTTGTTAAATGCTGAATAACGTAAAAAAAAAAAATGAGCAGGAGAATTACTATTGTGTGAATGCTGTATCCACTGACATGAATAGCAATGGACAGCGCAACCTCCCCGCCCCTTCTGTGTTCCACATAGGAAGTACCCACGGTTGCAAGAAGGCCAAAGTCCCATAGACTTTCATAGAGAAATAGACAGTTATTTCTCAGTCATTTTATTAGTCAGATTAACCATTCTCCTTCTGGCATCTCTTTTTAGCATGTTCTTGCTAAACCTTTTTTTAATTATACATTTTCTTTATAACAGGTTAATCAAAACTAGCCAATCAAATGCCCAATTAAGAGTGTGGAGTGCCTACTGGCCCCACCTCAATTGTTTAAAATGACAGATTCTTGGACTAATCGTCTGGTCCAACACTGGACAAGAGAAAACTATTTTTATTCAGTTTCAAACGTCTGTATTTACAGAACCTCCTTCATTTCTGAGCTGAGAGCAGTGCGCTCACTGAAAGCTCAATGCAAACGCTGCACACCAGAATTCCTGGCCTCCGCGTCTGGAACGCGCGTTCCAACGCAAGTTTTTAAATCTGGTCTCTACGCACAAATCGTGCACGCTCTGAGCGCGCGCTGAGTCTTCAACCCGGTTCAATATTTCCACGCACAGTCGCACCAGCGCTAATGAACGGTAAAAACACCATAGAAGAAGAATCTCCGCTCTGCTGCTGCGTGCGTGACCGCGCTGCTCCGGTGTGGATACCACCTGTTGAGCGTGCATTCATAAACCCGCGCAGACATGCAGTCGGTGTGGAAGCACCTTTGAAGATTCTGCTTGCTCGCGGGCATCACTCACGCACGCGGAAGAAGTCCGATCGTGGAGGAGGAAAAAGCGCTCGCGAGGGTCTGATTTGTCCGCGCGGAATATTTGATGCGTGCGCAGAATTATCGCGCTGCGTCAGGAACACGCTTTTTGACAAGCGGCAGGCTGTGTATCACGTGTTGTCACGTGACGAAAGAGGAGCGGGGCCCGCGAATCATGTTAAGTGAGAAAGCACTTCCAGCAGCTTCATGGCTCCTCCTCCTCCGCCAAGCTGACTGGAGGAATGAATTAAAGAGTGAGGAGGCTCTGGACAGCCCGCCGATGTCCCGCCCTCCAGAACCATATACCTTACGGTGATTGGTTCGTTCAGCTCTGCAAACAACAACTGTCATTCATATCAGCCTTGCGGGCCGCACTAACAGTAATCTTTCATATGAAGACGGGGGCCGCAAAGATATCCCGCGGGCCGCGAGTTTGAGACCCCTGGTTTAAAGTATGTTCATTTCCACATGTTTCCTCTAAACATACATTTGAAACGCTACATCCAAACTCTCCTCATTTCTGGCTTCATTCCTCCTGAAGTGAAGCTGAAGTTACAGTGAAAGGGTTCACAGCGCCTCACTTCCTCCACATTTTATTATGTCTCCGCCGGATTTCAACATGGATTCAATCTGTTTTTTTCCTGAAAAATTCTTTAAAAAAGCATGATGAGAATCTGAAAAAGTTATTTTGAAATGGTTGCAGATGTCATTCATTCATTCATTCATTCATTTTCCGTGCCGCTTTATCCCTTTCGGGGTCGCGGGGATGCCGGAGCCTATCCCGGCTGCTGATGGGCGAAGGCAGGGTTTACCCTGGACAGTTCGCCAGTCTGTAGCAGGGCCACAATCACGCACACAGTCACTCTCCCATTCATACCTAGGGGCAATTTAGAGTAACCAATTTACCTATGAAGCATGTTTTTGGACGGTGGGGAGAAAGCCGGATTACTCGGTGAGAACCCACGCATGCACGGGGAGAACATGCAAACTCCACACAGAAAGGTCCCAGTTGGTGTTTCTGATCCCCCAGCCGGGATTTGAATCGGGGCCTTCTTGCTGTGAGGCAAGAGCGCTAACCACTGCGCAACCGTTGGTTGCAGATGTATTAAGAATAAAGAACCTGTAAAGGATGTGTCCAGACGTGTTCCAGCCTTCGCTCAGTACTGAGTCTCTGAGCCTTTGACAGCATTTCCAGCCTCCAGCTTAGCTCTCCTTTCTTCAGACACTTTGGAACGTTCCTCTTTGCAGGAGCACTCCAGCTCCATCAGGTTGATCATGTTCAGATGTCTCCACAGGTGTCCAGTTGGGTTCAGGTCTGGACTCTTCCGGGCCGCTCCAGAACATTGACAGAGTTGTTGTGAAGCCCCTCCTTCCACATCATCGTCCTGCTGAAAGATGAGCCGTCGGCCCAGTCTGAGGTCAAGAACATTCTGGAGCAGATTTTCTTCCAGGATGTCTTAGTCAGTTTTCCCTCTATCCTGACCAGTCTTCCATCCCACAGCATGATGCTGCCTCCGCCATGCTTCACTGTAGGGATTGTCCTGGTTTTCTCCAACCCAACACCTCCAAACGTTCTATTGTGTTCTGGTCAGACCACAGACGGGCTTCCTTCCATCTGAACACTCGACCACACTGACCTGGTTGGTGCAGAGCTGCAGAGATGCTTCTTCTTCTGGAAGGTTCTCCTCGTTCCACAGAGGAATGCTGGAGCTCTGGCAGAGGGACCGTTGGGTTTTTGGGCCCTTCTCCCCCGATCTCTCAGCTTAGATGGACGTCCAGATCTAGGAGGAGTCCTGGTGGTTCCGGAGTTCTTCCACTCACAGATGATGGAGGTCACTGTGCTCATTGGAACCTTCGAGGCAGCAGAAATGTTTCTGGATCTTTCCTCAGCCTTCAGCCTTCTGCCTCTAGACGGTCCTGTCTCTGAGCTCTACAGACTATTGCTCTGTTTTCATGCTTGGTTTGTGCTTCGACACGCTCTGTCAACCCTGGACCTCATGTAGACCGGGTCAGACCTTTCCAAAGGTCCAATCCACTGGATTTACCACAGGTTGGCTTCAATGAAGCAGCTGAAACATCTCAGAGAAGCAAAAGAAACCTCCGCTCACTTTGGAGCTTCACAGCAAAGGCTGTAAAAACTTCTGTACAGATCATTATTCAGGTTACATAAAAACGGATTCACTCCAGTTTGAAATGAGGCTAACGTACAAATGTAGAATAAGTGAGGCGCTGAGAATCCTGGTACGGTTTGGAAAATATTTGATCTTTAAAATGATCTTTGTTGTGAGTCTCTAAATCAAGGAAATCTATTTGTTGGGGGAAAAAACTCTCATTGTAAACTTTAGCCTAAAATTATTGTGTAAAGTAAAAGAAAGCTTGTTTTGTTATTAATACAGCTTGAAATAAAATGTGTTTAAGAAATATTCAGGATTTAGTGTTTTTAAAAAGTTTTACTGAAAAGTTACTGCTAAGTTTGTTCGTTTTTTTAAACTAGAACACAAATACTTGTAGAGATTTTGTTTTTGCCGTGAACCATTCAGATGTTTCAATAATACCTCTGTGTTACCCATGAACACTGAAATGAATGATGTTTTTGTAGGTGAACAAGGGCGACCGCCCACATGATGCTGGACGGACACTTCGGATTATCACCAGAGATTTGTTCATCCCTAGATTTCTCACAATTTTTAAACCGGAACTGAGTCTGGTTTAATAGAAAGAAAACGATAGAAAACGCCCATCAGGGACACCATAGTTACGGGACACCGTAGTTACGGGACACCATAGTTACACCATAGTTATTTCCATAAAATAGGTACCCCTCCCTTCCCCAGTTCCTCCCTCCCTCAATTTAACACAAAAAAAAAAAACTTAAGAACTGCAGCTGGAAACAGTCTGGCTCTAAAGAAACGTTGGGCTTGGTACTGCTGTGTAGAAACGGCATTACGGGGATCCATCTAATCCAAGGCCCAGTCTAACCACAGGGGCCATCGCCACAACGCCCGTCCAGCAAGGGCAGCACAGGGCCCACTCGACAGAGCAGGGCCCCAACCGCCCCAATGAGAACAGGCACCACAACAACAGCACAACCACAGAGGGAAACCCGGAAGAGAGGATCCCCGTGAGGAAACACTGGAGTTTTAAAATATAAAAGACAAATAAAATAGTTTAAAACAATAAAACAAACAATTAAATAATGTGAGTATAATAATAGTAAAAGCAGGATTAGCAGACTAAAAAAAGTAAAATTTATAAAATACTAAAAATTGATTCACATAAAAGTTACAAACAAATAAATACATTAAAAAAGAAAAGACAAAATTCAAAACCAGCAAAAGGTCATGTAAAAGCCATGTTAAAAAGGTGAGTCTTGATCCTCTTCTTAAAAACCTCTATGATCTCTGCAGCCCTGAGGTTCTCCGGCAGACTGTTCCACAGGCGAGGACCGTAATGATGAAACGAGGCCTCACCATGTGTTTTCGTCCTCACCTTAGGAACAACTAACAGGCCGGTGCCGGAAGACCTCAGGGTCCACGAGGGTTCATACTTTAAAACAAGATCACTTAAATAAGAAGGCCCAAGACCATAAAAACTTTTATAAACCATTAAAAGAATCTTAAAATCAATCCTGAAACGCACAGGGAGCCAATGCAGCGATTTTAAAACTGATGTCATGTGTTCCCGCCCCCTGGTCCTCGTCAGAACTCGTGCCGCCGAGTTCTGAAGAAGTTGTAGACTTGACAGAGACTTTTGAGGTAAACCAGAGAGCAGGGCATTACAATAATCGAAAGTACTAAAAATAAAAGCATCAGCACCTCTGTGCTGGAGAGAGAGAAGAATGGGCGGAGTCTGGCAATGTTTTTGAGATGATAAAAACCAGCCTTCACAACATTTTTAATGTGTGGAATAAAATTCAGCTCGGAGTCAAAAACTACGCCCAGGTTTCTCACACACTGAGAAGGTTTAAAATGACTGAGTTTGCGTAAAATCCTCTCTCTCTTGTCTTCAGGACCAATAATTAAAACTTCTGTTTTGTCCTGGTTGAGCTGAAGGAAGTTTTCTGCCATCCACGACTTAATATCTAAAATGCAATTTAAAAGAGTGTTTATAGGTCCATAGTCATCAGGAGACACAGCGATGTAAAGCTGAGTATCATCAGCGTAGAAGTGAAAGTTAACGCCGTATCTCCTGATGACTTCCCCAAGAGGCAACATGTATAAATTAAAGAGTATTGGACCTAAAATTGACCCTTGGGGAACCCCACAATTTATTTTGTGGATTCTCGAGGAGCATGTAACCAAACTTACATAAAAATGTCAATCAGTTAGATAAGAATGAAACCAGTTAAGAACAGTTCCTGAGAGGCCCACCCGACTCCTAAGTCTATCCAATAAAATCTGGTGATCTACTGTATCGAAGGCGGCACTAAGATCAAGTAGCACCAGAATGGAAAGTTGCTGCGAATCAGAATTATTTCTAAGATCAGTTAAAATCTTTAAAAGGGCCGTCTCAGTACTGTGGTTTGTTCTAAAACCAGATTGACATTTTTCTAAAATATTAAGTTTGTTTAAAAAATCTTGTTATTGAGTAAAAACAGTTTTTTTCAATAATTTTACCTAAAAACGGTAAGTTGGATACAGGTCTGTAATTATCCAGAGTATTTGGATCCAAGTTACTCTTCTTCAGAAGGGGCTTCACCACCGCCGTCTTACAGGCAGTGGGGAAGACACCCGTCTGAAGAGAGGTATTAACTATGTTTAAAAACTCCGGCTCAAAGAATCCATAACAGGTTTTTAAAAGAGAAGTGGGGATGGGGTCTAAAAGGCAGGTTGTAGTGTTTGCTTGGGAAAAAACTTGACCAAGCATCTCTGCATCAACCAGGACAAAACTCTCCAGGACAACCAGGACAAAAATGTCTGGCCCCGATTTAGCTCCATAGATCAACAGTTTACTAAACTCAAAATTTCAACTTCAAAACTTTATTTTCAGTTTCAAATCTTTTTTTTTTTTTGTCCTAGCTCGTTCAAAGCGCCATTTTATTGAGTTAAATACAGGCGAAGAAAACGTTCTTACGCTGGAATAAAATGAGAACGTTTTCTTCGCCTGTATTTCACTCAATAAAATGGCCAGAACGGTGTTTTAGTCATGTGGTTCATACCCGATAAAACTCTGCTCTTTACACCCGTCTTGGGACTACATCAGACTATGAGAGTACGACTGAACGGCCATTTTCTGATCGTAATTATTACAGTTCTCAGAGCCATTGAACGCATCGGAACTGAAGTTACCACCCTCATCGATTTTAATTAGTCCTTGTGTTAGCCCCGCCCCAACGCGCCACAATGGGGCCAAAAGTTTTGAAACTGAAACTTTGAGATTCGAAAACGGATAAAAAATATTTGAAACTGAAAAAAAAGATTTGAAACTGAAATTTTGAGTTTTGAAACCTATTTTTTTGGACAAAAATTAATTAAAAAAATGTATATATTTTATTTCGGTTTCAGATAATATTGGCCGCGATTTAGCTCCATACTGCACCTGTTTGTAAATCTTGTTATTCCTTACCCGGGACGCCGACACATACCGTGTTGAAAACGGCAATCGTCTAATTTGAGTCAGCGATGTGTTAGTGGAGCCACGTTCTGGTAAAACATGATGCTGGCCTCTGGTACTCTCTCTGGGTCGGTGTTGGTGCCTCCACCTTTTTTGCCAGGTGCCTGACATTCCCTGTGATGATTGTGGAGAAACGTGGTTTAAAAGGTGTATCTTATGTACCGTTTAACTCCTGCCTGGCGTCCTCCTCCCCAGCTCCTCTGGGAGTTGGGGCTTCTCTCCGTCCGTGAAAGATGGAGGTCTTAGAACCAGCAGCTGATCACGATTGTAAACAATGTAACTGAACATAGAGTGCTTAGAAACAAAACAAGAATGAAAGTAGATGCACTAAAGCACAAAGACATTAAAAAGGGAGAAAAGTTTGGCCTAAACAGGAGTTGCTGCTACTAGCTAACACCAGAGGCAGCACCGTCTTAGAACCATGAGGTTTTTATTTATTTTGAATCGCCCTTAGTCCCGCCCGACCCCCCAGGAGCTGCAGCATCAGTTGAAGGTTGGGACCCACTGGGAGACCCAACCTTCATCTCATGGTGACTAAATTGCTCCTGGGGGTAAAGTCAGGCACTCAAACCCCCCCACCACGGTAAGGTGGCGATTCAGGGAGGGGAAAAATGGTTTTTTACCCAGTTGGGAGGGAAAACTGAAGAACTCGGAGAAAACCCAAAGGCCGCTCGGCCTCTTTATATTTGGAACTAATCAATTATTGTGAATGATTAATTTTGGGCCAAATTTAGATTTTGTTTTTTGGGTTGTTGTCCTGCATCTAAACTATCAGGAACCAAAGAATGGTTATTCTAGCAGGTGGGGGGAACCGAAGCACTCGGAGGAAACCCACGCAGACACGGGTCAGTCAGGCCGAAGCATCAACCAACTAACCAGCGCCGCCCCTTTTTTAAGACCATTTTATACAAGAAATTCAGAGATTTGAACTCCAAACTCATCTTTTCTAAACAGCTTTTACAACCCAAAGTCAAAATGTTTAAAAACATAATGTTGTGTATTTTATCATCTACATCTATTAACATTTTCATATTTTAGGATTATAATTTAGACGAGTCACATGAACAGATTTGACAGATTTCCAGTCTTTTGACTGGGAAGAATTGACTTTTTTATGTTAAAGTAAAATCAAGTGACACAAAATCAAATAAACATTTATGTGTAAAAATAACTTTTCCTACTTTTATCTAATCAAAGTGTTTTACAATTAAAAACTAAAATACAAAAATTCAAATAAAATCCCTGCTCCCCTCCCCCGCCCCGTTAACATACAAACATTCAATAAAAATGTCAATAAATAAAAAAGGCCAATAAAATAAAACTTCATTTGTAGAAAGCACATCTCATAGTTTTTGCTACTCAGTGTTTTACAATGAAAAATAAACACAGATTTTATATAAAGCCCCGCATCTGTTAACAGACAGGGCTTCAATTAAAACAAATGCATATAAGTCAAACCTTTTTTTTTTTTTTTTTTTTTTTTTTTTTTTTTTTTTTTTTTTTAATAAATAAATAAATAAAGTAAAACCTTTTTTTTTTTTTTTACAAAAAGCACTTCTGACACTTTTCTTAGCTTGAAGTGCTTTTAGATTAAAGAAAGACTAAATCAGTTTGGGATGTTCAATAAAGACTTGTCGAATCACACAGAGAACGGTCCGGTTCTGGTTCTGCTGGAGATGCTCCTCAGCTCAGATCGGCTTTCGGGGGCTGAGGCTCTAAAGCTTCTTCTCAAACTGCTTTTAGGTCTTGTTTTTTCCACTGACGGAGGCTTGGGTGACAGAGGAGGAAGTTGGAATGGAGGAGACGGAGACTTGTCATTCGTCAACTCCTGGACCGTTCCATTGGTGGTAAGGGTCTGTCTAGCTGGTCTTAAATCTTTGGGTGACAGAGGAGGAAGTTTGAATGGAGGAGACGGAGACTTGTCATTCGTCAGCTCCTGGACCGTTCCATTGTTGGTAGGGTTCTGTCTGGCTGGTCCTAAATCTTTGGGTGACAGAGGAGGAAGTTTGGATGGAGGAGACGGAGACTTGTCATTCGTCAGCTCCTGGACCGTTCCATTGTCGGTAGGGGTCTGTCTAGCTGGTTTTAAATCTTTCACTGACCGACGTTTGGGTAACAGAAGTGGGAGTTTGAATGGAGGAGGAGTCTGAGGCTTGTGCAGAACAACTGTTGGCTTTTGGCTCCTTCCAATGTCCTCTGAAACTTTCTTTGGAGGACTTGGTATTGGTCTCAGACTTGGGGAATTGTCAGGTGGACTCCGGCGCTTCTCCAGAAGAACTGTCTGATGTTGGGTCTTTGCGGCGTCCGTGGAAACCTCCCGTGTAGGTCTTGGTTTTTCCCCAGACACGGGTCGGGGTATGAAGCTCCGGCGGTTTCCAGTAGGACTCTGAGACTTGTTCAGAGCTGCTGTCTGATGGATCTTGGATCTATATTTGGAAATCTGCTCAGTTAGAACAGACTTTTCCTTCCTTAAAGAATCCCGTTTGGTTTTTGCAGCTTCCAGCTTGGTTTGTATTGTTTGTTGTTCCAGGAGGTCCACGTTCAGCTCCTGAAGTTCCTGCTTAAGGTGGTAATTATCCTTCTTCAAATCCTCAACGTTGGACTTTACTTTAATAAATTCTTTCATCAGCGCTTTAGTTTCCGATTTGGACTTTTCCATTTCTTGTTGTTCCTCCAGAAGGACTTCCATTTCCTGTCTGAGGGAAAGGATTTGACTTTTCGTCTCCTGGATCTGTTCAGGATAGTTGAGTTCTTCATCGATCTGAATGACCTCCCGGATGGACTCGCGTTGATCCTCCAAGTCTCTTTTTTCTGCTTGGAGATTGGACAGATCGATCCTCATGGCTGCGTCTTCTACCTGGCGTTTGTTCTTGAGATCTTCCTGTTCTTTCTGGAGAGCTGCATTCTGCTGCTGCAAGGCCTGAATCTGATCTCTGGGATCTCCCTGCAGATCATTTGGAGAAATGCCCACAGCCTTCATCAGGAGAGAGAACTCCAGTTGGAGCTTGGATCTGCTGTCTGCAACCCCCTGAGTCAGAGCGGACTTTTCCCTCCTCTCCTTCTCGCGTTCTTTCCTTGCAGCTTGAAGCTTGATGGGTATTTGTTGAAGGTCAAAGATGTTGGCCTGAAGCTCCATGAGTTCCCATCTCAGGTCGTAGTTTGTCTGCCTCAAACTCTCCACTCTTTGAATCTCTTGTTGGTATTCTGTTAGCAGTGCTTGAGTTTGGGATTTGGAGTTTTCAATCTCCCTTTGTTCTTCCAGAAGGACTTCCTGTTCCCGTCTGAGGGAAAGGATGTCACACTGGATCTCTCGGATCTCTTCAGGAGAGACGAGTTCTTGAGGAGAAGCGACTGGTGTCGTCTGCAGAGGAGCTTCTTCCTCTTGTTGGAACTTTAGCTGAAGGCTGTGAATCTTCTGAAGTTCCTGGACGATATCCTCGTGTTGCTTTTCTATGTTAGAGATGCTTGTTTGAGCTCTTTGCTGTTGACTTTCTTCTTGGTCTGATTTCATGACCATGTTTATCAGACCGTCACATTTGTCCAAAAGCTCCATCATTGTCTGTTTCAGGAGACGTTTGGAGTCGTGGCTCTTTTCCATCTCAACCTTCTTACAGTGCAGATGAATCTCATGCAGCAGATTCTCCATTTCTGAAGAGAATTTAGTTGAAATGGTTGAAATCGTTGAAATAGGTCTTGACACGAAGAACGTTCAAAATGTCTTTATTTGTGGGTGAAGTTTCTGAAACCAGTTGAAAATCCTGCTGTGGTCTTTGGAGGTGCTCGCTCAAACTGAAACCGAAGCTTCTGACTGAATCTCAGTGAGGCGGGGCTTTATAAAGGCTCTGGCGATGATGTCACATGATGTCCCTTTGATGTCACCAAATATGGTGTGTGACTCATCATGGTCATGTGACCACTGCTGTTACATCATCAGCTGTGCGACAAAGGCTCCGCCCACTGAAACCAGTGGCAGAGTGGAGCAGACTGTGTTAGAGTGGGAGGAAGAAAACACTTTGAGTGTGTTCAACCTGCTCAAACTCAGCCATTGTGACCCTCCCAGAAAAAGTTTTGACATCAAAACGTAGACATTTTTCCTGGCTTTCAGACGATACAACTTTGAAAATTCTGAGCTGTGTAGTTTTTTACAGCGGCCCCAAATATCAGCAAAACCTGAGGATTTCTCCCATTAAGCACAATGCATTTTTGGTGAAGACGAGTTTTTGAGGAGCTTCGTTTTTAACTCGCGAGTACTTCTGTATATTTGGACACAAAACCATGAAAATCGCAGTAGATGTAGTCTGATACCTCTGGATTCTGACGGTGTTTTTACTTTCACTCTGAGGAGAACGGTTCTAAAGATATGAGCTTTTGTTCGGGCCGAGTGCCGGTCATGTATTTTCAATGTGAAAGCAGGACGCAGACCTGCGTCTCCCTCTGTGTGCTCGTTGCCATGACGACCCCGGAACGTTCCATCTAGTAAACAAACATGGAGATCTTTAGTCTTACAGAAGCAGTCCACACGTGTTCAAGTGTGTTGAAGGTTTGATCACACTGAGGGATGTACATTTAAGGTTATTTTAAACTAATCTGGGATTCCTCCATAATTTTAGCTGCTAATATCAGAGCTCTTCTGGTTGTTTTACATACTTCCTGGGTTTTTGGAGCAATTTTTGCCTTTTTTGTTGTTATGTTGGTGTTATTTTAGCTTTTTAGACTATATTGATGTTTAGATAATATTTCAGCTTCTTTGACTCTTTTTTTTCCTTTGTTTGGGGTATTTTGAAGTTTAGCCAATATTCTTGCTTTGAGCTGGCTGTTTTGGCTAATGTAGTGTTGAAAGCAGAACTCCCAGTTCTCTTTCTGGTGCGTCCAGAGTCAGGAACGCTGTTCAGATGAGGGTACTCCAAATCCTGTCGTCCAGAAGCAACAGGCTAGTTTTAATTAACAGATGACGTAAGTATTACAGACATTTGCATATCCAATCATGTTTCAGGCTGAAGTTCCTGTGTCCTTATAAGTATAGCAAGGTGGGTTGACACGTTTTAGAGCTGGGCAGCTCCCACATTCTGTTTTTCACCCTTCTGCAGGGTAGTGACCTTGGTTCTCACGGGAAAGTGAACCGCTTTGAATCTCAGCTGATAATATATGAACATCAGAAGAAACACACACTCGTTTCTGCAATATGAAAATCAGGAGAATGCACAATATTTTCTACAGTGTCATTTATCTCCTGAAAGAGAACAAATGTCATCAAAAATCATTTATTTCTCCTTTAAATCAATCCAACAGTCTTGGACAGACTCTGTTCTTCATGAATGATCTTCTTTCTGCTGCACATGCACTAAACCAGTGTTTCCCAACCATCGGGCCGCGGCCCACTCTCGGTCCGCGAGCGCCCTCTAGTGGGCCGCGAAAAAAAATCTGTTCTGAACCTGAGGGCCGTGGGACCTGAATGCAGCCTCCTACCACTTGGTGGCAGTAAGCGCCACGCCGCCGGTTGACTGACGACTAGACAATCAAGAAACGGGCGAGCTTCCGCTCTGTTGTTACAGGCTCGACGCGGCGGTCCACAGGCGCTTCAGCGGGAGCTTTTGTTTTTTTTTTTTGCCATCATTCGTGATAAGTTAATGACCTAAAGATATTACCGCATGTTTCTGCTAAGAGGAACTCCTCTCTGCTACTGTTTTACACCCAAAATCCAGCCCCACCCACCCGCTACAGAGCCGGCCCACTACATTGATCTGTGTGTGCGTCTCTGTCTGTTTTGTTTGTGTCTGTGCGCGATCCTTACAGATGATTTCTTATGAATGAATTCAAACATGGGGAGGAATGTCTTTCTTAAATTAATTAGAAAAATATTCAAGAAGAAGTTTTTTTCTTGAATAAGTTAAAACAAATCTGCCAATAGAACCAGTAGAATTTTTGTAAGTTAGATTTGTTTAAATACATTGTGATGTTCTTCCCTTTTAGGACCAAATTAAATCTAGAAATCAACTTTAAGCATTTATATTAGGATCTGATCATTGGAAATATAACATCTTGAAATAAGTACGAGTATCTCTAAAGCAGGGGTCTCAAACTCAATTCAGCCGGGGGCCGCTGGAGGCAGAGTCTGGGTGAGGCCTGGCCGCATCAGGATTTCCGCTAGAAAATCGCTGATAAAACATTCCAATGTTCTCAAATATCTTTATTTTTAGCACAAAATAATGAATGAATTTTAAAAAATGAATTAGAAAATGAATCATTAATAATTAAAATAATAACAATGACCATACAGCAGACACAGACGACTGCAGAAACCACATATTGACTGACTGACTACAGGAGTGTTTCTCAAATGGTGGGGCGCGCCCCCCTGGAGGGAATGCGAATAAAAACATGTTTACATTAGTGATGAATATTGTGCATAATCCTACATAGTAAATTAAATATAGCAAAAACAACCTAAAAATCAATTTGGTAGCAGAAAAAGCCGCTGTTTACAGTGAATCAATGCAAAAGAACTGAATCTCTGAGAAAAGACAGAATTTCATCACTACTGTGGAGGGAAACAAGGAAAGATTGTTTTTACTTTGTCTGGAAGTTTTGAAAGTATTCTAAAAAAAATAAAAAGAACAATTAATAAAACAGATTATTTAGAAGTTTATTTTTTTATTATTCTTTAATGATAATAAAAGTATGATATTTTGAGAAGATATATGTTTAACTTGAGCAAATTAACTGATACTAATGATGTTTGCAGCTGAAGGAGGGGGAAGTGTCTAAGAGAAAATACCTGACAAACACTAGACAAGAGAAAACTATTTTTATTCAGTTTCAAACGTCTGTATTTACAGAACTTCCTTCATTTCTGAGCTGAGAGCATCGCGCTCACTGAAAGCTCAATGCAAACGCTGCACACCAGAATTCCTGGCCTCCGAGTCTGGAGCGCGCGTTGCTACACAAGTTTTTAAATCTGGTCTCAAGCTCTACGCACAAATCGTGCACGCTCTGAGCGCGCGCTGAGTCTTCAACCTGGTTCAATATTTCACAAACAGTCGCAGCAGCGCTAATGAACGGTAAAAACACCATAGAAGAAGAATCTCCGCTCTGCTGCTGCGTGCGTGACCGCGCTGCTCCGGTGTGGATACCATCTGCTGAGCGTGCATTCATAAACCCGCGCAGACATGCGCCGGTGTGGAAGCACCTTTGAAGATTCTGCTCGCTCGCGGGCATCACTCACGCACGCGGAAGAAGTCAGACTCTCTTGCGAAGACTTTTTCTGATCCTGGAGGAGGAAAAAGAGCTCGCGAGGGTCTGATTTGTCCGCGCGGAATATTTGATGCGTGCACGCTGTGCGCGGCGTATCAGGAACACGCTTTTTGACAAGCAGCAGGCTGTGTATCACGTGTTGTCACGTGACGAAAGAGGAGCGGGGCCCGCGAATCATGTTAAGTGAGAAAGCACTTCACAGCTTCATGGCTCCTCCTCCTCCCAGCTGACTGGAGGAATGAATTAAAGAATGAGGAGGCTCTGGACAGCCCGCCGATGTCCCGCCCTCCAGAACCATATACCTTACGGTGATTGGTTCGTTCAGCTCTGCACACAACAACTGTCATTCATATCAGCCTTGCGGGCCGCACTAACAGTAATCTTTCATATGAAGACGGGGGCCGCAAATTATCATCCCGCGGGCCGCAGATTGCCCGCGGGCAGCGAGTTTGAGACCCCTGCCTTAAGTGTCTTCTTTTCATTTTATCATCAGGTCATCTATCATGCTTCATCCCTGGTTCATTTTTCTATCATTTTGTCATGTTTAAGTTCCAGCCACCAAGTCATGTCTCCCGCTATTGGGTCTTTCACCACCATGCCCAACACTATGGCTGTGTCCAAATTCAGGTTCTGCGACCTCCCGAGGCCGGGTTTGTCGGCCGGTGACGTCACAGCGTCACGACAAGTGCTGTCCAAATTCAGGGTCTGCTTCAAACTCGGCCGACTTACGCGGCCTTACTCTTCCGATTTTGAAGGATCGTTCTGGTGTATCCTTCAATGCTCGTATTCCAAGATGCATTGCGGTCGGCCCCGAAGAATTTTTTTTTTTTGATGCGGGAAGCGGAGTCGGGGAAAATTTCACTTTTAAATGTAAGTAAAAGCTGTAATCTGATAAGTTTATGGTTTTAATGATTAACATAAACATTTTACGTTATTTTGATCTGAAAGTTACAATAAGTGCTTATATAGGGTTCGACTGTTTTCTGAAGTCTGGTCTGGATCTTTCGCTGTTGGAAAACCACTCCAGGATTGGGAGACTGGCTGTGCATTGCAGTAGTCTAGTGTCTAGTTTAAAGGAAATAGCACATAACACATTTATATTTAAAAACGGGGTGAAAATGATTCTCTTTTTACTGGCGCCAGATTTTTTTTTCATCTGCTTTGGCAAATCGTACATTTCCATACTTCATCATAGAAAAACCGGCGTCACCGACCCTGTTCATCGAGAGCTCCATTGCCCTGCTTCAGTAATTCTTGTTTAGCTGGATTGGATGAGCTCCGTTTCTGACTGACTGAACACACCTGATCCAGGTGAGCAGAAGTAGCTTAAACAGGGTTAGCTGCTAAACAAACAGGGCAGGAGCTCAGTGAGAACGGAGTTGTGACCGCTACTGTAGAGTTTAGTGTCTCGTGTTTGAATTTGAAACATTTTTGAGAGGGATTAAACCAGTTTTCTCTTCCTCTTTGTTTTCTGTGTTTTTCAGGACAATCTTGGAGGAAATGGATCTGTGGGAGAGGTATAGCAGTGGGTGAAAGGAGAGTGAAGAAAGAAAAGAAAGGAGTGAGCCACCAGCTGAAAGAAGAAACAGTGAAGAGGCAGGAGAGCAGAACGCACGAGAGAGAAGGGCCAACTTTATTGTCTGCTGGAAAAAAATTGCTATTAAAATCCTTAGATTTCTGAGAATAAATAAATGAAGTTTTATTTGATATATTAAAAATTTTTGTTTATGTTTTGTTAATTTAAATAAAGATATAAATCAAACACAGTGATTGTCATGAATTTATTGTAACACTTTAATTTCCAACTATTTACAAAGATGGTCGACATGGATGGGGGATCGACTGAGTCCAGGGGCTGGAACTCTCTGGGTGCTGATTGGAACATCTTGCAGGGTGGTCTGCAGAGTTTTGGGATGAATCTTCACTGTAGACTGCATCGTCCATCTTCAGAGTTTCCAGGGCTGACTGTGGACAAATGCTGCATGACCAAAAATGATCCATGAATATGATATAATACATGTACAGGCTTTGGAAAAAAAAAGGTAAAAAATATAAAGTATATAATATAAAGTATAAATGTATTCCAAAGAATATTGAAGAGCTGTAATGTGTTCACTTACATGAGGTACAGATGTGTGATGCACCTCCAGAACTTGCAGGAGGATGCCGATGTCACCAATCCTGGTCAAGAGGTTCAGGAAGATGCAGGAGAGTTCCAGTTTTCTGAAGTCTGGTCTTGGATCTTCGCTGTTGGAAAACCACTCCAGGATTGGGAGACTGGCTGTGCATTGCAGTAGTCTAGTCTAGTTTAAAGGAAATACACAAACACATTTATATTTAAAAAAAAAAAAAAGTGGTTTTAAGTAATTTGTTATTAAACTATAAAACATCTTTGTACTTATGTGACCATGAGAGTAATTAAATACTACTTTGACTGATTTCAAATAAAACTAGGGGGAATTTGTTCAAATTAATTTCTGCAATAAAAGTCTGAAGATAAAATTAACATTTAACACTATTGTAGTATGATTAATAAAATAAAAACACTTTGTAGTTATTTTGTACTTGTTTTTTATTCTCAGAAAAGTGTAGGTACTTAGTAAGTTACATTTACTGCAATAACTTGTGAAATAAACAAAACTTGAATAATCTACAAACCCAAAAATTCAGTATTAGTATATTTTAAAACCTGTAATAGTGTGGCTAAATAAATATTTCCATTAAACTAGCTAAAGCTAATATGTAAAAGAGCTTGTAGATTATTTTTAAAGCGTTTGTATACAGTACCTGCAGATCGTTTTGTCTCCGCCGGAAAAATACCAAGTGCCCGCGACGGCGATGGATCTGCTCCAACTCCTCCAAAAGCAAAAGTTAAATAAATTAAAAAAAAAAAAAAAAAAATCTCCGAATCATTTGGAGCTTAATAGTTCACGTTCACAACACGTTCAAGTCACTGTGGCCAGGCTACAGGAAAGTAACTAGCAACTTTGTTGTTTTGTTGTTCCAATAAAGTTATTAAAAAAAAAAAAAAAAACCCAACAAGGCTAGACCGTCCAAATTCACTGCATTTAACATCCGGTCTACCCGCTTCCGAAGGACCTGGCCATTGGAGATCGCGAAGGCCACGGCCTCGGGAGGATGCAGAACCCGAATTTGGACACAGCTTATGATCACTTGAACAACACTAATCAGTTCAAGGGGCGTGGCATAAAAGGACCTGAGTCCCACCTACTTCACCCGTACTTATCCTTTTGAGTTTTTGAAGTGTTCACTACATCCTGATGCCCAAAGCATGTCTTAGGAAAAAATGTGCATGAACAATGTTACCTTTGGATTGTTTATGATCTTAAAAGTTTAGAAACACCTATGGCCCTGTACAGATTTACCCATTTTCACCCACGGATAGCCCGTATCAACCAGTAAGGGCAGTTGTGACTAAGGCTGTAAGCTTTTTCTGAGAATTTAGGATTTATGTGTCAAAAAGTAAGAAAAATAAAATGCTCTTGTTACGGCTGTGGCCGTATCTGGTTTTGTTCTATGTATTTTGTCAGAGTGGGACGTCTTTGTGTTTTGTGGATCTTTGTGTGTCTGTCCTTTTGATTTCTTTCAGGTGTGGTGCTGGAGGGCGCGGCTCCAATTGGCCCAAACTAGGTGGAGCCAGGACGGTGGCCATGGAAGTCGGAATCTGCTAAGGAGTGTGTAACAACTCACCTGCCGAATCAACTAGCCCTGAAAATGGATGGCGCTGGAGCGTCGGGCCCATACCCGGCTGTCGCCGGCAACGGGAGCCGCGAGGGCTAGGCCGCGACGAGTAGGAGGGCCGCCGCGGTGCGCACAGAAGCCTGGGGCGCGAGCCCGGGTGGAGCCGCCGCGGGTGCAGATCTTGGTGGTAGTAGCAAATATTCAAACGAGAACTTTGAAGGCCGAAGTGGAGAAGGGAGCTGGGCTGCAACCTGTCTCCACTGCAGCTCGGTGCTCTTCTCCACCTGTTTTGTTGTGTGCACACTTTGTAGTTTGTTTGGTGTTTTGTTTTGGTCCCACTCTGTTCTTTTTAGTTTTGTGTTAGTTTAAGTGAAGCTGTAGGGGTGAACCGCCATTTTCTTTACTGTGAATTTTCTCCTATTTCTGTTAGTCCAGGGAGGTTAGTGTTTGTCATTATTTTACTCTTTCTTTTGCAGGTAAGCTCCCTGGGTTGAGTTAGTTGGGGTTTTGTTTGTTATTTTGGCCTTGGTTCACCCTGAAGCCTTTAGCTTCACTTTTTAGTTGGTTTGTTTAGTGTTGTAAATAAATTTGCTATAATTTTATGGAGACATTTGTGTTTTTGTTTTCTTTATTTTCTTTTATGCTACGCCTCAAAACCCCTAGACCAAACGGGGCGTAACATAAATTCACCCTGAAGCCTTTTTGCTTCACTTTTGAGTTGATTTAGTGTTTTAAATAAATTTGTTATATTTTAATGGAGACATTTGTGTTTATTTTCCTTTATTTTACCTTAATGCTGCGCCACAGACCCCTAGATCAAATGGGGCGTAACATAAATTGGGGGTCCGGGATATGTCTATCCGTCGTCCGGGATATGTCTATCCGTCCTCTGGCATCTAAATCCACCTAGATCCATTTTTGTTGTTTTTGAGTTTTGTAACTATCTGTTTGTACTTGGAGCCAGTAGTTTGGTGAACAGTTTTTCTTTATGGTCATTTGTCATTTACATTTGGTGAAGTATGAGACTTCTTTTGGCTGTTAACCTGAGAGCATCTTTGTACTTGAGCAGGAAGTGACTCAGTCCTCGAGTGGACCTTGGCTGGTGGAATCAGTTGGAAGTGGTGGAGGTGACGCTGTGGGAGTGGAGGCTGCTGCATTGTTCCCGCTGCCACTGCGCCTGATCGGACGGAGGCAGGGGTGGAAGCTCCTGCAGCCGTAACCGGTATGGGGGTTAACCCAACTTGAGTGTTCCAGACCAGGGTTGCCATGAGGGATTGATGCTACTTCCTTGCTCATTCAACTTGCAAGTATTCATTTGGTTTTTCTGTTTTGGGAATCAGGAAGATTCATGTTCTGGTGCATTGTGGTCTCTTTTAGCCAAATCAAATCCATGTGTGGAGTGTGGTACTCCAAAAATCTGCTAATTGCTCTCCTTGTCATTCACACCAGGAAAATTTTACTTTTATTGTAAAATTTTCAACACATTCGTTTGTCTGTTGCCTGGGGCATTGCCAAGGTTTTTTGAAATGTGAAAATCTGTTAGCCAAACTCGTCTCGTTCTGTTTAGAGCAGCCCACTGATTTTTGTTTTACTGGCTTTTGTGGGAGCTGCTAGGGCTCAAATTCTGTGGCCAGCATTCAATTCATTTTGTGGGTAGCATTCATGGGAGTGGCTACAATTTTATATTTTGTGACTAGCACTCCATATTTTGTGTGCCTCATTCATTGGGACTTTTTATTAAACACCCTCTTGGAGTAAACTTCTTCAGGGGTAGAAGTTTTATTTTAAGTAGGGGGGGTGTTACGGCTGCGGCCGTATCTGGTTTTGTTCTATGTATTTTGTCAGAGTGGGACGTCTTTGTGTTTTGTGGATCTTTGTTTCGTGTGTCTGTCCTTTTGATTTCTTTCAAGTGTGGTGCTGGAGGGCGCGGCTCCAATTGGCCCAAACCAGGTGGAGCCACCGTAACCCTTCCGTTCTCCTTAGCTTGTTTACATTAAAAGTGGGGTCATCTGGACACCACAGGACAGTGCGCTGAACTTTTTTTTTTCACTGATTTCGGAGTTTCACTAATGTCCATGGCAGACATAAAATCCTGTCCCCCTTCGTCCACATTTGTCATGGAAGAAATCGCATAAAAATATGTGGTTGGAGCCATCTGGACCCCAAGGAGAGCGGAAGGGTAAGCACCATGAGGACCTCCAGCTCAGTGCTCTTCTCCACCTGTTTTAGTTTTGTGCACACTTTATAGTTTGTTTGGTGTTGTGTTTTGGTCCCACTCTGTTCTTTGTAGTTTGTATGTGTAGTTTGTTAAGTTTAGTTAAGTGAAGCTGTAGGGGTGAACCGCCATTTTCTTTAGTGTGAATTTTCTCCTGTTTCTGTTAGTCCAGGGAGGTTAGAGTTTGTTATTCTTTTACTTTTTCTTTTGCAGGTAAGCTCCCTGGGTTGTGTTAGTTGGGGTTTTGTTTGTTGTTTTGGCCTGGGTTCACCCTGAAGCCTTTTGCTTCACTTTTTAGTTGGTTTATTGTTGTAAATAAATTTGTTATAATTTTATGGAGACATTTGTTTTTATTTTCCTTTATTTTACCTTTATGCTACCCTCACACCCCTAGACATAATGGGGCGTAACAGCTCTGCACTTAGGAGAAATATTTCTTTTTGTAACCTTGAGTAACTTAATGATTTACCAAAAGAAAATGGTGTGCATGGTGGTGCACACACAACTGGTGTTAGGAGATCAGAACAATAGTATTTTTGTCTAGCCTCAAATTGCAACTTGAAATTTTGGATGCTAAAATAATCAAAAGCTCCAAAGTTATTTTAGCTTTTTCAAGATCGACTTCTTGAATCTCTTCTCATAACATTGTGGTCATGTAATTTCACAGAACACAAAAGGTCTTTAGCCCGTCCCACACAGTCCATGAAATATTTGCTTTCACTCCCATTTTGACAACAGTCTACATCTACGTGTATCATGTGTGCCAAGTAGGGCACACCATACCCAGCAGGAAAGGAAGTGAAGGGGCAGAGTTTATCTGATGAATTGCATTTGCCTGTTTTCATAAAAGAATGACCCAAAATCTTCATGTCATAGGGGAAAACTTCTTCACTGTGTTAACGTTTTGACCTTTTATAATTCCTGATTTTGCCTGTTGTAGGAACTGTAAAGGTCCATATGGTTCTTAGAATTCAAAGTAACCAAGATTAATCCACTATGGAGAACTGAATGTAGGTGAGCGAGGAATGTCACATTTTTAAAAGAAGCTTAAGCTTTGTTGTCATTGAGCCGGCCGGTACGAGAGGAATAGTACGGGATAGAGCTGGTGATTCTGGCAGAGTTTTGTTTTTTGTTGTCATTGCGACAACTTTTTGTGTGACAGGAAATTTAATGTTTTTTGAAAGAAGATTCCGGGCAGCTAAGAAGAATACTGCCGTAAAGAGGTAAATGGAATTGCTGGCTTAGCGCTTTAGTAGTGCTTTCTAATGTCGTCTTTCTGCCAATCACAGGTGGCTACAGCGGCTCCGCCCCAACCGTACAGTTCTATTTTTCTATGGATCTACAATGGATGGAGGCCCGTAAGAGGTATGGGTCGGAACTGTTTAATGGGTCCATTTAACAATGGAAACGCTCAACACCAGATCAGACTTGTACCATACCAGACTGCTCAGTAAAAACGAGGCTTTAGGCTATTAATGTCATGGTTCTTCTTTCAGCTAATACCTCCGACCACCAGAGGGAGCCATTGTCAGAGTCCCAACTCTGCCTTCAACTCACTCCCATCAGCCACTTCCACGGTTTCCTGTCTGCACAGCTGGACCTCAGCCACTTCTCCAGGGCGAAGTCTTGTTTTGCCTTGCAGACAGTCTGAGCGTTTTCTCTACCTTCCCTGGTTTTTAACCCTCACCTGTTTTCCTTGTTATCCTGCTTCGCTCCTAGCTTTTGAGCTTAGCCCGGTTTTAACTATGCCTCTGCCTTGCTCCTTGACTGTTTATCTCGCAATTAAATCCACGTTTGCACATGGATCCAAACCCCTCTGCCTCTTCATCATAACTAACTAGTTGTCCAGTCTAATCAAAATGTCTCAATATTCTAAGAAAATTAACGTTTTGTTTGTTTGTTTTGTAATTTGTTTCCGTATTGTGAAAACTTTTAAAGTTGTATGACAAATAAATACATAGGTGTTCCCTATAGTGCTACGTTCGCTCTGTGTATGAGCAGCTGATTCCAATTAATAGTCTATGTAACGCGCACACATTGTTTATTGATTTTACTTCTCTATTCAGCACTTTGGCGGCATCTGCTTTTATAAGTGCTCTACAAATAATAAATTGATTGATTGATTGATTGATTGACACATAAGCGTGTTTTGTGCTACCTTATCCAAAACAAGTTTTTAAGTCAATGTTTGGGCTCTACATATAGACCAAACTGGAGGCATGATGAAAGTTAAACCAGTTGAACTTTGACCAATTGGGGACTTGGATTTGACATGAATGACAAAGAAATACAAATTTTGGTTTGTGCCTGGCCAGAATTATGACACCATTTTTGGAATAGAGGTGTGAAAGCAAAAGTCTGGAGCAAGATTGGCCAGATTTACATCACTTCTACAAAAACTCTTCCAACTGAGTACATGTGCCAGTATCGAGTAGTAAACAAACTATGCTTTCAAAGCTCTGTGTTGAAAGCATTCTTGAATGCAACACACATGCCTGGTGTGAACGTAGCATCAGGATTAGTGAAAGTGAAATGAAACATAAGATACAATAAATTTACTAATTTATTGCATTACAAGTAATTTTGAAAAGCAATTCCCAGTCGCTTTTCTAAATTTTAATTTTCAAAAGTTTGTTTTTCCATCTAATCTCAAACCATCCCATTCAAATAGGCACGTTTGGCATATTTTCCTAATATGACATAGCATGCATATCAAGTATCTTCTGGGCTTTTTCATCTTCGATTGTTAATTACAATATAGTTTCAGGCATTTCTGTGACTGTTGAACGGCAAAACGCTTCCACGAGTCTAAAAAAGAAATAACTATATAACCGAGACAAGACATCCTTCAAGTAAGGTTGTTTTCAGCCGAGCAAAGCCGCATTAATAATTAATGGAAGGAAGTATAATATAGAGAAGAGTGTCAAGAATCCCAGTGGCTGCAAATGAAGAAACCAGCAAATTGTCCCTAAAGTCACCATTATTGCAGTTTTTTTTTTTCCACGAAAGTGGGAAGAGAAAGAGATAAAAACAGAAAATATTGCCTCTGAGAAAAACCGAGTAAAAGGTAAACGGATGGGGAATCATTTCAAACCTGAACCTATATTTATATCGCAGAGTTTTCTGTCATCAGTTGCATTGCTGACTCCAATATTTAATAATGTTATCAAATGTGTTTGATTTCAAAATGTTATTTTTGCCATTAATGGATGGCATACTGTTTGTGTACTAATCCTTCTCTCCTCACCCTCTGCAGGTGGTTTTCTCAGGTCCTCTACAGAGGCCTGGGAGCTTGAGGGACCTGTCTGAGGTCTTTCCAGGGATCTGCTAGTCACTCCTCCAGTTTGGGGATTACAGCCCCGAGTGCTCCGATTACCACGACCACCAATGTCACCTTCACTTTTCAAGCTTTCTCCAGTTCTTCCTGATATTTCTCAGGTTCCCTGGTCCTGATGTAGCCATCGATTGGTACTGCCACGCCCACCGCAACCGCTTTCTTCACTACTTTATCCACCATTACAATGTTTTGATTTGTTTTGTTCATATCTGGATGTTCCGCTGTCGCTTTGCCTTCTTCTTGTTTATTTTTTTTAATTTATTTTTTTCTTGAGGTTTCCATTCCACGTCTATTGTTTGTGTTTGTTTCCCTTCACGAGGCATTCTATCATGCAGATGTTATCACTAAGAAACTTTATTTCTGTCTCACTTGTGACTTTAGAGTCTGCTAGACCTTTTCATATCAGAGCAAGCCCCAGTTCCTGAACACCATTTGATGGTTAAGGAAACTGTACTCACTGACACCTTGATTTCTCCACAATTTCTCTGTAAAAAAGACCAGCAATTTCCAGTTTTATAATGGTCTGTCACTCTTCCATTGTTAGTTACCCTTTTCCTGCCATTTTTGAAACAACACATTGCTTTCAGCAGTACAATACTTTTCAGCTGAAGCTCACGAGGGTACGGTACCACAGTGTGTTTCAGCACTGCTGTTCTAAAGACAGAGAAGGTTGGAAGAAATCAAGCAAAAGTTGGAACACCTGTAGGAATGACTTGGTGGACCTCTACTCCACACAAACACCTTTAAATTGTTAATCCATTTCATGTTTCCTAGAAACGGCCTTCTTGTGTTATTGTAGCACTTACATGGTTTTTATTTTTTTGCGGTTTTAGGCGACATCTTTTTCTTAAAACCTCTGGAAGTCGACGACTTAGCTTTACCACTTTAATCTTTTTATCAGACTTTTAAGCCTTAGACATTAAAGCAAAAACTCAGAATTGTAAGCAACTTATTTCAGGAAGTAATTTATTTTAACACGATTCGATTCTTATCATAATTAGCGGTTGCTGAGTTGATTCATGGTCGATATTGGTTCATTTTGAACGATCCAATTCGATCAAATTCACTGTCCCTAAAAATCAATCCAGGACGTCTTTATCTAAAAAATTAACCAGTCTGACTAAGACATAAATACCTGGTACTGAACAGAGCAGGTGAAGTTTTCTAGATTCCTTGCCTTTCTGGTGAGATAATGAAGTAAGCATAGTAAACAAGACTCAATGTCAAATTTATTCAAATTTCAGATTAATAAAATCCAGTCCACTGTTGTTTTTCCACGTCAAAATATAACAAAAGGAACATTAGCTGAACGTTTCACCACACCGTATGTTCACTAGGGCTGGACGATACTGAGCATCGATCCAATACTTGTCAATATTGCCGATATCGATACCGATTATAGATATTTTTCATAAATGTTGTGTGGATGGCATGAACCTGAAAATCTCAATTGTTTTTTTTCAATGTTTTTTTTGTAAGTTTCTCCTTTTTTAATTACTTGGTAAACATAAAACCAGAATTAGGAGAATAGTTTTAATTAAATAGTTTATTAAAAGCTGGCTCCTTTTTTCACATACAGAAAAGTTTCAAACAAGAGTCGAAATATCGATATCTGTGGGCCGGCATTGATCCTATACCATCTTGAGATTGATACTCTTGATATTTTGGATCAATCCGACCAGCTCTAAGGGTCACATGTGAAAATTCAGTTTCCACACATTAGATTGTAATGACTGCTTGATTTTCTTTCAGAATATTACGCACTGGAACTGTATCTCATATTTGTTGATTTGAACAAAGTAAATTCATGGTACTTTACTTTAAGTAATTTAGGAAATATTTTTTTCAATACTCAACTTTGTCTGATTTTCGCAACTAAAATTTTTTCAACATAGAAAAAAAAAACATGAAAATTAAACATGTTTTAACCAGTACTGTTTCTTACATATGATGCAGAAAAAAAAAAAAAAAGTTATTTGTTTCTAACACTGATAAATATAGCCAAACCAACAGTTTTAAAACGGCTTTAACAGATACTTTCCGGAACCAACCCTTCCGCTGTCCTTGGGGTCCAGATGACTCCAACCATATATTGATGTGTGATTCCTCCCATGAAAAATGTGGTTGGGGGTTTAAGTGGAAAAGTAAAATACTGAAGTACATTTTTGCTCATCCATAATTATTTAAATATCATTTTGGCAGCATTTTTGCAACCGATACAAGTATCACCAAAAAGTATCGCAATATTTCACAGAAGCAATATTTTCTTAGAACCCTACTTTCTGACAGAATAAGTAATAAATATGGTTAAAAGAAGTGTATAACAATCTAGATTCAGAAGTATCTTATAATATCGACTCTCATATTAGACTTTTATTTTAACTTCTATAAGTATTCATTGTTTGTGGGGTCATGTCTGTGTATGTTTATGGAGGGAGTGGGTGGGGTTCGCTCTTTTTATTGATTGATTGATTGATGTGCTAGTTTCTGTTTTGAATTGTAAAGTATGAGAAGCGCTCTTTTATAATTTTAGGTTAAAGCTGTCAAGCTGAAAATGATCGAGAAATGATCATGCACATACTTTAGCTGTTCACTTGGAATGTTTTAACAGGTCATGTCCCGATTATTTATATATTTATTTTTTTCAATAGAGCAAGATACCGAAAAAAAATAAAAGCAGGGCACAAAAAAAAAAAAAAAAAAATCAAGGTTATTTCACTTGTGTTGTGCAAATAAAATCCCTTCTCTAACCTTTTCTAAAAAATTATTTTCTTTTTTTAATGATACTGCAAAAAATTTACGAGATAAAATAGCCTTATACTTGGAGTAGGTGCATGAAATTTCTAGTAGTAGATATTTCTTTTCTATTCTTTAATGCAAAAGCTGAAAATGTAAAGATACACATTCCTTAGCATGTTGTGAATTCACCCACGTCTTGTCTTGGCTGCTGCTTAGATTCTTTTTGGTCATTTCACTCGCTTTTTGAGAAAAAAAAAAAAAAAAAAAAAGATAAATAAAAAATGAGGCTTTTTGACTGAACCCCCCGTCCAGCTGTAAGGTTAGACGCAATTGATAAAATTGACTTTCCCTCACACCCTGGGAGGTGAGGAGAGCTAAAGTTAGCAGCAAGTTAAGGCAGGGCATCAGAGCTGATAAGAGTCAGTGAATCTGCTCATGCAAGTTGTTTTTTTAAGTAGCCAATAGATCTGTGGAGTGGACAGTGTGACTTTTAGGGGTTTTTGCAACTCTTTCAGACCTTTTCTGCTGCTGTTTCAATACGTTTTTAGGTTGAGTGCTAGTTCAAAAAAACATTTAATACAGAATTTGTTACTCGGGCATCTGAACTGGAGTGTGAAGGGTTAGCTTAGTCGATACTGGCTAGACGCTTTGCCACCAAATTATTTGACACGAGCTCTGTGTGTTGGTGATGAAAGATTTCTCCATGTGCAGCAATCCTCTTTTAAATCCGTCAGTGTGTTCCCACACAGTCAACATTCTATGGCGAAACTAGTAAGAGAAGACCTTTCACCCTTTGGGACGCCTGAATTACAAAGTCGTCAGAGTGAACTTTAGAACTATTCTTTTATGCACGAGAAAACAGTGGGATTTATCTCAAGTCATGAGCGGCTCACAAGGATACTTTTAATGCTGCATCTCTGCTGGATAAAACATGCGACACGTGCTCTGCTAATGACGGGGCTTTCAAAGGATTTATTTGAGATGGGGTTTGAGCAACACAGTTTTTTTTCCTCTACAATCCGTATGCCCATGATGCATCTCTCTGCTTCCACCTAAACTGATTTTCACTAGGGGTATATTCATACTGGATGTATTCGGTTTGCTGGTTAAGGACTAGGAGCTGTTTTTTGACCCATCATTTGAGGTGGTCTCGATTTTTTTTTTTTTGCGTTTCCTCAGTCTGAATAGGCTCCATACTCGGTGCTGAACAACTGGACCAAAACGTCCATCGTAGCCGGGCGTTACGGCATGTATCCAGAGCAACGATGAGTCACAGCAGCTGTGTTTACATAGACACAAGTATTTGTATTAAAAGCCTGATCAGAAAAAAAAAAAAAGTTTCAAGTAAATACACCATTCAGATTACTCTGACCTGATCAAACTCCTTTGTATCAACATTTCCTTCCGATTTAGATGGGTGATGCTGATTGTTGATTTAATTTTGGTGCATTGTGGGTACTACGCTGTCTTTTACATAATTTTTGTTGGTCGCACTTATTAACCTTACTCTAACCATCATGTCAGGAACCAATGGTGTAGTATGGAGTCTCGAAAGAGCCAAAATGAAACAAATATATACATCATTAAATAAATAAATAAATGTTGAAACAAAATAAATAAATGTTGAAATAAATGTGGCGTTAAAATATTAAAAGAGCACATTTAAGTATTTCATGACATATTTATTTATTTCATTGTCCCTTGTAGGTTAAAAGAGCCAAATTGAAATAAATAAATGTAATATGAAATAAATTTAATATGAAATAAATAAATAAATGTGGCATTAAATCAATAAATGTTGAAATAAATAAATTAATGTGAAATAAATGTGGCATTAAAATATTAAAATAGCCATTAAAAAGCCATTTTTAACATTTCATAATATATTTATTTATTTCATGATTTCATTATACATTTCATGAAACAGGAAGTGGACACACCATTAAAATGCAATCTGTCAGATTCTCTCGTCAAACTCAGTGGGCGGGCCTAACTCTCATGTCTCTTTCTTATTTATTTATTTCATATTAAATTTATTTATTTCAATTTGGCTCTTTTAGCCTACAAGGGATCAATGAAATACATAAATATTTCATGAAATACTTAAATGTGCTCTTTTAATATTTTAATGCCACATTTATTTCAACATTTATTTATTTATTTCAACATTTATTTAATGATGTATATATTTATTTCATTTTGGCTCTTTCGAGACTCCATAGTGTCCGACCAAAACCAAGGAGAATAGGTTTGATGGTGGAAACGCAACAATTTAAAAAATAAACTTTAGCAAGACAACTAAAAGCCATGGAGAAACAAACTGGTGACATAACAGAGCAGATGACCTACAAGTGTGAACTGAAAACCAGACGCTTAAATAGGCTGAGGCAAATTAACTGAAGACAGCTGTGGATCGTGAGCCTGAAACTGGTGTGACTGACAAAGGAACACCAAAAACATGACCGAGAGCTCAACAAAATGAAACTGAACCACACGATCCTCACACATGACCCTAACCCTTCCTCCTTCCTCTGGGTCTGTGCAGTCAGGAAAAAAGTCCAGCACTGGCCGCACATATTCAGGAAATTATGTACGTATAGCCAGTTAAATAAAATAAATACATAAATAAATAAATAAAAGTACGCTGAGAAGATTGCCTCACTTTGTGTTAACCGCTGACACGAGTGTCTGCTACAGAACTCGACTACTTCTTCTATATCAGTTTATGTTATTTTAGATAGTTCTGTGCATGTGTCAAAATGAATTATTCCAATGTTGAGCCAAAGTGGCAATAAAAGTTGTACCTGACTTTTACACAGATGGATGAAATTGGTCATTGAAATATAAAGTTTGAGTAAGTGAACTGTACTGACAAGGATTGCAAGGTGGATTTCTCACTGACCACAACCCAGTTGGAGCCACAAAGTCAAACTTCACCTTTCAGAAAAACAAAAAATTGATTTGCATGAATGTTACTGATACTATTTGGAACAGTATAAATAAAAAAAAAGCATAAATTGAAAAAAAAAATAAGACAAGAAAATTGACTTTTTTCAAAATATGACGGAATTTGTTCACAGGACTTCCTTTCAAAATAAGACATCCTGCACCACATAAGATCATCTCAATGTATGGGTGAACGCTGATTTAAAAATAAATAGTCAGTTTTACCATTTGTGGTGCATCTCAGCAAGAAATGTATAAATCTAATTAAAATAAAATCAGAGCTATGTTGAAGAGACCCTTACCATATAGTTTTTAGACAATAACTGAAAATCTCTGATTTTTTTTTTTCAATAATAGATAGTCTTATAATTTAGATATGAAATCTGGTCGTTCTTACTGACCTCAAATTGGTTTTCTGTGGTAGCCAGCACTAAAAGGTGTCTAAATGTTTTAGTTTCAGTAAACTGCGAAGCTGAACTGCTTGATGGACTGTTGAAGCATTATGGGTATTGTAGTCAGGAGCCTGTTCTTCAACTGTCTGTAATTAGACTTTTCAGACCAAGTTTTCTTAATGCACCTTATCGTGCACGAAGCACATGCACATGCAAGAATCTAGTGATCTCTGCTCTGGAGACCTGAAAATAAACATGTATGTGCAAATGACCACATGAGCCTTTAAAACTCCTTCATAGTGTGTATTTCTATTGTAATATTGTTGCTTTTTTTTTTTTTTTTTTTTTTGTCAAAGCTCCATATTCAACCAAAACATTAAAATGCAGTAGCTAAAAACGACAATTACAGATCTCAGGAGCTTTGGTTTCTACCAAAAAATTGACAGCTTTTTTGCTATGCTATTTGAAAATAAATATGATGCAGTAAATGTTTGTCAATTTAAATTTTTTTTTTTTTTTTTTTTGAGAATCAAATTACTTTATACTTCACTTTCTGTAACATTCGATGAGCTGCTTTTGTGTAACCACCGAGTCACGTAACACCAGATTTCACCAAGGCGATGTGTGGGCAGCGAGCAGACAATCATGAACTCCACTGAAATCTTTGGAGAAGGAAGCCATACATCGACTGAAGTGTGAGTCATAGCGTTTAGTCGCGGCTTTGACTGAGGAAAATATGACTAATGAGTGTAGATTAACAGTCATATAGGAGCAGAGAGTGCTTTTATTTCCAGGAAGGTTTATCCCTCCCAGGGTGTCTGATCTTTGAATTAAGCATCATATGGGCGCATTAGCCCTTGTCCACTCCTACAGGAGTGTTTCATTATCTCTGTCTATTAACATTACAGTGAGGACTGGTTTTTGCTGCATGGCAGGACTTTCATTGCCACTTAAACTGGCTGTGAAGGTCCTTCAGAGGAACAACATGCCGTTTTGGGGTCAAAGCTGAGCAAATGTTTAGCTGCAAGCCAGGGACCGGAACGTGTGACCCTCTGTTGGACTAAATCACTTGTCAGCTTCACCGCTGATGTTGATACTCCACCCTAAATTTGAAATCTAATTGAATAATATTCAAATTGATTGTTTATTTCAAAACCATTATAAAAACAAAAAAATAAAACAATATCCTGACAATGAAATTCATTCAACCAGTTAACCAATCCTTTTCATTTCAGGAAAAAAAATGCCTATTTGACAAAACTTAGACACATAGCATGTTTTGAAATTGATATGTAGAAGCTGTAGCTTATTAAAGTCTACACTTTAATTTAATTGCATACTGCAATCAAACTAATGCTTTTCTAGCTAATTCTTAGCTAATTTAGAGTTAAGCTAAAATTTCAGCAACATGCTAGCACTTTTTTTTGGCTGAAGTGGCATCTATCAAGGTTTTTTTATTATTATTTATAGATTTTTTTTTGTCTTTATTAACAATTTCAAGGACAATACAATTACAGAAATATTCAAACAACAGATGCTTGAGGGATGCGAGCAGAGAGAGAAGATAATAATGAAATAAAAACAGTATGAAATAAGAACAAATTTTTTTTAAAAAAGAACAAAAATATTAAAGTGAAAAGCAGCCAGAGATTTTCTAAAAGTTCCATACTTTCTGCTTCATTGTGAAGTTTCACAGCAATTTTGGTCTGAACATGTTTAACACATGAGAGAAAAAGTTGTAGTTCCTTACAAAATACACTAAATTTTGGTATAGATTTTAAGAACTTATTTTTATGAACAAAAAAAAATTACCAATTATTATTGTTGTGTTAATTATTATACAGTGTAATTTATTTTTATAATCAAACCAGACAAAATATATATATATATTTTTTTAAGTTAAGGGATATGCAGAAAATTAGTAAACTAAATCCTTCCAAAAAATTTGCGGTAAAATCATAAAATAAATGTGTTGTTTCAATACCTGTGTTACAAAAAGTACAGTTTAAACAACATTTGAATCCAAAACTCTTTGATAAAAAATCAGAAGATAAATAAACATCATTAATAGTTTTAAAATGAATGTCTTTGACTTTTGAGGCAATATGAAGCTGGAATCTATCAAGGTTTTCAAGATAATTTGGCTTTTTGCTAACATATTAGCAATATGACTAATTTGGCATCTACTGAGGTTTTTTAAAGGTAATTTCAAGTTTTGTTAATGTTTTAGCAACATGCTAGCTTGTTTTTTGGCTAAAGTTGGCTGTACCAAGGTTTTTAGGCTAATTCGCCTTTTAGCTCAGCAATATGCTAGCTGTTTTGACAAATTTGACATCAACTAAGTTTTTTAAGGTAATTTGCATGCTAGATGTTTTTAGCTAAATTGATATCTATCAAGGTTTATCGGCTAATTTGGCCTTTAGCGACTATTTTAGAAATATCCAAGATGTTTTGACGAATTTGGCATCTGCTGGGGTTTTTTAAGGTAATTTAGAGTTTAGCTAATATTTCAGCAACGTGCTAGCTTTCTTTTCTTTTTTTTTTTTTTTTTACTTAAGTGGCATCCAATTTTCAAACTAATTCAGCTTTTAGCTCAGCAATATGCTAGCTGTTTTGATGCATTTGGCATAAGATTTTTTAAGGTAATTTGGAGTTTGGCTTATATTTTAGCAACATGCTAGATGTTTTTAGCTAAATTGGCATCTACATCTATGATAATTTGGCCTTTATCTATTATTTTAGCAATGTCCTAGCTCTTTTGGTAAATTTGGCATTTGCTGATGTTTTTTTTTAAGCTTACTTCAGCATTTTTTTTTTTTTTAATCTTATGGTCTGCAACATATAATCTGCAGTTTTGCAATTGAGAGGCTCTTCTCCAGCTTTACACTTCTATCTTAAAAAATAGATATGCAAAGAAAAATCATCAATTTATTCAACATTTTGCCTTTTATTTAATTTAAACTTGTTAGATGTTACGCAATTAAGCAATTGGAGATACCCCCTTCTGCAATTCTGCAATCAAACATATTTCCACAGAAAATTGCAAATATTCTAGTCCTCATTCAACTTTGGCACAAATCAAAAGAGTTTAAAAAGGATATTGCTGGTGATTTATCATCGCCATCAATCACATTTAAAATAAATACCAGACATTTATTATAATCATCATAGGGCTTTGACATCAGCAATAACCAATGACCACGTCACTATTATCCATAGACAGAGAGAACCTGACTGATTATCCCCTTCCCCCTTACGTTTCAAACAGGAAGTTCCTGCTGGTCCCATAGACTTCTTTAGAAAAATAAACAGCTATTACTCAGTCATTCTGTTTGTCAGAATAACTTTTCTTGTTGTGGTGTCTCTTTTTAACATGTTTTTGCTAAACCTCTTTTCATTTCATGATATATTTCCTTCGTCGCAAGTTCTGTAAGTTATAAACTGGCCAATCAGATGCCTCAATAAGAGCATGTAGCGCCTGCTGACTCCACCTCAAAACCTCAAAATGTTTGACAGATTCTTGGACTGCTTACTAATGTCGTCTGGTCTCAAAATGGCAAATCGGAGGAAATCCGTGCTGTTTGACCTTGCTAAGGTTAAACCTAATTCTTGTTTACTCTTTTCTTATAAACTAATAATGTCAGCTAAATCCTACAAATATTCTAATTAGCTGCGGGATGGTGCATTTTACAGAAAATAATCTGAGGTAACATGTTTGGAAAGATTAAAAAAAAACTCAAAAAATATTGAGTCAAAGCAGCTGAAAGCCACACAGGATCCTTATTTAACTGATGATAATTTAAAAGCAAACCTGAAAAAAAAAAAAAAGAAAAACACTTTACTGGCCGCCTTTAGTTCTGAGCCTTTTTAAAATGTATTTTTCTTTTTCAACTTCAACCAGTATTTTCTGTGACTGACAGTTTTCAGCTGCAGGCGTGTGAGATAAGGACCCAGACTCTACTATACAAAGCCATTTTAAATATTGTTTATATGGAATGTGGCTCAGTATTGTCTTGGAAAAGAAACAGATTTCCTGAAGGAGTGACATTCAAACAACACAGTACTTTAAAGACTGTAAAATATTTTCTTTAATTAAAGAGAAAAAAGTGAGCCGTTCATTAGGACCTATAAATGTTAGGGACTCTTTTTTTCATTTTTTTTAAATGTTTTTATTAGTTATAAGCTATAATTTCTTCTATTGTATTTGACTTGTATAAGCGTGCTCAGCCTTATTTTATACGCAAGTCTTTTTCATCGCAGGGTTTCAATCAAGTGTGGACTTTCTGTCATCAGTTTGCTGCTGATTAGCACGATCCTGCTTTAGCTAGCTTTAGCTGCTACACAAAATTCTTGACAATCTAATGGACGCCACTTTAGCAAGCAGAGGAGACTTCAGACCATAACACGGTCGCAGTGAGATGCTGAGGATCTACAACCTTTAATGCTAGAAGAGTAATTTAGCTAGGTCACTTACAGATCAAATGTTATCTAGCTAACTTTATTGTTTACAAAAAAGCACTTTAATTTTATTTCTTATGATCATTATGATCATAAATATTACAAATATTATAAATATTTACAATAACTGAAATATACAAGTTTTATTTTATTTTTCACTATACTTTACTTTTGACAGCAGTACATCCTTTCAAAACAAAATGTATCCTAATTTGTATTTGTGCAAGATCACATCTATTTAAAAAACCTAAAATAAATAATAGAAAAATCTATTATTTATTCAAGTCATTAGCATTTTTCTCTAAAGCCAAAGAGCCACAATGGAGAGATGAAAGAGCTGCATGTGGCTCCGAAGCCTCAGGTTGCAGATCCCTGATCTAGTCAGAATTACAGCATTCCATTTGAAAAGCCAAACAGGCAGCACACATCTTTTCACTGAGGTTAGATTTTTGATTAAATACTCAAAGGCTTTAAAGTGTCCATTTTTTTAACCAAATAAAAGAATACTACAAACAATTTCTAAACCCAGTATATTTTGGATCAAAGTATTTCTTTTCTGGAAATACTCTGGATTACAACTATTCTAGGCATGTTTACATTAAAAGTGGGTCATCTGGACCCCACAAGACAGAGCACTGAACTTTTTCTTTCAAGAATTATTTTTATCTTCACTGGTGTCTGTGACAGACATAAACACCTGTCCACCTTTGTCACGGGAGGGATAGCACAATGTAAGGGTGGGGTCATCTATACCCCATAAGAGAGTACGTGGGTTAAGCTTGGGCTGGGGATTCTTAATAATTTCCAGAAACAATTCAATTCAAATGAGCCTGGATCGTTTCAATTCCAGTTTTTTATCGATTCTTTCGATTCTCTCAATTCAATTTTGAGTTTACACATTTATACACATTTGTTTAGAAATACATTAATAATCTACTATATGTTTTGAATATATTTATGTTAATCTGATGCAGTTTACATACTGTATAATTCATCACTGAAATTACAGTGATATTGTTAATAGCACACAAGGTTACTTGGATTCTCTAAAGGAAAGATTGTAAACATTGTTCTGTTTCTCCTGGAGGGTATTTCAGTTTGGCCACTAGGTGGCGATTGCGCTGTAGTATTACTTGTTATTCCAGAAGAAAAAAAAATGTTTGAGCAAAAAATTGGGCTTTTAGACCACAAATGGTTCCTTTGGAAAACATTTCCTTAAAAGAATTTGGAAAATTCCTGCCTGTGAATTAATAAAGATGTTCATTTAGTTGGCAGTGTATGTTTATGTCAACCAGGCGTTAGCATTACCCGTCCTATGGGAAATTCCTTTAACTTTAGCATCAAGCTAGCGGACTTTAGCTTTATGGGCTGAATCGATTTCTGTTTTTAATGAATTGATTATTAATCTGTTAATTTTAAATCGATTAATCGGTTTTATCAACCAGTCCTTACCAGCTTTACCAAACTGGTTCATTTTTTGGCCGCCGTTGGTTGTAGATATATAGAGAAATGGAACGTAACACTTAGGGCATAACTACTGTTGCCACGCCCGTTGGCGAAATACTATTTGCGGATTGATGGACGGTCATTACAACAAAAGAAACACCAAACCAGTGCCAACGTTCACCTCTTAAGACCAAAGACTAAAAAGTCCAGAGTCAGTCCTGCTGGTGTTCCAGAAACCCTGCATTATCTGCTGCTGCATACGTGGGTCAGGTGTGTTTGGTCAATAAGAAGCTTCAATGGCAGGTTGGTTGGATAACATGTTGCCGTTTCTGGCTTAGGCACTTCTAAACTGTGCCGTACCGAACCGTTCAGTAGAAAGAATGCTTTAAAGTTCATTTTCAGGTCTTAAATCCTTCGATATCCTGCCAAATAGGGAAAATAATGTCTGGCCCAACACTTCTTGCTTCAGTTTAGTTCACACATGACTGAATTTGATATCTGAGCAACAACAATTAGGTCAATAAGGTTCAGTTTTTTGTGCCAACCATCAATTATAGCCCGATTGTACTGAGTGAAAAAGGCGAGACATTGCATGAGTCGCACTCTTTGAAGACTCATTTGCTATTAAAAAATGCTGTTCTCCCGGACATACAGGCCATAGACATTTTCAAATTAACAGAAGACAGTAGCCTTGTAAGTAGGCGTTGAACAGAGGAGAGGCAGGCAGCTCGTCAGGGTAGTGAAGAAGTTTTCTTGCATAATTGTACACCTCTAGTCCTAGGACTCACTCACAACAAATCCTGAAGTGCGTCTTTGCAACATTCCTCTGCCTACGGACTGAAATGAAGGACTTGTCCCCCTTTGTGACAAGAATACCCGTTTGCTTTAAAGAGTGTTTAACATGTATATTCAAATGTACGCTCACATTTTCGTGGTCAAATCAGCCGTCACTGGATTTTTTTGTGAGTTTCATACAATACTTATGGTAGCAGGGCTGAGAACGCTGGAGAGCGAGACCCCACAGACCTTCTTGATGTGACCACGGAAATGTGAACGGCGGCTCATTAGATTGTAATTGTAAAGGATTGTAAATCATTGAAACATCATTTTGATGTTAGCTTTCATTATTTTCTGCTCTGAGAAATCAATAGATTGAATGTATTGATCACAGCAACGTCAATAAACAAACTGGAAGGAGGAAGAATCAGGTTTTTGGAGGTAGTTCGGTCCATGAAGATCCTCACTTCCTTGTCTAAACTGACACCAGGCTGAGCTACACAGCTCATCTCCAAAAGCCACGCCCCCTCAGAGGAGATTTTAGAGAAAAAGGCTTCAAATCAACGTGAAAAATAGCTTTTAAAGACATTGAGATTGTGGGATTTTGGTTAAAAACTTCATAGTCATAATTAAAACACGACTGGGAATGTTTGTTTAAAATAAAAATAAAATATTCTCGTAGGAGGACTTTAATTAGCTCATAAAAAGGCACACAATTTATACAAAGTAGCTTCAAGGCTGAAAATCTCCTTTAAAAAATGTAACAACAAAGAGTCAATAGTGATGAATAATAATAGCAAATAACAAAAAGAAAGACAGGCGTCTTTTTTTTTTTTTTTCCCCTGAAGTGATTTTATTACAAAGTTCATGAGGACTTACAGTATTACAAGAGAATTTGTCAACATGCGGAAACAGAACAAAGCAGAACACAGGAGTTTAACAAACTGGTAAGATAAGACAATCCACTGTTCACAATAAACATAAAAACTGATTAAGTCCTCAGCAGGTGGGAGCCGGTGAATGACTACAGTGCAGGCATAGAACAGCCACATTCACACTGACTCAGCAAAGGTCAATCTAACCAAGGCAAGATGTGCACATCTCAAGAAAACATGTTACAATTTTTATATGCCACCGGCTTTTCTCAGAACTTTTAGAAAGCTTCACTTATATGTACATAAAACTGTACAAAAACATGGCATCACAAGCATTGTATTCTATATAAATATACCAACAGTTAAGATAACAACTAGGTTCTCTCTTGCAAAGACATATTTTCAAGGCAATTGTCTTTGTTGAGCTGTCAAAAAGTATGAAATGTTTCGGATCATTTCAGTGCGTTTTTGGGGAGAGGGCCTTCTGATTAGGAACCGGCACGGACATTTTCAGAAAACTAGAATCAAAAGCAAACGAGTAAACAGCTTCTACCAATCATCTTTGGAATCCATGCTAAAATCACCGCCTCCTGAACTACGGACACAGGGTTTGCGAAGATCTATGTACACAACACCACCGACAATTTATTTATTTATTCATTTTTTTCACACAACCAGATTGCAAAGAGTCTTAGATCAGTGAGGAGAAAGAAAAGAGAAGAAAAAAAAACCCAAAATCCTTTGCCTGTTTCATTACAATTATTTGTCCATCTGTCCACAGGAATGATCACCGTACAATACAAACTACAAAGAGGCAAAAGATACTCAAGTGAATTCAACATGAAATCAATGTTAAGCACAAATTAAACATCACTTGTCACACTGTGGAGTGTGTTCGAGCGCTTTCTGAGGTCCTTTGACAAAGAACTGTGTTTGAGAGAGAGGCAAACACAGTTAATTCAGCACGAGTTCAAAAGAAAGGGCAAACCTGGTGATAAATTCTTCCAGAAGTGAGCAGCAGGAGGTCATTGGAGAAAAATACAAAAAAAAAAAAAGATTTCCACTCATCCAGAGGGACAAGGGTGGTATAGGCCCAGGCTTGTTTTTGTTTTGCAGATGATTAAAATCAAAATCCTGTCCCGTAGTTATAAGATCAACAACCGGCAAGCTCGAGCTCTGCCTGGGAGCTACCTCGTGTATTAGCGATCGAGACGACAAGTCAGAGGATGCTTCTAAGATTTGCTTAAGTGATACGCGGGCTGGAATTGGGTTAAGATGGAGATAAATCCGGCAACAAAGCAGTTGTGAATCTAAATCAAGTGAAATCCCTCAAATAGATAAAAAAAAAAAAAAAAAAAAGCTGCGATTGAGAGGGTGTGACATTGGCTTTATCACTCTTTGCAATCTTTCTCACTTGTCATTAATTCCGGGTCAGTGATCTCACCCGATGCTTTGGATTGGTGAACCAACAGCTCTGAGACAGAGGTGGGGGGTTGGCGGTCGGGTGGGTGGGTGGGGGTTATCACAGTGTATCATGGCTTGTTGTTTTAAATTTTATTCCAGTCGCTAAATGGCTTTGAAAGTGGCTTAATGTGCTCCCTCCCCCCTAAAGGCAGGATATTCTGCAAGTTTATTTAATCGTGGCCACATTCAGTAGTTTCCATATGTTTTCCCTTTTTTTTTTTTGCCGTTTAATTATTCTAAGCGCCATTTCCAGTGGCAGCATGATGAGGTAAGTGCTGATAAAAATACCCCTTTTAACTGATTGTAGCTCGGTGGGTGGATTTGCATTATCTGGTGGGTGCCTTGTCCTGGGGGGGTGTGCTCACACATGCCCTAGCTCAGGACTCATTACTCACCTTAATTAGGAAATGTCCATTCTGTGCTGCTCCATCCTCTCTCAGAGACACAATCTCACTATGGAAATACTCTGCAGAGGTGAAAGGTATCTACAAATCTAATCAAATCGATGTTTGAATCAAAGACACCAACTGGCGCTACGATGTAGTAGCGCAGGCTAGTGGAGTCATCATTAACATCCAATTACTGTCTAATACGTAGTGTCCTTCAGACATATCCTTCAGATTCACTTGGAAAATCTTTTGTAAAGATAAATGAATCTCCCAGGCATACCCTATTTTTATTCTCTGTTTAATAGCCAGAGAAGGAAAAATATCTTACGACTTATTAGGCATGCTGTCCTCGATACAAAGAAAATTAGACTTCATTTCACAGCAGTTGAACTCACTTTTTGACCTCTCGGCTATCAGCCACTGATTTGAAATCTTATAGCCTTTGCGTGTGTTGAATGGATAGTTGTAGATCCAGGTAAAATCAAATTTGTTTCAAATTCCTACAAACTCCGTCTCCCAGATGTTCTTTTAGATGTAAACTAGCTCTTAACGAAGAAAGACTACCAACTCTGGAGGAAGAGCCCCACTCCATTGTATCAAAAGACAAGGATTGTATAGCAAACTATGCAGGGAAAAATCCATTGACTATATAAGAGAACTGGACAAAGCAGGTGTGACGTCACCCATTGAAAATGCCTCACTTCTGGCTACAGTAAAATAAGCCAATTCAATCGCCATTTTTCTGTGATATGGAGAGCGCCATGTTGGAGCCAGATGACAGTGATTGATCTAAATCAGCGTTTCTATGGCAACTACTGGGGCCAATCATGAGAAAACTTGTTAGAAGTCCAAACCCCTCTTCTGAGAGTCTGTTGATCAAGTGTTCAAAGTATCATAAGACAAGAACTGTGTGGCAATCTACGCGAGCTAAATTCCATTGACAGTATAAGAAAACTGGAATGAGCGAGTGTGATGTCACCCATGGAAATGCCTTACTTCTGGCTGCAACAAAGTGAAGCCAATTCAGTTGCAATTTTCCTGTGTCATGGATAGCGCCATGTTGGAGCCATGGCTGATTTGATCTGCGTTTCTATGGCAACTACTGTCATCAATCATGAGTAAGCTTATTGGAAGTCCACACCTCTTCGACTGAGAGTGACTCGGAAGAATTTGTCAATCAAGCGTTCAAGTTATCCAAAGACGAGGACTGTATGGCAATCTGCGTGGGCCAAAATTGGCTGACTGTATAAAAGAACTGGACTGAGCGAGTGTGACGTCACCTATGAAAAATCCCTTACTTCTGGCTCCAGTGAAATGAAGCCAATGTAGTTGCCAATTTACTGTGATACGAATAGCGTCATGTTGGAGCCAGATGACAGCAACTGATCTGAGTCAGCGTTTCTATGGCAACTACTGTCCCCAATCAAGAGTGAGCATGTTGGAAGTCCACACCCCTTCTACTGAAAGTGACTTAGGGAGAAACTCTCAATCAAACGTTTAATGTGGGGGCCAGTGGGCACCACGTGCTTCAACTGAGATCTGATTGGTCAGTCTTAGAAAAAATCTTATAAAAAAAAAAAAAAATAGGATTAGCAAAAACATATTAATGAAAATGTATCAGAGCAAGAATGGTTATTCTGACAAATATAGTGACTGAGTCATAGTTGTCTATTTTTCAATTGAAGTCTATGGCTTCTTAGAGACAGCAGGTACTTCCTGTTTGGAACGTGGGGGTGGGGGGTAGTTCAGTCCGGTTTCTTTTACAGTCAATGGAAAAAATCCCATCCACAGAGTGAAGCCAATCCGAACGTGTGTGGTGAGTAGTCTGCATTTGGTCATTGTGACCCTGGGGTTCTGCGGCCAAGTCAACCGTTTTCAAGATGAACGACAGGTCACAGTGCTGCGAGTCAGTGAAACATAATGTCAGATTAAATGCTGCCACACAGCTCTTTCCACCAGAGGCAGAGCTCTACAGGGAGTGGAGGTAAAGGCCATTCTACTGTGATTAGGGGTCAAAGGTGTGTGTACGTGTGTGCATGTGTGTGTGTGTGATATTGCGGAGCAGATGAATGCTTTTCACAATATCAAGCTCCACTCCTGGAGATGGTTTCAATCAAGTTTAAACAGCAGCAGTAAAGAAAAGCTTAAATATGCTAAAATTAGGAGGCATTTTTTTCCCAGTTTTATACCAGACAAAATATATGTAGAACACACCATTCAAATGTATTTACAGCTCTGTACATTAAGAATGACCAGTTCCCTTGGTTCTTGGTCGGAATTTTTATACCTTATGATATGGCCGGACTAGCTTTCTATCAAATAATGTCTAGTCATTGCACAAGAGCACTGATCACAACTTTCAAATTCAAGAGATCACTTCACAGAATGGAACTTGCCTAACTACAACAATTATCAGTTACTACGAGTGTAGCCATTTCCATCGTCGTTTCATCTGTTCGAATTGTACCCTTGGAGGCTCTGAATAAATTAACAGGTGCGTCGACTAACTTTGAGCAATCATTCACAGATATGATGATGAGCTAATAATTTAAGTCAGAAATGACCAAAGCAAGTGTTCATGCCAGTAATTGTAGGAGTCACGACCTCTAAAGAATGGCCATTGGCTTCAGCGCACAAACAACCCCTTCCCGCTTTTAAAGTGGGTGCACCTTCTCTTTATTTGTACCGATGAGTGGGGAATTGGCTCCTCACAGGTAGATTTCTCGCTTTGGGGTGTGGTTAGGTGGGGACGTGGGTGGGAATTCAGAGGCCACACTCAAGGGCATCTCCTCCAAGGGGCAGTCCTGATTGGCATCGTGACCACTGTTGGAATAGGCACTGCGGGAGGGCGGGAGCCGTGACCGGTGGTCCTCGCCGCCCAGCCTGGCGCTCCCGTTCGCCAGGCGTCCCAGGCTCCCTCTCTCCTGGTAAGGCACGAAGGTGGAGAGTTTCGGGGGGTTCCTGGTCTTGCTGCGTACTGGCGAGGGATGCCCCGGCATCCAGCAAGCATCCGAGTGGCCCAGTTCACTGCACTCCGTCGTGCAGTTCCCGGTCATGGCCACGTCCGGGAGGGAGCGGATATCTGCGGGCAGGTGAGAGGAAACGGCACAGTCAGAGAGAGGTGATACCCAGTTGAGCAACGCTCATCAAAGACAAAAAAAAAAAGTAGTAAATCAACATTTGTGAAGAGAAATGGTGTCATCTGAAACACTCCACAAAGCCCACCCCCTCCTTAAGGTTTTTGCAGCTGTTGCTAAGCAGTCAGGAACGGTTGCTATGTAGCTGTCGCTATGCACTGTGTAATGAGCACTAGTGTTTGTGCAGTCCACAAGCTGGTGTGGTAGATGCAAGAGACAGCATGCTGTTTCTATGTCACTTACAAGTATTCCACAGCAGTTTGTCTGGTATTTTTGCAATGTATCATCACATTGTTAAAACGTTCAACAATTATTTATTCCAATTAAGAGGATAAAGCACCAATGAATACGATTCAACTTTTATAAAGCTTAGGAAATGGACCGAGTGTAGCAAACATACTTATTAGAGATTGAACGTGGAGGGAATGAGTAGATCCCTCGGGGCAATTAGGAGGTTTCAATCAGTTATTGATTGACACCACTAAAATGAGCTCCTTGCCCTTGGTTATCATTCATTTTTTATTCAAGTTTTCCTAATTAAATAAATGGGTCTACGACCCAGTGACCTCGTTTTAGTGCACGCGCTGAGGAAAAAGAAAGCTACAAATAAGTCTGCCAAAGCTGTCACCCAAATACAGCACATGTTTCCGACAGTCAAGGAAGCCGACGTGTTTGCACGCCCAAAAATATGCAGCCTGACAGACTCGCTAAGCAGAGCACCTGTTGACAAGCTAAACATACAGGCCAGATTAAATGGGAAAAGCACCCAATTCATCTTTGTTATCCCTTCAGACTCGTGCGGGGACTGCCAGATCAATGTCGGAGCGAGGAGCAGACGCCGCGTGATGTCACTGACATGTAAAGTTCTGATTGCCGTGATAAACGCATTACTGTAACGCCACAAGGCTGTCCACGCCGTGAGAGAACGCGTCCATCACACGCACCGCCTTGTTTTTTGTCGTGGCTACAAGACGGCGTCTGAATTAAAGCATAGACAGACACACAAGAAACTGAAAAAAATACTGCCGCTCGCACGTAATAAGCATGAAGGATGGGATTTTAGAAGGGATGCTAAGAGTTACTAGTTAATAGAGAGAAGGCCGAGAGAATGCCAGCTTGACAGTAAGCCTATGAGACGTATCATCAGTATTGTACTCATGACCAGTAGCAAGATAATTAGCCCGCAAAATGTCAGACCTTTGAGGGAGGAAAAGCTGCATCTGGCTCACCAAGACTTCAGTCAATCAAGAGACATTGAGACTGGACGTGTGATGAGTTTTATCTGCTATAAATGAGTCAAAGTGTTTTATTTTGATTCAGTCATTCTCAATGGTAAGTATTTACTGTGTTCTCAGGGGTAATCCACACACAATCGCCCCATTGTTTATCTCAGTAATAATATTTGGCCAAAGAAGAATACATAGCTTGCGCCTTTGTTGCAGTTAATCCCATTGTTTGTATAATCCTACATAGCTACAGTAGATGTTACCTAATTCATTTCCTTCGCAACTGAGCAATGTTCCCTCTTATTATGTCTTAACCCCCACTGCGATCATTTTTTGATCTGTTATAAAAGCGTTCCCAGTGATCTTTTAATTAATATGACATTTTCAGCTATAAAAATAAAAATATAACAGTTGTTTTCTAGGAGAAAATTTTTGTAGAGCGGCAGTAGTTCATTAGAAATTTGCTCCTAAATTGTGGATGGAACTGTAAAAATGCACCCATTTCCCATAATCCATCTGTTTTCACGCTCCCCTGCTATCTTACAGTCCCATTAATTACGCAGTTTTTAGCCAAACTCAAAATGTTTGTGTTGTTTTTTTGAACATATTTTCTGCAGAGCAGCAGGAGCTTATTAGAAATTTGCCTCTGAGTTGTGGGCTGGACGGTTAGCAACTAATTCCCTCTCAGGCTTTTGTTTATACTCACTCCTGCTAGCTTATAGCACCTCACAAGTCCAAGCTAACATTAGCGTAGCAAAAACAAACCTAAGTTTTTTCTCAAACCGCTGGTTTTCATCTGCTTTTTAATTCATTGTGATTTCAAAAAAGGAAATACTTAGAAATGTTGTTTTAATTTTGGTTTATTTTACAAATGTCCTCCATTGTGAGAAAAATCATGCAAGAAACATCCAAAACATGATTTTCCGTGGAGTGGGTCTTTAACAAAGTTTTAATTGAGAATTTTTTTGAAACATCTTTATTAAAAATTATACTAATATTGACTTGTAAATGGGGGGCAAGTTGAAGCTAAGCCATCCCCCTGTAGCCTCCACTAATTCCCACTCAGCCTTTTGTTTATACTCACTCCTGCTAGCTTATAGCACCATACAAGCCCAAGCTAACATTAGCGTAGCAAAAACAAAACAATGGGATATGAATAAAGGAAATACTTGGAAATGTAGTTTTAATCATATATATATATATATTTATGTTTATATATACATACATATCTTCCATTGTGAGAAAATGCAAAAAAGAACATGTTAGAAACACCAAAAACATGATTTTCCGTGGAGAGGGTCTCTGAAGAAGCTTGTATTGAGAATTTTACTAAAACATCATTGTCAAAAATGATACAAATATTGCAGCTAATTAGCTAGCCATTGCAACCTCCACTAATTTCCCATCAGCCTTTTTTTTATGCTCTCTCCTGTTAGCTCATAGCACCGCACAAGCCCAAGCTAACATAGGCGTTGCATAAAAAAAAAAAAAAACAGTGAGCACTATCTGATATATCCAGCCGTTCAGTTTTGAGCCAGATACCAGCTCAATTGAGGAAACTGAAGACGTATATGGATCAATTTTTTAGCAACTGGAGGCTTCAGAATTGTGTTTTTTTCAAACCACTGCTTTTCACTTGCTTTAAATGTGATTTGAATTAAATAATTACTTAAAAAATCAGCTAGCTTATAGCACCTCACTAGTCTAAGCTAACATTAGCATAGGAAAAAAGCAGTGAGAACTATCTATTTATAGATATCCAGTACCGTTTTCCAGCTCGGACGAGGAAAACCAAAACGTAAATGAATCTATTTAAGTGGATACTTTAGAACGGGGTGGAAGAAGGGAGCTTATTGAGGCTAGTATATTTACTATGTAACAACTACAATCTTTATCAAGCCACATTTTCCTTTATCTGCAACTAATGATCAATTGTTTGAATAAAGAAGTAGTCAGAAATGTAATTTTAATCCTACTTTTCTTCATGTATGTCCTCCATCTTCAGAAAATGGCACAAGAACATGTTAAAAACATCAGAGTGAGTCTTCAATTGTATAATAGTGCGTAATCAGATATATGAGTTCAAACTGTACTCGCTTACGTGGGCTATAAAACTTCAACCAGCGCCAGTGAATGAAGAGCTGAAAGAAAAGACAAGCAAGCAAGACAGAAGATGAGACCGGAGAGTGGAGTTTCATTTCTTTGGTTTTGCTAAGAGCGCTGTCTGCATGCATCACGGCGGCAAAATGGACTCATGCTACAAAAGAGGTTCATGGGAAGACAAGTGGGAGAGAGGTTTTGAGGAGCGCGCTCTCAAGCGTGCCATGTAGGCATCTCCTCCAAAAGGATTTTACACTTGATTAAAACCTCTCCACAGCTTCCAGGAGGTTTACGCCTCAGTAAAAAGGCCTCATGTGTGCTTTCAAAGTTACAAATCAGTGGAAAGAAAAGGAGGGGGGGGGCGAAGTGGAAGTTTTCTGAAACACTTCACATTGGGGCATGTTTCCATTTCCATGAATTAGAAATTACTTTTAAACGGGGCGCATGTTCTGTATGAATAAAAGCGAGTCAAGTTTTTGACAGGAACCACCCACGTTTTATTCTTCAGCATTTAACTCCTCCCGAGTGTTTAAGGAAATGGAAGTTAAGCTCGACGCCGCCTGCCAACTTGAGGTTTCAAGAAAAAAAAAAAAAACAAAAAACAAAAGAGATTTATTTAAAGAAATGTAAAAAATGCACATGCTGAATCCTGTTTTATCATTCCGGGCCAGAAAATCAGCAATGACAGGTAAATACACAACCAGCACGCCAGAGACGTGTCATTTTCTTTTTTTCTCGAGAGCCAAACGTGTCATCAAGAGAGAACATAGATGTTCCAATGCCAGAGATTTTAGCGGGCTGTTACCCTATTTCTGTTACATAAAAAAAAAAAAAAAAAAAAAAATGCTCGTAATAGGCAATTCAATAAACGAAAAAACTATTTTGAGCTCCTTTAGGGCACTTGATTTCCATTTACACTTGTCAGCTCACAGCTGTTTTTACATTTAATAATAAGGAACTTGTTGTTGTGTTGTTCTGACACCGTGTTATGATGAGATGAATCTTTTTCTAAAAGCACGACTCTTTTGTATTTGCTTGCACTGACCTTTCTGTCACGCTCCAATCCATTTCCACAAAAAGATCAATACTGATAATTATAGTTTTGTGTCTGCTTTTGCTGTGGCCATTAGCCATCTGGAGCTGTAGAGCAGTTCACTTACCGTGTAGAGAAAAAAAAAAAAAAAAAAAAACCTGTCTGCTCTGCGAATGAAAACATCCTCCCACACTGAGCTGGAATGATCATTGTTTGAATACTTGGTGGACATGATGAAGCAAATGAGTCAGCCTCGGGTTAAGGGACCGGCCAACGGCACTGTGGGAAAATGGGTGTTTTCTCATCTACTCGACCCTAAAACCTGCTGCTGAAATAAACCTGCTCACCCTCCGGAACAAGCCCTTTTAACTTTATAGTCCTGCATGTCATGGATGGAGAGCCAGGATAGACAATAGAAAACGGATGGACTATTATGCTAGCAAGCGCTGAACCCCTAAAAAAGCTTGTAATTCTCAGGAGTGGACGACATCTCTTCCTCTTTTTAAATTTTTTTTTCTGATAGATTGCATCAGATTTGTTTTTCTCTGCCGGGTGAGGTCAGTCCTGTTTGCCTGCTTAAAGTCGTATCATTAAAACAGTAACATTACCATCTCCCACCCTCAGCAAGACATTAGCAACTCACAGCGGACCTTTAGAAAAGCCTCTAAAAGCACCTTGACTGCGGCAGCACAACATGCACTCTCCACAGCACAGTCACCGAGTGGGGGTACACACAGAGCTTAACCTGCTGGCTGACATGCGAGGGGTGGGTTTGCATGCTGCTTGCATCAGGGCGCCGGTGGGAGGTGTTGAGTGTCTGAGGCAGGCTTCCTCATCGTCTGATCCCCTGCCCACGGGCATGGTGTGGTGTGGGGGGGTGGATGCTGCCTCTTCCTGAGATTTCACACTGCTCCTCTCTGTTTGATTGCAAATGCTGCCTCTCCCCACCGGCTGCTTTCCAGTGTGCGCGCCGCACCAATGTGATCGATGGCAAACAAATATGAGAGAGCCACAGCTCATGGAGGAATGATGGAGGAAAAACAGCTTCTAACGTTCGGGGAGGACGATAGATACAAATGGCATTTTTGTGGTCCCTGGAAACAGCTTATGTTGTAAATGACAAGAGAAGTTTAGAGGAACAATAGGAAAGAGGAGAAATATCCCTGTCTGAGCGGACAGCTGTGTCTGCGGTGGCAATCAGTATAATAACTGGGTGTGAATGTATTCTTTGGTTGTCAACGACAAACCGGGGTTTTGTATTTATTTAGCCGTGACATGTCAAGTCTTGTTATTCAAGTGATTCCTGCAGACGCAGTAAACAAAATACACCAAAAAAAAAAACCAAAAAAAAAACCACAGTCCCTCCCCAACTCGCTCTGGAAGAATAAAGCAACTTGCAACACAAGTGTTTCCATGCACATGCTGTAGTTTTTATGGGACTGGAACCCAGAAGAACAATGGTGATGTTTGGACTTTGAAGGTAACGTGGCAACGTGCCTTCAGGGAACTACTTTAAAGCAGGGGTCTCAAACTCGCGGCCCGCGGGCAATCTGCGGCCCGCGGGATGATAATTTGCGGCCCCCGTCTTCATATGAAAGATTACTGTTAGTGCGGCCCGCAAGGCTGATATGAATGACAGTTGTTGTGGCCACAGCTGAACGAACCAATCACGGTAAGGTATATGGCTCTGGAGGGCGGGACATCGGCGCGCTGTCCGAGCCTCCTCACTCTTTAATTCATTCCTCCAGTCAGCTGGGCGGAGGAGGAGCCATGAAGCTGCTGGAAGTGCTTTCTCACTGAACGGGATTCGCGGGACCCGCTCCTCTTTCGCCACGTGACAACACGTGATACACAGCCTGCCTCTTGTCAAAAAGCGTGTTCCTGACGCCGCGCGACAATCCCGCGCACGCATCAAATATTCCGCGCGGACAAATCTGACCCTCACGAGCGCTTTTTCCTCCTCCACAAAAAGAAAAAGTCGTCGCGAGAGAGACTGACTACTTCCGCGTGCGTGAGGGATGCCCGCGAGCGAGCAGAATCACCGGAGCAGCGCGGTCACGCACGCAGTAGTAGAGGAGATTCTTCTTCTATGGTGCTTTTACCGTTCATTAGCGCTGCTGCGACTGAGCGTGAAATATTGAACCGGGTTGAAGACTCAGCGCGCGCTCAGTGCGTGCCCGATTTGTGCGTAGAGCTTGAGACCAGATTTAAAAACTTACGTAGCAACGCACGCTCCAACCTTGAGTTGAGTGCGCTGCTGTCAGCTCAGAAATGAAGGAGGTTCTGTAAATACAGACGTTTGAAACTGAATAAAAAATAGTTTTCTCTTGTCTAGTGTTTGTCAGGTATTTTTCCAGACCCCCCCCCCCACCACCTTTTCAGCTGCAAACATTCATCAGTATCAGTTAATTTGCTTAAGTTAAAAGTATATATCACCTCAAAATATCATACTTTTATTATCATTAAAGAATGATTTAAAAATACATCTAGATAATCTGTTTTATTAATTGTTTTCTTTCTTTTTTTTTTTAGAATACTTCCAAAACTTCCAGACAAAGTAAAAACAATCTTTTCCTTGTTCCACACAGTAGTGATGGAATTCTGTCTTTTCTCAGAGATTCAGTTCTTTTGCATTGGTTCACTGTAAAAGCAGCACTTTCTGCTACCAAATAGATTTTTAGGTTGTTTTTGCTATATTTAATTTACTATGTAGGATTATGCACAATATTCATCACTAATGTAAAAACTGTTTTATTCGCATTCCTCCAGGGGGGTGCGCCCCACCATTTGTGAAACACTGCTGTAGTCAGCCAGTCAATATGTGGTTTCAGTTGTTCTGTGTCTGCTGTATGGTCATTGTTATTATTTTAATTATTAATGATTGACTTTCTAATTCATTTTTTTAAATTAATTAATTAATTCATTCATTATTTCGTGTTGAAAATAAAGATATTTGAGAACATCGGAATGTTTTATCAGCGATTTTCTTGTGGAAATCCTGATGCGGCCCTGCCTCACCCAGACTCTGCCTCCAGCGGCCCCCGACTGAATTGAGTTTGAGACCCCTGCTTTAAAGGGTCACCAAACCCTAAATCAACCTTCTCTTGACCGTTGACCTCTATAAATGAGGCTTTAAAAGATCTGTCTGTTAGTCCGTACCACATTTTTGACAAATTAAAATAAACGTGTTTAATTCATGAAAATATTATGGCTGGGTTCATTAAACTGATTTGAATTTAAATTTGGATTTTATCTTAACAGAACAATCGGGTTATAAAAATAGAGATGATTTAGATGATTTATAAAGTCAGCTAGCTTAATGCTAACGTTTGATTGAATTTTTCCATTGAAACTAAATGAATCTCTTTATTAACTCACAGGTATGAATTTTCCAAACTCTTTTAAAGAATTTTTTTTTTCCTGTCTAAAACACATTTTTTCTGCTCATACTTTCTTTTTCTTCTGGAATAAGTTGTACTGCTACAGCATGACTGCCACCTAGTGGCCAAACTGAAACGCTCTCCAGGAGAAGCAGAACAATGTTTACACTGTTAATGATCCTTTAAGAAACCATCTAACGCTGTATACTATTAATAATTTCATAATGTCAGTAATGAATTAAACAGATGTGAATTGTATCAGATTAATATAAATATATTTAAAACATATGGAAGATTATTAATCTATTTCTAAACAAATGCATATAAATGTGTAAACTCAAAATTGAATTAAATTGAAGAAACGAAAGAATGAAAAATAAATCAGAATCAAATCAATCCAACCTTTTGTGAATTGAATCAAATTGTTTCTTGATATTATAATCAATACCCAGCCCTAAAAAATACAGTCTAAAACCTCCTGTGCGCTTCCCCCTACAGGTTGAATTTTGTGACTGGTGAACTGGTGTAAGTCTCAGAAGTTTGACGTCATCATGCTCTGCAGCTACAGCATAAAAGCTCCGCCCATCTTTGAATCTATAATGGCTGCTCTTTAGCTTTAGCATGGCTTGTGTAGCCAGGTGTATTGTCCTTCAGTTGTCAAAAATCTACTGGCTAACACAACCTGCAATGGACTTGGAAGTTATGGAGCAGAGGTTGAGTACTATTGGCACTATGTCCAGCTAACTATGTCCTGGTGGTAACAAATTTGCAATGACAAGTTCACTTTAGATTCTTCGATCAACGTGTTAGCCTTTATTAGCTGTGATGCTAGCTGCATTTTACCACTCTCAGACACGGGCTCCTTCGGACCTGCCTACCCTCAGCTGTGCTGGCAGCCCCGCTGTCGGGTGTTGCAAAAGCAGGGTCTTGACTCGGCGGCTCAAAACAATAAGGTTCTGGAACAGGCGAAAAAGCCTCAACCACCTCAGAAAGTTCTGTGGAGAAAGTTGCATCACTTTTACCAGTACCTCCCTCTATATTCAAGACCCAGCGTATGTTACACAAAGCTAACCTAACTGTCAATCATAGATCTAGGCCACACCTCCGCCACTAAGTCCGCCTCCACTAGCCCTCAAATCTGAACTGAGAATTGAGTTAGCCTCCAACACCCCTCTTTGGTTACCCTTTAAATAGAAAGAATATGTTAAGACTTTTAGAGCTAAAGTCCTATAAACTTCTCTTGAGAAATAGACAGTTATTTAAAAAACGTGACTCAGACCAAAATGGCGGTTGACAATCAGAAAATGATGCTGACAGCTTTGGCTAGGTTAGGGTACTGGTACTGGGTTAGAGTACTAGTGCGCTCCACGTCCCGGTACTGGACCAGTTCCAGTTTTCGGCCCGGAGACTGGGGATCCATGATATGATGGGAAGATGCAACACGTCAAAAAACGACGAGTTAGGGACACCAAAAACGTCAATTTTTGACTCGAAGGGGTCCTTAATCAAACGTCAATATGTGAAGAGTTGGGAGTGACAATGTGTTAGCTAAACACGCATTCAAGAATGTGTTTTTAGAACTTTCTTATATCTGCTTCACATTCCTGCTGTCTGTAGTATTAGACAACATCTCAGCAGCAAAGCAGGAACGTTTCTAACCTCTCCAACACACAAGGTGATGTGAGAGATAAAGAGCAGAGAGCCTTTATTATTAACCGGTGTTTCTCTGTATGAAATTGGTAAACGTATATTTCCAGGTCTATTCTACACTGGAAAGTCCTCCTTAGAGCAGCTTCACTTGTCTTTTATTTCCTCAACAAAAGAAGTAGCTGCACCACTTTATAAAGCCATCCTTTTGAGGCACAAAAGGTTAAATGTTTTGGTGGACACAGGTTAATCAATTCTCAGTCAAACTGTCTGCAGACGGCTCTGGCAGGATAAGAATTGTTTTGTAGCACAAGTGTCAAAGTCTTCCTCACCGGCTCGGATTCTCGGCTCTCCGAGCAGACGAGCCCTTTGCTGACAAACGCTGATGAGTGGACATGTCGGGCCAGAGGCACATCAGAAAAAGAACGCTGGAGCTGCTTCGGTGGGTGCTGGTGCACCTCCTGTCAGATCTTTCCCTATCCTCCATTTTGTCATAGAGCTCCCTCATTTGAAGGCTGCCTTTAGTATCACTGCATTTGACAAAGCCTTAGCACCTGCTGACAGATCCCGCTATGCACCGGCTCTTCCAATTGAGGAGCTGATATGCGGTGTGATATGTCAACCAACACTAAGGCTTTGTCAAACTGTGACACATGCACAAGGCATCTTCAGATAAAAGCAGCTCAAAAACACTGGTGGAGGATTTAGGGTAAAGTGTGCTAAATGATGATATGGTTCTTTTTGTGAGTAATAGAATCGTTTGGCTGCTGGTGCGCTGAGGTGTTTGTGAAATGCATGAGTGGAGAGCTGCTTCCTGCTGTAGTGTGGGCCAATTACTGACTGGAAATTGCATCCTGACCCAAAATGCATTGAATCAAACCACAAATTTAAAGCACCTGACACTGCAAAAGACAAAATATACATATATTTATAAGCAACATTAAAGATTCTGTGTTTTGTGTCTTATAAAGTTTAGATCACAGTTTGCAGCTTTTTTAAGTTAATGAAACATTACAATATTAAAATAGAACCAAAAAAAACATCCTTGACCAGAAAGCAACACATCAGTACATGAAGCTTTACATTGGATTAGCTCCGACCCTAATTTGTTTAATACGGTGTGTATACCGAACATTATTAGTCAGCGATCGGCGTTTCACTCTTAAGTCTTAAATTTGCATTTGTTCTAAAGGCTTATGCAGGTGCTTCATTAGGAGAGTTCATTCTTAGATGGCTCACAGTTAATTAAAGCTGTACAAATAAGTTCTGACATGCAAAAAAAAAAGAAAAAAATGGATAAAACACGTATTGGGCAGCAATCTAATTTGACCTTGCTCTTCATTTTCTGTCAATTCATCAAAACATTCCCATTAAGTGTTCATATGTAGAAAAGAACACCAGGATCTCCAAATTGCATCTGAATCATTTTCCTTTTCTCAGTGCAGATTTGAACAGAAACAGACAGTAATCACTCTGTAGATTAGTTAAAGTCCTAAAGTGTGTATGACACAAGATTTAAGCTTTTTATATATTTCTTTAATAAACTGGGGGCCCGTTTTATTAGTGAAAGTGGCAACTAGCCAACAAAAATGTCTTATATTTGTCTAAAAAATTGTCTAATATTTCCTTTATTTTTAGAATGTAAAAACATTAACTGTCTGTTCTTGTGTCGACACAAGCTGTTTATAAGTAGTAAATTAATTAAAATTTTGGAAAAAATAAATAATGATTTTGACTACATGTTTTATAACTGGAGATTTGAAGCTACCGCTAAAGGATTGAGACTTGAATTGATCACAGAAGACTTGAAATTTACCTTGAAAATAAAACCAAAGATGTTGGAAAACAGAAATTGTGAGCATCTCTACCTGGAACATAGAAAAAAAATTATAAACGAGTATAAAAAACATACTATGTTATTGAATAACAGTTTGTGTAATATTAACTTCAACCCTAATTAATGAGTAGCTTAATTGTTCATAAATCACCGTGCTAAATTTTACAACAGTGTGTTGTTTAACTTTTTTAAATCCATTCCTATAACATCTAACATACATCCTCCACACTACAATGTGCACACAAAACATTTTATTATCTTAGAGTGCCTTTCCAATTGATTAATTCTGGTTGAAGCAATTTTCACACACTGCTCGTTCAAAATTTCAGTCTGTTTCTTTAACAAGTTGTAAACAAGGTTGGGTGCTATTGCAAACAGGCTAACGCGGCTACAGGTAGCAGTGTTGGACTGTGTTTTTTTTCTGTTACTAACAAAGTTGGTAGTTAGCGTAGTCTCAGTAACATTTGTTTTAGAAGCATTAGTCTGGTTTTTCTGTACGTTTTGGAATCAAGATCAAAAGTTACAGGCATTGTTAATGTGCTAACGCAGCTAACATGTAGCGATCTCAGATTCTGGTTTTTTAACATGTAACAAACAAGGTTGGAAGTTTCAGGTGTTGTAAATACGCTAATCCAGCTAACGTGTAGCATCTCAAACTTTTTTTTTTTGTTTGTTTTTACGTGGTACTAACATGGTTAGGGATTAGTAAAGTCACAGTAATTATTTCAAGTATTATTTTAGTAGGTAGTCTGTTATTAGCATGTTTTTTGATGTGTTGGAAACAAGATAAGAAGTACCAGCAATACCCTAATGCGGCTAACGTTTAGTGGTGTCAGACTGGGTTTTTTTCCATGTATTATTAACATGGTTGGAAATTTCCGCTATTGTGAATGTGCTATGCAGTTAAGGTGAAGCAATGTCAGACTGTTTCTTTTAAAGTGTTGCTAACAAGGTTGAGAGTCGGATGCATTGTGAATATGCTAGCGTGGCTAACGTATAGCCATGTCAGACTGGCGGTACTAACAAAATTGAGAATTAAAAGTAAATAAGCTAAAGCAGCAGATGAGTTGTAATGTTGGACTGTGTGTTTTTTACTAACAAGGTTGTGAATACGCTAATGCAGCTAACGTGTAGCGTGTTACAAGTTCTAGAAATGCAGTAAAGATGAAATTATCTTTGACTCTTTAATTTTGTTTAATGGCCCTTATAGTGCCTCATATATGACATAATTTAGAAAATAGATCATATATGTGACTAATAATCCAGTGTTCCCTATAAATACAGTGAGATAGAGTGTATTGGGTGTCTTTTTTTGGACATTTTTCCTTTTAATCAATATTTCACTTCAATGATCAACTCTAATAAGAGCCATCTAGTGTGTCAAGTCTTTGCTTATAATTCCAGCTCTCTTTTTACTGTCTTTACCTTTTAAATATCCTGACTAACTAGCATTCTGCTTCCCTGTTACATCTATGGCTCCATTTATCAGAGGTCAGGAGAGACGGAGGGAACCGCCCTGAACAAGCTGCCCCGCTTTATAAAAAAAAGAGTCTGCCGGCTAAATCAAACTTTTGCCGTCGCTTTCTGTTCCACAATAAGAAGACCGGCAGCATTTATCTGCCTGTGGTGGAGTTTTTTCAATCAGACAGAATAGCTGCAGTTTGATGACACAGCACTGTCAATGGGGACTTGATCAGCAGTTTTTTTTTTCTTACCAGAATAAAAAAAAAAAAAAAAAAAATCACCACAAAACATCAGAGTTAATAGAGGGTGATTAAGTTTTTTGGCTCATAACGGGACCATTTGTAGCCCTGTTCCAATCATAGAACAATTTTTGGAAAGCTAGAAGCGCCAATGATATTATGCAATTATACTTGCTTGCGTTTATAGAAGGGGGAATTTAAAAAGCTGTTTTCAGATTTCATAATTATAAGCTAAAATGCAAAATTCTGATGTAATTTTTTAGATTTAATTATATATTGTTAATGATGGAAAGGGTTCAGGTTGTTATGTGAGACTCCTGCTGACATTTTCTATGTTTGTTGACATTTGTAGACTTACAGAAGTGTGTTTACAGGTCATGCATTATAAATTAGTCCCTCTTCCCATGTATGCTCTTTTGCTACTACCTTGAGTTTTGTCCCACTGATACGACACGGGTACATTTAGAATCGGTGCTTACGTCGCCCTCGGCAACACACGTTCAAGCGACCACTTCCAATGGAAAGCCTATGTATTGCAGTCAAAACTCTTATATTCACGCAAGTTTCTTTGGTTGTTTTTGAGCTCCACGAACAAAACCAAAAAGTTATACCAGAACAAACTTTGACCACTCGGATTTGGGAGCAATTTATGAATGGTGACCCTTTTTTAATTCATGGAAGTGCCAACCTTTTGAAAATTGGTGGATAATAATTTCGGTTTGTGTCCGACCAGAAATTTCAGACTCCAAGTCTTTCATATTTCAGAATAAAAGCTGTTATAGAGAAACAGAAGAAGAAGCCCCACCCTGCTTGTCCAGTGTGAACACCATGGGTTAATGCGTATTCAAGAACGTACGTCACATACCTGTTGTGTCCATAGCTTAAAAGCAAGACGTTATGACAGGAGAAGTAGGATTGAAGCACATTTGTGTTGTCTACTTGGTAAGATCAAACAGGAAATATTCCCTTCAATATTCCTTAGTATAAGTAACAATGTTTATCAAAACCTTAAAGCTGACATTGCTCCTCTGTATGATAGGATTAGACCTGGTTAATTTAGAAATTGCCCAAAATTGATTAAATGATTTCTGCCACCGCCAGAGGGGGCTTTGGTGTACAAGTGCAACATCATGGTTGCAAATACAGATGGAACCAAATAAAATTAACATAATCAAGCCACTTTATGACTGGTTTGAAGTCTTATAAAGGTTATAAAACATATCATACATCTCCTATTTAATTTATATGATAAGATATTTTGCAGAACACACTTGTCTGCTCTTGCGTTTTTGTTTAAAGACCCTTTTTCCCGTTAGCTGAATGTCTCTTTCTAGCTCCTTGCCTCTGAAGCGAGAAACAAGGCCTTTTCTGAGGCCCATTCATGCGGTGGCAGCTCGCAGTGGTCTCATGCAAGCAGGACGAGGACGTTTCATTTAGCAGAGGCTGACAGAAAACCTTTGTGTTCAGCTTTTTATGTGCTAATTTGTCAAAATACGGGCCACAAGTCGCCCAACAACTTCCTGACCATCGTCATCCATTCTTTCTAAAAAAAAGTAATGATTCTCTCACAGATCAGTGCTTATGGAATGCTTTTCAGCTATTTTGGGCTTTGACTGCTCCTGATTCACAATAAATAAAGAAATACTCAAAAATGCAGTTTTATTATTAAATATTTATATATATGTCCTCCAATTTTAGAAACATTTTTAAAATAGTATTTTCTTCAATCTGAAAATGAAAGGTATTCTTTTCGTTTACTTAACTTGTTATAAGTACATTTTTTTTATAACTGGTTGATTTTATGTTTTCACAGTGATTGTAACACACTGTAGTGTACATCAATCTCCCTTAAGCTTTTGTGGATTTGAGTTTTTATTAAAAAATCTACAAAGTTAATAAATAGAAAGGTTCCAGCAAAGAAAAAAGCACATTACCATAAATAATAATTGAAAAAATTAGACTTCCTTTTATGTGATTTTCGACTCAATCAATGTTTTTCTTTTTTTTTTTTGTCTTCCAGCATTTTCCCCAAGAGTATATTCCTCTGCATGACTTTAATGCTCACTATTTTTAACTGACTGATCTTATTGACATGTTAAGCAGATGTCTTCCGTTCTCCGTTTGTTGTTCTTCCCTTTTCGATTGAGACTTTATCTCATTGCTAATTCTGCCTTTGATCACTACAGTGTGGGATGTGAAACATGGTTAACTCAGAAAAAAAAAAACAAGATTTGCTTCAAATTAACCCAAAATTGAAAAGGTTTCCGGCTGGGGAGGGGGAAAAAAAAGGCAGAGGAAGCAGCTCTGCTCTTTAGTGACCTGTTTTTGGCGTGTTGCGGACTACACTCCCTCACCTATGGCCGCGGCCGGTCCGTGGCGGCTTTTATCATTTGCTCATACATCATACGCTTCGTGCAAAAAGCGAGCGGTCAGGCTCCGATTTCTATCGGAGAACTACGTTGCCGCCTGCATGCATCAGCAAGTGACACAAGAAGATAACAGTGACAAAATTAATGCACACCCAGATTTAGATAATACCAACACAGGGAGATCATTTCCGTGTCCTATATGGACAAATATCAACATAAGCTCATAAAATCCGATCCGTAGTCACGTAAGCAGCCCCTGCGACGGCTAAATAACCATCCCGAAGAGGCGAGGCTTTGACCATTTACAGTAGTTCCCTGATTTTTTTTTTTTTTTTTTTTTTTAAAGTCAGTCCGCTGAAGCAGTCGGATGGAAAGCTACGTCGCCACAACGCTCAGAATTCATAGATGTGTTTGGAACACCATGATTAAAATATAGAAATTTTAATAACGTCGGAAAAAATGTCTTTTGTGTAACTGAGGCGACAGAGGAAAAGAACATCAGCATCTCTCCATGTTGCTGAGCTCACCATGCCCTCTGCCTGGTAATAGCTTTTCAGTCAAGCCTTTGATTAGAGAACAGAAAAACTAGGACATGGGATCAAAAACATTGTCGAATATGTAATTTTTTTTCTTTTTTCTTTTTTGGTCTTTAAAACATAGATTTTACCATAAGACGATTGGCCGAGCGGTCCTGGGTGTACCCCAAAGTCACCCGTAGGTAGCTGGATAGGCTCCAGCAACCACATGACCCCTTTGGCGGGCCAGCCAAAGATGATCTTTTAGCCTGCCAAGACGTAGCTGCGGAAGCCGTGGAGTGTTTGGCGAACCCTTATTTCCCATAGATTCTCTTTGATGTTCCAATTATGTTGTTTTTTCTTGTAACAGATATTTATTAATCTTAATGGGACTTCCTGTTTAAATAAAAGTTAATAAAAAATTAAATAAAAAACTTTACAACTGTAATATACTTTTGGCCTCCGGTAGGCGCTGTCAGCACTTTCTTTGCCAGAGGCTATGGGTAAAACAACCCCCAAATAAATCCGCCCTGGACTTTTTTATGTTAAACATTCCTAAGAGCATTCACGATCACTTCTGATGTTTGTAGTGGCTTTTTCAGCTAGCTAAGATGGAGCGACAACGGCAAACGGATAAAGTCAAAAGACCAGCGCCACGTCTCTCATTAGGATCAAAACTTGCTGTTTTCATTAGAAGAAAGTTTGCTTGAGCTTGCTCTTGTTTTTCAATTACAAATGGCCAGTGAGGCCTTGCTGTTAAAGCTTTCAAAAACAAATTTTAATTACTTATTATTCTTAGTGTGTATTACCTTAATAAATACTGAATTAAAGCATATTCTTTATTTTCTTCTTTTATTTCACAATATGCAAAAAAATTTTATTTATCCCGCGGGCCGGGATCCCATTTAGATTTTGGCCCTTGGAGCGAAAAAAGTTTGAGCGCCCCTGGTTTACATACAAAAATATGATCACATTTGTCAATCGCTGTATTTTATTGTGAAAAATTAGTTTTATTTTGAGAATTGACCCGATTTTCTCGTGTCTTGGTGTAACTTCCTGCCAGAATTGACGCAGGTAACTTACTTTTGCTATAAGTTTTTACAGTTTTTCTCAAAGAGGAAAGAGACTTACTTAATGTGTTTTCAAGGTGCAATTAAATTTTCATTATTGTTGTTATTTTTAAGTATATATTAGCTTTTTTCTTATAAGTGCTATGTGTATGTGACGAAATATGGATCCACCCAAGGTTCCTCCACTTCCATGACGGGCTCCAGAAGAGCCTGATTTGGAAGAAGATGCTGGATTGAAAAATGAATGGCTAGATGAATAAGTCAACATAATGTGATCTATCTTTACATCTTTGTCCCTGAACTTGTCAAGAAAGCAGTGTAGCATGCCAACTATTTTCTGCCTTCCTCCTCGGCCTTAAAGCTTCGTACAACTGGGTTTATTTATATTTGCAGACATTTTACTGCATCATGTTTGTAATGATAGTCTTCATATATAGGCAGTGACATGTATTTTTGTGGTTGCTCCTCACATGCAAATGTCTGAATGGAGGAATGCCCACATGGATTTCTGTCTGAAGGTAGGAGTGGAATTCAGGCGAATATGCAACAATTATTCAGATTTTCCATTGAACCATATGTGTGCCAGCTTGATGAATAAGGCAAAATTATGCAGGAAGCATTTCTGCTTCTGTGCTTAACCACAATTTTACACATGTGGCCCCTCCACTTTAGTGTATTACAGGAGCATTAACATAACAACATTAATGTTTCATCTTAAATGTAATACATGGCCAGGACAAAAACAACCTAATGAGATAATGGGATTAAAATTTAATGCAGTTCTTTAAAGAACTAGGTCAAGCACACAATACTTGTCTGGGTCAGTTTCACTGTCTGGATCAGAATTTATCTTAAACATGATGACTTTATGTTCTTTTTGATGGACAGTGCAACCAAACAGCCAAAGCAAAACCAATCCTTGATATTTGTGTGCGTTTTAGGACGGAGTATTAGGTCTACCAAAAATTTAAAAAAAAAAGAGAACATTTACGTGAATAAATTCATAAAGAAGAGAATAAAAGTTGTAATTTTACGAGGGAATTGCAATTTTTTTACTTTCTCCAAAATAAAGTTTGTGGTAGGTCTCCGTCCATGTTACATGCCAACTAAATCCATCAATACATCCATTTATGGAGATGCAATAAGGCTTTGGTTTATAGTAGACGCCCATAATTCTCAATGCATTTGGACCTTTACCGCCAACAGCACTGAAAATCTACTTCTTTTGGGTCAAGAATCTCCTTTTGTAGAGACCCAGTTTCCTGTATTTTCTTTTCAATGTTCCTATATTAAAACAATGTTGATTCACTTGACAACTTAGTTTTACCTTATTTGTAAAACCACTGCCAAAGTAAGTGTTTAAAACGCGCTATATGTCCTTTATGCAGAAACACAAAATTGTTTCTATTTTTCTTTGCACAATATTATATATATATATGTGTATATATAATTACTTATAATTACCCCTTTGTGCTCTCTTATAGGATCCAGATGACCCCAACATTATAGTGATAAGTGATCCCTCCCATGATAAAGTTGAACAAAGGTAACAGAATTTTCTGTCTGCCACAGTCAGCAGTGAAGATTAAAAATCCTTGAAAAATAAAAAGTTCAGTGCGTTGTCTTACGGGGTCCAGATGACCCCATTTTTTATGAAAACATGCCTATAGGATGGAACAAATGTCATAAAATTAAGATTTTTTTTCTTATATTTTTATGGCCTAAGTCTCGTGGTTTTTTTTGTTTTTTTTTAACTATTCTTCTAGTAACAACTTTATTGTCCTAAATTTATTTAATTTTACAACTATTTCTGGAAAAATTACAAATTTTTCGATAACATTTTTGGCATCTTTTGTTTTTTATAAAGTTCTCATAATTGTATAACTTTATTTTCTTCCATTATAATTTTTTTAACATAACGACTTTAGTCTCCCAAAATTACGATGCTATTTTTTCAATCAATGTTTTCTTGTAAAGTTATGACTTTTTTCTTATAACTATACAACTTTATTATAATATTTTTCCCTTTTTTAAAATTAATCTTATTACTTTGTTCTCGTAAAATTATGAATGTTTTATCTTAATTCTGCAACTTTATTTTCACAAAAATGACAACTTTATTTTCAAATAATTTTACGGCTTTATTCTGTAAATTATCTTTACTTTCTATTCTCCTGGGGAAAAACATTCTTGCAAAATTACAACTTCTTAATAACTTCTTCATAATTCTACCACTTTATTCTTGTATAATTAAAACTTTTTTGTGTAACCTTATAATTTTATTCTCGAAATTTAAAAAAAAATATTTTCATCAAATTATGACCTTTTCCTGTATTTTTACACCTTTAGTGTCTTTTTTTTTTTTCTCAAAACGAAATTTCAACTTTTTTGTCATAACTTTACAACCTTTTTCTTGAAAGTTTGTTCATTCTATTTATATTTTATTTTGGCCCTAATGCTTTGCCATAGCTTTCTACCTCAGTATCATATTTATTTTCTCAAAACAAAATTACAACTTTTTTGTCATAACTTTACAACCTTTTTCTTGAAAGTTTGTTTATTTTATTTATATTTTATTTTGGCCCTAATGCTTTGCCATAGCTTTCTACCTCAGTATCATATTTATTTTCTTGCTGCATCTATTTTTTTAGTGCCTGTGACGACTGTAAGCATCTCCAGGCTATGTAGACCTCCAGTTGATGTCTCATCAAGATTAGTGACAAGTGTTGATGCCTCGTGCATGACACGACCATCTGCAGAAAAGTTGCCAAAAGGGAGGGTGGAGAAAAAAAAACGAACTTAGAGTTTTAGGCAAATATTAAAAATGTACACATGTGCTGCTTGGAACTGGCAGGAGTCGGTCCCGACGTGGCAACGGCGTTACACGTTCTACCTAATTAGACCAGAGATTCAGCAGCATGAAGGGATGGTGGAATCAAACTACATTGTCATGCAATATTCTGTCAGAATTATTCAACTTTTGGCTTGAGAACAAGGATTCTTTGGAGAAAACTCTCAGAGACGGAGCTTTAAATAATAAATCGGTTGAGTAATTACTGAGAAATTACTTGATTGTAAACTGCTTTAAGCCTCAAAGAAATGCCATTTACTCAGTGCAAATAAAGAGATAAACTGTCACGTAAAATTCATGATACTGTATTAAAAAATAAGACTAATTTGGGTAATTTTGATTTAGCTCACAGCAAGTGGACTATTGACTGTGCGATGTGCCATGCTAACACACGAGTGCAAATTAAGAATTGATTCTTTTTGAAGGGGGGGGGATCTGCCACTCTCCATTTTGTTGGCTGTATCTAGTCTTCACAGAATTACCAAGGTTCTTGAACTGCAGGGAATTCTGTGAGATCTGTGGAAAAGTCTTAGTTGGAGCAGCTCTGGTCCTGTGGGACTTACTGGAAATAAGGAAATGCATGTCAGAGCCATACAGTACAATCCCACTCCCCCAACCATCCATCATTGAAGGGCAGAACACTAGTTAGAGGGAGGTTTAGCGGCTCACAATATGATGGAGAAATGACCCCCGGGGCCTCTCTCTGACGCCAGCTTGCACCGCCCGAACAACCGAGGTTGAAGTGGAACTGGCCCCCAGCCAGCGTCCCCTCCCCGCTGCACAGCTCTTGACCCGCTCCACGAATCACATTCGGGGTGAGACTGGGTAAGACCCACCGAGAGCGACAGAGTCGTACCTCCACTTTCTATTTCTGCCTCCATAATGATCCTTAAAGTTTCATCTCAAGTTCCTGTGGAGCGGCCAGCACACACTCAGCAAAAACCGACTTCTCTTATGGATATGAGCGGCGCTGGCTTGATGAAGAAATTCTTCTGTCTTTATTAAGTTGGACTTTAAACTCTAAATTTACACACGCATTACCACCTCCAAACCTGCTGCTTCAGCATCCTGCTGCCAAGACTCATTGGCATGGCAAGAGTAGACAGCACACTATCCAATTTTTTTTTCCTGAGTACATAGAGCCATCCACTTTTGTTAGAGTAAAACGTGGGCAGATCTAAGGCTGAGGGATACTGGCTTAGGCGTACTGGCTAACTCATTCATTTTAAAGGCTTAGTGCTAAAACCAGACACTTTCAATGAGGGCGTGCTGTTAAAAGGACTTTTTCTGGAGTCTAACACAAACTCCAATAAATGTCCTTTATTGTATTCTTATAACTTTGCACACATATCTATATTTTTATTTCATGCAGGTTTAAGTGAATTAGATAATCATATGAAAAGTAGTTCTTTAATATTTGTACTAATATTATGGTCCCACTCTTTTGATCTATTGATCATCTTTTGCCATTTTTAGGCCAAATCAATCAAACCTGTCTTGTTTTTTTGGACATAGTTTCTGTAGAGCAACTATAGGTCATTAGAAATTCACCTCTGAGTTGTGGGCGGAACTGTTAATGTGGAGCAACCCCGCCCCCACTTCCCCTCCATATTGCTGAGAGTTTGGAGCAGGTAGCTTGAAGGCCTGCCCCGCATATTTTTACATCAAAAATAAGATCAGTTTGTTTTCATCTGCTCCTTAATAGCAACATTTTAAGTAAAGGAAGATTCCAATTTTGAGCTTAACGGGTAAACAAGCACTAAATCTACTTCTTGTGGCTGTTGACATCAATAAATTGGTTTTTAAAAGTGTTGTCTGTTGGTCTTTGCCATATTTTTTGACTGTTCAAAATAAACTTGTTTATTTCCTGAAATAATAGCCTAAAACTGTCAGTATGCTGCCCCCTACAGGTTAAAACAAAGTATTACAGTTGAATTTTGTGATTGGTCAACTGGTGTAACGCCTGGTTCACACCACACACGGAAGCGGCACGGACTGGAGGCCGCTTTCATTCGGCGCCCTTGCTAACCTATGGTGTAGTTCACACCTCGGGCAACAATTGTGTAATTGCAGCAATTGTTTCGGAGTCTGGTCTATTCACGAGCGATCCACGTCAATCCTGGCAGGAAGTTACACCAAGACACACGAGAAAATCTGGTCAATTTTCAAAATATAACCAATTTTTCACAATAAAATACTGCTAATGACAAATGCAATCATATTTTTTGTATCTCGACAGACTGTAGAGATGAAAATAAAGTATTTCACGATTCCACGTCTGTCGACTGTCACGAAAAAACTGGAGGTGAAGCGGATTTTGCGCGCACTGTGTTTGCGTGGCTTCCGAATGCGGTGTGAACTCGGCTTAAGTCTCGCGTCATTTTAAACATTTTACGCCATCATGCTCTGCAGATCCAGTATAAAAGCCCCGCCCATAATTTGATTCTTTAACGGTCGGGCGTTCCTGTGTTTATCTACTGGTTCCCTCAACTTTTCATTGCACTTGGAAGTTAGGCAACAGTGGTTTCATTGAATCCAGCGAATTCCATCCCAATGATGGACTTGTATCGAATGTTTCACTGGGTATTGTTAGCTTAATACTTTAGCCTTTACTAGCTTATGATGCTAGCATCATTTCACCACTGAGACACAGATCCCCATCAGTCTGGACCATGAGCGCCTGCCTCGGCAGAAAAAAATCCTAAACCTTCAAAGAAAGTAGCTCTCAGCATTGGAACTGTGCGATGTGCTAAAAATTGTAGATCACAATAACGATAAATATCACGATACACCAAGATAATAAAGTATATTTGTAGTTATACTCTGATAAAAACTGACAAGTATATCATTATTTTCTTGGACTGTTTTTTCTCAAAGTAATACTTAACTGAGTTGTCACAAATGATAAACATTTTTTAAAGTGGACAACAGTTTCAAGTTTTTTTAGTCAGAAAAGACATTTTTCTGATAGAGGACAGATGAGAAATGGCACAATAAATACTTTTCTATTGCTCACAATATCTATCGTCATATCACCCCAGCACTGCTCTCCATATTGAAGATGCAGAGTGACTATGTTACCTCAAGCTCACCTCATTGCTGTCACTGTCAGTCACAGATCCAAGCCACACCTCCTCCGCTCAGCCCCCTGCCTTTTGTTGCATTTTTAAAATCTGAGCTGAGAATTTTGAGTCAGCCTCTAACTGTCCTGTTGTGCTACCCTGAATTTTCTTTATACAAATCCTCTATCATCAGAAAAATGCAACAGAACTGATTTTTATCTGAGTCTGTCTTTAATAATAGAAAAATAGATATTAAAATAAGCACAAGGTTTCAGAAACTGATTTAACTAAATTTCAAGTTGAGAGAAGAAAAAAAAATGTTCAAAAACAGATTTTCTTTTTTTGTTCCTACGCTCCGTAAGTCAGCTGGACACCGTGATGAAACTGCAGAGAAATCAATTTTATGAGCAAATGATGGCCGTATGAAACGAAATGCAAGAGAGATTTATTGAAATAATGGGGAATCTCGTCTTGGTTCCATTCTGATTCCACATGTGGCTGCAATCTCTATAAGACAATAAGCCAATTTGGTGTTTTGCTTTACCTAATGGCCTTTAATGTGATAACATGTCAGAGAGCCACTTTCAAGGGTCTGGCCTGTCTGCTGTCATTTGACAAAAAATTGCAACGTGTGTGGCCAAAAGTTTTGAATGGGAGCTTTGTTCTTATTGAGGGTGATCACACAAGCGAAAACACATTTTCCATTTCAAATTGGGCAGATGAAAACAGGGACCCATTCAAAGCCGCACCATGGTGACACTTCGTCAGTTTCATTGGATTCAGCTGCATTGTCCCATGAAGTATTTCCTAAATGGGTTGTGGGTTAGCGCTGTCCATGGTGTCAAAGCTTTATCCACATTTTAATTCTGCTCCAGTTAGGCTCTTCCAGTGACCTATTTGCTCTGAAACAAAAACGCCAAACGATCGGGTAGCAACAAACACCATCAGCTAATGTGAGTAAAGCATAAAGCTTGTGCTAGAATGAGCACGGTATTACAGGCGCATGAGTCACGATTACTTGCCCAAGGGGACCACTTGAGAGGACCTTTTTTTTCCACAGAAGCTCCCACAAAATTGCCAGTCCCATGACCGGTTCTTTCTCTGGGTGGTCGAACAGCCGCTGATGATGCTAGATCGTTCTACTTCTCCGTGCTAGCACACTGACAGTACACATCTATTTGAGGAAACTCTCGCCCCTTCATTTGTATGCTGTTCTGGCTCTTGGGCAGAAGCCCAAACTGGCACCCGCAGGACAAAGAAGGCCTGATAGGTTCAAATTATACCCACCAGTGTCTTCCTCTAGCCTGTTAATTCCTTGTGCTACGGAGACATAAACCAGATGTTCACAGGAAAGTCATAATGTTAAAGCAGTAATGACTGAATCAGCTGACCCCTGTCTGATGCAGATATGGCAGGCGCTAAAAGCGGTGGAAAACCCCCCAACGAGAGTTCAAACGGAACAAATACGTGACGCTAACAGTGTTATCTGTGAGATCTAAAGCAGGGAAATCAAACGGCATTACTAAAGAACCTCATTATCATGCAAATGACATTTTTGCCATTTTATCTCCCCCTTGTTAAAAGCCCATATGGACAGCGGGTCGGCACAGAGAAACACACAGGAAGGCCTCATGCCGGGCAGGCGGCCACATCAAAATCCCCCCCATCTGTGTTCCATTGAGTATGTGCGTGCGAGTATCTGTTCATGCTTGTACCTGCTTCCAGTCCACCTGTGTCAGCGCAAACCTTAATCCTACAGCCAAGGTGCCGAACAAGCCATCCCTGGAAGAGTCTTTATCGCTGATCAAACTTGTGTCTCAAGAACAAAGAGGGAACACGATGGGTTCTTGATGACTCATGCAAAGTTTTGGGTTGCAAATTATCTGTCTCTATCTGGCTAGTTTATACCAGCCTTGTCAACAAGAGTTTGAATGACTGCTTTCACTCAAAACTCTATGTAATCGCTCGCATTTTGGGATTCCGCGGTCATAACTATTGCATTACGCTTCACTACGCAAGTTTTAATAAAGTCAATTTTTGGGATCTATATACAAATCCGGCGTTCAGTGATCGAACACTAAAAGTTGTTAGTTGAACTTTTGACTGCTGGAATGTCAAACAGCTGGACACTGACCAATCAGGGACTTAGATTTGGTAGTGGGTGCTGTATTTTTGTCTCCCAACTTTATTAGACAGAGTGTAAGTATACAACAGAGTAAATATGTATTTGCTGTACTAATTTTGTCACTTTATCATCATAGTATAATAGTACAGTGAGAAATAATAAAAACAGTTGGGGGGGGGGGGGGGGGTCGTTCAATAAAGACATGCAAAGATTCACAAAACAATTTTAGTTGTTCTGTTAGTGGAGTGCAATATAAATTTTTTTGTTTGAAAAAAAATCCCATCTTTAATTTATTGAAGGGATTGCATTTACATTTATGAATACAGAATTTCTGCAAAAAAGACTAGATTTTTATACATATGTATTATATATATGATACATGTATATGTATTATATGTATATGTATTATAATGACAATGCAAGTTCAAATGCTGTTGGCCTGAATGTGGCTGTTGAAGATGCTGAAGCTGATAGCAGAAAACACTTAAGCTGAGAGGTGAAAATACAAAATCTGAAGATGGTGAAGCTAATAGCTGAAAAAACGGAAGCTGATAGCTGAAAATTGTGAAGCTAATAGCTAAAAATGGTAAAGCTGATAGTTGAAAATGATGAAAGTGATAGCTGAATATGGTGAAGCTGGTAGCTGAAAATGGTGAAGATGGTAGCTGAAAATTCTGAAACTAATAGCTGAAGATGGTGAAACTGGTAATAAAGAAGCTGATAGCTGAAAGTGGTGAAGCTGATAGCTGAAAATGATGAAAGTGATAGCTGAAAATATTTAAGCCGATAGCTGAAAATGATGAAAGTGATAGCTGAAAATGGTAAAGCTGATGGCTGAAAATGATGAAAGTGATAGCTGAAAATGTTTAAGCCGATAGCTGAAAATGGTGAAGCTTGTAGCTGAAAATAGTCAAGATGGTAGCTGAAAATGATGAAACTAATATCTGAAGATGGTGAAGCTGGTAGTGAAGAAGCTGATAGCTGAAAATGGTGAAGCTGATCGCAGCAGATGGTGAAGCTAATAGCTGACATTGCTTTAACTGACAGCTCAAGATGGTGAAGCTGATAACTGAAAATGCCAAAGCTTTCAGTTAAAAATTCTTTAGCAATGTTGGTCATTTTAAGTTGAAGAAGCTGAAGTTTCCTTAAATGTAATTTGAAATGCTAAGTGATTTGGTTTAAATCACCTCTCAGGGCTGAGCTACTTTTGAAAACTAGCATAATGCAAATACTATCATTAAATACCAAAGGCATATGACTTTTTTTTACACTAATAAAATTGTCCAAGGTGGCTAGTATATTGCGAAAAATGTTAGCTTAAATTATTTTTTAACATCTAAGAACTTAATTAATTAAATGTGTAGAATATCCTTATTAGCGTTTTTGAGCTTCTAAAATAAAAATAATTAAAATAGTTAATTTTTTTACCATATATGGAACATTTTTTATTCATATGAGTGACAACCGTATGAAGATTAATTTTCTAGGAAAACTTAAAAAGCAGCTGGATGTTTCAGTACTGGCACGAGGGAAACCAGGGTTTGATTACTAGGGATGAGCTTCATTCAGTGTGGGTACTTGACCAAGATGCAAGTGCTTAACTATGTAGCCACAAGTCTGGGTCTACCTGTGCTGCTCCCCAGCCCAGCTGAAATACAGGGTTGTGTCGTAGTCATAAAACTATGGGGTTCCATTTGTGCCAAAAACCTCATATAGCACGATCTTGAATGTGCAACACATGCCTGGTGTGAACAGCGTCAGACATAGATGCTTGAAAGCAAGCGAAGCAATGCGTCACTGACATATTTCTTACATTACATGATGGATGAAAGCAATAGGGAAACCATGTGACACCAAATCAAATCAAGCCAGATCTGGAATTAAAGATGACTAAAGCCGTCTGATTAGTTTGTATAGACATTGCCATCACTTTGATGGAGTATTAAAATTGCCCTCCGTAAATCAAAAATACAGTAAATCCCATCATGCTTTCTTTCACTGAGCTGCCCGTTAACAAACACTGTACACTGACAGAGCCACAAATCAAACTCTGACAGGAAATGTCTGAAATACCGTCTAATGGACAGATGGCGCAGACCGGTCTTCGCCTGATTCCACTGTGCATGACAAATCATGCATCTTGACAGCAACCAGGCATATAAGATAAGCACTTTTCATGCTGTGTGAAGCAATCAATTTAAAGGGATTACAAAGCTCACTGATTATGATGAGAGTCCATTATAAAAGAGCACTGTATTCCAAATGATTTAGGATGTGATGCAACAGTTTCGGCTGCAAACATGAATGCATGCAAGTGTACACACGCTCAGGCTGGACATGCAGATATGCGCCGGGAAAATCAGCGTGAAAAATAAACACGAGAAAATAGAGTGCACTTTAACAGCCTTAGGATAAGAATTAGAAAAAGTGGGAGGAGGGAGTAGCTGTTCAGGCACACGGAGGGAAAAAAAGAACTGCAGAAATTAATTGCTGCAGATCAGGCAGCATACATGTCATACATCAGAAATTTTATTGCTCCAGTTTGAATTTGCTCTTACTTTTTAAGCCAAAAACCCAAAAGGAATATGTTGATGTCTTCTTTATTGAAGTAGAGAGGCTGCTGTAGACCAAACACACACCCACACTATCTTTTGAGCCACCCAGTTTGAAGAAACCAAGGACATATTGCATCAGTGGGAAGCAAATGTTGAACATCTGACAGCAAAATTAGCTCCAGATGAAAAAAAAGTCACAAGTTTAACCCTTTAACACTGTTCTTTGATTTACTGTAAAATTTGTAATTTTTAAGGCAATCAACGTAATTCCAGCAGATTATGAAGGAGAAAAACCTCTTGTGCCATTATATATGAAGATGGTGAAGCTGATAGCTGAAAACGGTGAAACTGATAGCTAATTATGTTGAAGCATATTGCTGAAAATGGTGACGCTGATAGCTGAAATTATGGAGCCGATAGATGATGATAAAGACGCTGAAGATGGTGAAACTGATAGCTGAAAATGTTGAAGCTGATGGCTAAAAATCGTGACGCTAATAACTCATGATGCTAAAGCTGATAGATGAAAATAATGAGGCTGATACCTGAAGCCGATTGATGAAAATGATGAGGCTGATAGCTGAACATGATGAAACGGATAGTTCAAAATGGTGAAGCTGTCAACAGCTAAAATTGGTGAAGCTGTCAACAGCTGAAAATTGTAAAGCTGATGATAGCTGAAATGGTCTGATAGCTGGAAATGGTGGAGATGATAGATGAATATGATGAAGCTGATCGCTGAAAATGGTGAAACTGAACATGATGAAGCTAATGGCTAAACATGATGAAACGGATAGCTCAAAATGGTGAAGCTGATAGCTGAAAATTATGAAGCTGATTGCTGAACATGGTAAAGCTTATAGCTGAAGATTGTGACGCTAATAGCTGGTGCAGCTGATAGCTGAAAATGGTGAAGCCGGTAGCTAAAGATGCTGAAACTCATAGCTGAAGAGGGTGAAGCTGAGAGCTGAAAATGGTGAAAATGATAGCCAAAAATTAGTTCCAAATAAAAAAAAAGTCACAAGTTTAACCCTTTAACACCGGAGCTCCAGTGTTAATGTTCTTTGATTTTCTGTTATTTTTTAAATGTTAACAAGATCAACGCTATTCCAGCAGATTCAGAAAAGCTGCTTGTGCCACTTTTCTCCTTCAGAATCTGCTGGAATTACTTTGATTGCGTTAACGGTTAAAAAGTTAAAGTTTAATAGATTTTGTCTTTAAGCGTCACCAGTGACGCCTCAGGTGTGAAAGAGTTATTTATTTATTTTTTTTTTATTCCAGGTTTCACAATGTCTGAATTTGGAATAAAAGTTAATATTGAACTGAAAATGGGTTAAGAACTACACTGCTTTTCAATGAAAACCATCTGAAATGTTTCAAAATGTAGATTTCAAAAATGTCAGAAATCCCTTTGTATGACAAAGAACATCCCATGTCGATATTCCTGGGAGCCTCTGATGCAAACGCTGACAGTCTGGGGTTCATATATTGCATTTAATCCAACTTAAATGGAGTGACACCTCATGCTCACCTTCCCATTTTTTGGCTGTCAGTCATCTTTACCACAATGAACAAAGCTGTGCAGCGGTACAACCTGTCACTCTGCCACACACATGCTTAAAAAAGACTTTATGTCACTATTCAAGAGAAGCTGGGGAGGAATTCCTCTGCCTCATTTGACTTTTTTTTTTTTTTTTTCGTCTAATCTCTCATTTTATGTGGGCTCTTCGTTATCTCCCTAAAGTGGGAATCACATTTTAATTAGGTCTATCCTTGGTTGGCAGTTCATCTTTGCATCTCCTTGTCCCATGTGCTCATCCGTTGGGCTTTGCTTCTTTGTCGGAGGCTCCCAGTCCCCGCTTCCTGTCACAATCTCGCATCTCCCCCATCTTGTGCCACCTTTTCATTCTTTAAATGCTCCATCTCCACTCACAATCTTGCTCTCCTGCTGCTGACAACAAAGAATACTGTTGCTCACGAAGACAAAAAAAAAAAAAAAACGGCACTGCAGATGGGAATAAGACGATAAACAACACCAGAAATAAAGAAGGAAATGTGTCTCTCTTCCAAAGTGTGTAAAGAAAATGGAAATGGTCAGCTGTTGGCTTCTGGGTAATCAACACGCCTGTATTTGAAGTTATTAAATCTATTGGATATAGTTCAGAGGAGGTTGGTTGCCCTCTAATCAAAAGGTCAACAGTTCAAGTCTCTGTGCTAAACATTAAATGGTATTTCCTAATTGCAGCTCAATGACCCTTTTTATTTTTTTGCTGTTCAAGATACAATCTTTGACCTCAGGAACTGAGGCAAATGTTGTATCGACAGGAGCAACTCTCTCCTTAAAGGTGTCAATATCTGAGAAACATTTCCCATTAACATAAATACACAAAAGCAGTAATAGTAGGGTTTTATAGAACATTAAGCATTTTCATGTGACATTAAAGTTGTTTTTTTTTAAAATAAAGCTCGGTTTGTACATTTTACATCCATCTTTGGTGAATCTAACAGCTGAGAACAGCTTTGTGTGGTGATGATGGACTATAGGAGGCTTGGCTTTGAAAAAAAAAAAAAACGACCTGCAAGAAGACAGAGTGTCTGACAATGATTAACCAGACTTAAATACACTGAGGAATAATTAACTCAAACCGAAACGGTTGAGGTAATTGCAAAGCAAACCCTATTGTGATCATTACAATCAGAAGACAGAAAAAAAAAACTAAAACTAGACTCAAAACTATGAAAATAAAACCAATAATGTTAAAAAATACACAGATAAATAAAAATGTTTGATCCACCCTTTCTTAATCGGAACATTTGTAAAATTATTAACATTTTAAATGTCAGTTATTACCATATTTTTAGAGAATAAGATATGTTTTATTGCATGATTAGGACCAACTTCTAGAAAAATGTACGATGTTTATCTGTGACTCCGCTGTGTTCTAGTGATGAACATGGGGTTGGTTTGTTAAAAAATTACATTTACAACACTTTTCGGGCAAAAGTTGTTTGACCGCAATGCATTGTGGTCTATATTTGCTACGATGCACGCTAGCTTTTCATAAAGACTTATGGGAGATTTCTAGAGCATTTGATTTTGGAATTATAGATAAATTGGTTTTCTTTTTAATTTTTCATCTTTTTAGAGTCAGCTTCTCTTTCGCTGTAGTTGCAGCTGTCACCGGTCGACACCCCGCATGTGCTTTGATGGTGCAACGTTCGATGGACACGCTCACTTGAATTTCCCGGACGTGTTTTTGCTCTTCCAAAATTAAACTTTCTTCATCCACCTTAACAAAATGTAATAGTTTTATCTTGAAATACTATGTAAACTTTATTTTGAATCCTGGACCTGTATCCAGATTCTCTGGCTTTTTGCCATGAAATCGACTCGCCAACGGCCTGAAAATAAGAGCGCCTGCATTGCGTTGCAGAGGGACAGACACAGATATGACTTAGGCAATTTAAACATTCTAACTGAATATTTTTTTTGTTTGTTTTTTAGGCACGGACGGATGAGTAGAAATCCGCCTTGATACTACTAAATATATATGCTACGCAAACCCTCATCACAGTGTTTATTATTTTATGTGTGGCATTTATCTGCATTTTTTTTACTTATCTATTGTAGTCCCCCTCACACACACACACACATTTTTTCGCCTCCATCTCCGATCGTCCTTGATTGCTTGCACGAAAGTGCTGCTCACCTTAAAACTGCTTTTTCTGTTCTCAAATTATCCACCACTCACAGAAATGCCCCGTTCTTCATTTTGAGCTCTTCTCATTTCCACTCAGGATCATTCTGCACACCAAAGACATTTTATTCTCTGCACTTTAAGATTTTTTGCCTTCAACCCCCTAAAATTTCAGCCAATAGAAGGGCCAAAATGAAGCTGACTCAGAAAACGGTCTTTATACTAGAATTTATTCTTCCTTATAATATTTCCTCCTGATGATAATTAGCTAGCCAACTTTATTAAATCACAGTAATTTGATTTAGGTAAATTAAGTATTCATTTTAGTAGTGCTAAAGCTTTAACAAAACTTACCTAAGGGCACTTTTTAGGAAAAAAATCCATTAAAACTCCAGAAGGACACAAACTGATGTAAAATAATTAAATTAAAGAATGTTAATGAACATAAGATATAGTACGAGCAGGAATGAGTTCCTAGCATACATAAAACAACTTGCTCGCTTTAGCGCAGTGTTTGATAAAGTGAAGAAAATGTTATTGTGACACAAATATTATTCCAATGTATGCTGCTGCAGGGCGACTGGAAAAATCACACATAGTAGTTCATAATTTCCCATGCAGGTTTTACCGCTGAAGCCAGTGTACAAGTAATCGGCAGGAGCAGACGCTGTGAAGGAAAATAAGCGCAACAATAAGAGAGCTGTCACAGTTTGCATTCGGTTGTGATTCGGCGTATAGTTTTATGAGAGACTTCTACAAAAAAGGACGCTGAAGTTCCACAGGCATTTGGAGAAAGCCAGTGTTCAGGAAAAAAGATCAAGGGACTGCGAGCTGGAATTTTATACACATACAAGTGATTCCGTTCACAGAAACACACGTTTAAGATGGATAAAGAAGTATTTGCAGGTAATCGTTTTAGATGTTGGAAATAAACTTTGAAGTAAGAGGGAGTGCAACACCTAAAATCAACAAAACAACCAACTAAAACATTCTCACTGGTCTTTTATTTATGTTTACGCTGTTTCTAGGACATAGTTTCTGCAGGAGTAACCCCGCCTCCACTTCTCGTCATCCATCTGTTTACGTCCTCTCTCTCACCACCTCAGCTAACATTAGCTGTACAGTTTTGAGCCAGTGACCAGCTCAGAGGAAGAAAAAAAAAGATGTACATGGATCTATTTGTCTGCAAGTGGGACTGGAGCACAGTGTGGAGCTTATGGCTCGCTGTAACTAGTACATCTACAAGCTTTTTCCAACTCCATCTGCTTTTGGCCCGCAACAATGTGAAAAAGAAATACTCAGAAAGGCTATTTTAACCTTAATTGTCTTCATCTGAAAAAGGGCCATAAGAACATGTCAAAACCCCAAAAACACAATTTTCCATTGGAGTGGGTCTTTAAAGGCAACTAACTCCTGGTTTACGCTGTGAAGCTGCTTCCATACGGCGCCCTTGTTAACCTATGTGGTAGTTCATACAAGATGCGAACACGCAATCCTCCGCGGCTGGCTCGCACTGGATTATTTTGGCATTTGGTCTACTTTTTGCACGGGCTGCGAGTAATTGTTGTTAATTCTGTCCGCACATCTGCCCGCATAATATATATAATATACTGTATACATATATATATATATATATATATACACATACACATATATATATATATATATATATATATCATTCAAAAACTACACAGTAAGACTGCACAAATCTTGGTGAGGAGATAGCTTTGATGTAAGTATTAAAATATTATTGTTGTAGTGATACAGAATTGGAACAGAAAAGGCTTTTTATTATGAAAACAGAAATTAATGACAGTCATGTTTGATGCTCTGCTAAAAAACTCTGTTACGGGATGCATTACGTTTTTAAAACGCGGCTGACTTAACCATGGCTGAGTGAACGGTGGCCCTTGCTCCTGGAGGATACTGGTGCCGGATCCGGCTCAAGTAACCACAGAGCCAACAACAAGCAGAGTGGAGGGACGGCTAGGTCAGATGGTGTCTTGGTCGTGGGGGCACTCGGGCCAACTGTGCCTCAATAAACACTCCTGCGGGCCAGAGTGGTCCTCCACCAGGGAAAAAGAATGTGTGCTCTGTGTATTTAAATACACATGTGCAATCATGTTTGTATCATACGACTGCGTGTCAGTCATGATGTACTTCTAGACGAGGATGATCGTTCACTGACAATTTTTTTTCAAAATCTGATTTGTATTTTTTGGGTTATTTATCTTCGATTGCCCACAGCTCCCTCACGTCTTTCTCAATCGACGTAATGAGCACCCTGCTTTAAAGCAACAAACTGATGACATAAAGTAAAAATGAACATGTAGAAGGCAGTTTGTCATAACATTTTATATCAACAAGAAATGCACTGCATGAATAACTTAACTGCTATGAATTACCAAACAGGTGAAGGATTTTGTTTAGCTGTTAAAAGGCTGTAAATTTTAATACCCTGACACGTACAGCTTTGGCTTTGACTGCTATTTATTCCTTTGAAAAGGAATATCTTCACTACAAGGATTGGGGTAGATTACTGCGCATAGAAATGATGGCTCCTGCAGCTGCTGTGTAACTTGTGTCCACTTATACCAGAAATGCTTAGAGCAAACACTGTGTTGTCTGCACAGATGTCTTGGTTTAGATTTATTTAGAGGGAAAATGCTCCATTAGTTAGGCTTTTTAATTAGCAAACTTGTGAGAGAGGGTCATTAGGGATGTCTGTTAGAGGACCTGCTGATGAAGGGGATGGATGCACTGCTTACTCCAACCGTGGTACTACACACACACACACACGCACACACACAAAGCTGAGATCTGCTTTAAAACCAATAACATTTCCTACAGTCATCGACAAGTCAGCGTCACTGATGCCACAACATCTCTACTCTGAAATGGACAGAGCACAGCAGAAATTCTCCTTTAAAGTTCACCGACAACACACAGCTGCACACAGACATTTATGCAATTAGGCTTTTTAGGGACAACCCATAGATATCTGACAGCCCCATCCAAATCGTAACCCTGACCTTAACCATCACCGGTTAACCGTATCCTCGATTTCGCCTTCATTAACACCATAACCCCAAACACAGCTAGGAACCAAAACATTCCATTTGAGTGTATCGGGATCAGCCGAATGTCCCCATTAAGCTCATTGTCCCCGTAGCGTTGATGATTATACCAAAAGAAGTCCTCTTAAGATAACAACTACCAGTCCACACACAGGGAAGTGCTAAATAGGGGCATTTACATGCAATAAATATTCATGAGCAGCAACGGAGAATGGAGGTGATTGTCACTGTACCGTTTTCTGGGTGTTCGTTTTCCCCTATGCTGCCATCTGGGGTGGTCCTCTCATAGTGGTCCTCGGGCAGGGTCAGGGGTCCGATACGAGGACCAGATGATGATTTACTACTGGGAGTCTCTGATTCCTCTAAGCCGCTGTCATAGTAGCTTTGCTGAGAGGCATCCTGCATGTCCTGCACAGGGTTGGTGGTGGAAAAGGTCACTCGGCGATGAGGATGCTGAAAAATAGACACGACAAAAAAAAGGATTTTCTTTAACATCAAAACAATTTTTTAAAAGGGTAACCAAACACTAAATCAGCTTTTTTTGGGGTCTGTCTATAAATGAGGTATTAAAAATGATGTGAGTTGGTCTTTGCCACATTTTGAAATTTTAAAATAAACTTGTTTAATTCCCAGAAATCATAGTCTAAAACTGTCTGTGTGCTGCCCCCTACAGATTAAAACGAGGTATTACAGTTACATTTTGTGCTTGGTCAACTGTTGTAAGTCAGATATCATTTCAGAAGACCATGTCATAATGCTCTGAGGTACAGTATAAAAGCCCCACTCATTTTTGAATCTGTAACGATTGGTTGTTTTCATTTTAGCTGAGCATGGCTCGTAGGTGAATTGCCTTTGGTTGTGAAAAATCTACTGGCTTGCATAGCTTCCTAGTGGACTTGGACGTAGACAATAGTGGTTTATTGCAAGTGGAGTTGAATCCAGTGAACTCTTCCTGGTGTTTGGATTTACAGTAAACATTTCACTCAGGATTCGTTACATTAGCCTTTATTAGCTTATGGTGCTAGCATCATTTGACCACTGAGAAATTGGTCTCCTTCGCTCTTGCAAACTTTCATTTAGTGTCGGATGTTGTGTCAAGATATGTATTCCCAGCCAGAATTTGTATCCCCTGTTGCTGGCATTGTTGATTTTTTTTTTTGTAACACTGATATTGCGTTGGGCATAATATACAGAGAAAAAACCTCAACCTCCAAACAAAGTTCTGTGGTGAAACCATAGACATGAATTATTAGCATTATATCACATTATATGCAGTCAATGGAACTGGCGTCACTTTCCATTATTGAAAAGTGTAGCCTCCCTAAGCCCCGCCCCCTTTTTTTGCATTTTCCAAATCTGGGCTGAGAGTGGAGTCAGCCTATGTCCTGTTATATTATCCTTTAAAGTCATATTTTCTTTACTTTAGATTGCTTTGCCCATGTAAATGTACAAATACTATTTAAATACTGCTGCCTCTGAAAGTTTTAAAAGTCAGAAAGCTGGATCAAATATTCATCAACCTTAAATATTAAAGAGTCTTTTGCTGTATTATTATTATTATTATTATCCCGAATACTACGTAAGCCATAAATATATGATGATAGTGAGGTTATTGACGTCAGCAAAATAAATGTTCCAATTGACGGCAGAAGAAAACCCATTATCAAAGAACATTCCATTCCAGTCGGCAGCATGAGATTTAAATATTTAAATCTGCGCCAAGTATTTAAACACACTGAACGAAAGCGCTCTGCTTACACAAAGGAATTATATAAATCATGTTAAGGCAGTCAGCAGCAATTACAACAATGCTGCATGTTTTAAAATAATAAAAAAAAAAAGATTCTACAAATGCTGTGCTCTAGAAATAAGTGTTGTGTTGATCTAGTGCGAGAAGGTAAATTCTGAATACCTAATTTAGACTATTAAATACAGGGAATGATATAGTGCGGATTAACAATATATATTTGCTCAGCAGTGAGTTTGAATGGAAAGGGTAGACAGGAAATGAAAGTGTGTTCCTCTGACTGCACGGAGGCAGACATTCAGAAGCATGTTCTGGATGTTGGTAGACTTGTTCGAGTTGAGTCATCCACTGGGATGAGTATCTGTGAACGCAAACAACGTGAAAAATATTTTCATTGCTCCCATTATCATGATTAGTCAGACGAGTTTTTCAAAATCCACCAAAACAATTCCAATGTCAGTGATTAGAGCACCAATCAGAGGCCTCAGCAACATAGTTTTCTATCGTTCTTTCTCGAGCTTTTGATGTCTAAGCCAGATGAAAGTCAAACAATAATTTTTACAATTTAGAAACAACAACAAAAAAAGCTTGAACCAAGGCTAACACATAAAAAGAATACTTGGAAAAAAAACCGCATTGGCAGTATTTTGCAAGCACAAGATCCTTTGTTTATGCTGGTTTATGCTGATGAGATCTGATCAAAGATAAAGAAGTTAATGAATGAAGGAAAATGCTAATGAAATCCTGAATTTGATTGCTACAAGTGGAGCAGAGCAGCATGCTACTAATCAGTGGAGATCACACCCTTTATCAAATTGAATGGCTTGTAAATACAGTTAGAAGACCATTAAATTTCCTCATTCAAGGATCGGTTTACTAATGGCTACTTACTACCGATCTCCAACAGAAAGATGACTCCTTTTGCAGTGCACATGGGTTCTCACTCTTTAGCCCACCCCCATTACACATCGAGTTCCTCTCATAAAAGTCGGGAAAGCACTGATAGAGCAGAACGGGCCTGCCTCTGCTAGGCTAGTCAGCCCCGATCAATACAAATGGCCTGCGCTTTCTACCATTCAACCACTTTTCTAGCAAACAGAAAAGAAAAGAAATGCTTTTAGAGCTTAGGTAAGAGCCATCAACACCTTCATACCATCAGTAAGCATCATAACATTTCCAGAAAAGCGTCTATTTCTCAGCCATCCCGACCCATTATGTTGCTCTTGCTGCACTGATGCGGTAGGAAAAACAAAGACAAACACTCTTCTGATTATATTGTGTGTGCTTTGCTCTCCATCTTTTATTCTAGCAGCACACCAAGCTGTGGAACTTTTTACTTCTCAGTTATCAAAGAGCAACACTTCCTAACAGCACAAGTCTTTTACACACACGAGAACTGTGACTTTTACGCCTTTTCTTTTCCGAGAGTTATTTGCATATTTAGAGCACAAATGAAGAAAGAACACAGAGATTGTTTTCTTTCCATTAAACATGCTCTTTGTAAGGAGAATCTTTAGATAAAAACAGATCTAAATGTTGAAGTAGGCGCTTGTTAGCTACGCCTTCAACTCTAGTCAACAGGGTTACTTAATTTTATTAACCAATTAAAGCGACATAAATACTACTACTTGTGCACACTAAAAATAAACCGTGCTGATGAGAATTTTTTGTTTCTACTAAAGTACTTCACCACATGAGGTACAAAAAAGAAAAAGACTATCCAGCAATGTTGGTAGAGCAAACAGAAAATCTATTTGTTGTCTTTTATGTTCCGAAAACATATAGGAGCAGGAGGGCATTTAGTTGTTCAAATGTGGATTCTTGCTGAAACTTTTCCTTGTGGCAACACTCCAGAGAGCCAGTGTGATATGATAACTAGCTAAAGCTGCGCAGAGATGGGAAAAAAAAGATTCTCCCTTTTAGGCAGACCAATAAAAAAAAAAAAAAAAAAAAGGAAAAAAAAGTCCTTCGCCAGGCCTAGAGGGATGCAGATGCAGCAAGGCGGAAGAGGGATGGAGAGGGAGGCTGAACGGGAGCGGGGAGTTGGTCAGGCAGACATGGATGGCACGTTGGCTGGAGGGAAGAAGAGAGGGGCTGGAATTTGAGAGATTGGGAGGGGACGGATGGGATTGTTTGGACATTGTTGTGGGAGTAGCCATGAGACTCAGAACAGAGAATAAGACATTATTTCTGAAGATGGAGTTTATATTTGCTCACACTAAGCTAGAGTAAGACTGCTTTCTAGCACAATCATATTGATAATCCTAAACTTGACTGTCGAAAATAGAAAACAAAAAGAAAAACTCTCCAACTAAACAATACAAACTACTGGAGCTTTTGTAGAATTTTGCCCAGATAAGGACAAAATAAGAAAGTAAAGCATTTTCCCATTTGCCAATCAAAAAAAAAAAAAAAAACAATAAAAAATCTTAAAGCAATTGTCAAGCACATTGGTGGAGGTATGCTCTCTTGGGCTTGGGCTGCAACACCTGATCTACAAAGTGGGCTGTTACTGGCTAATTATTTCACATGTTTTTTTTTATCATTTTTTTTTGTCGGTAATTTGCTAGGTACTATTTAATCTAGGAACCAATCTGATAAAATAGGATTAGCAAGATTTTCCTATGGAATTTTACTGATGATGGAGTACAAAGAAAATTAAGGCTACAATTGCTTTTCTCAGTCCAGTGTTCCTCTGCGTATTCGTGTGTCTTAAATTCATTTCATGAATTTGCAGATTTCACTTTTTCGCGATTTTACATATTCATGAATTTCACATATTCGCAGTATCACATGTTTGCGGATTTCACAAATTTGTGGTTTCATGTATATGCGATTTCACTGAGTTCACATTTTCACGTATTCGCCAGTTTCACATATTCGCAGTTTCACATATTCACTGATTTTACATAGTCGTGCTTTTACTAATTTGCGGTTTTACAAATTTTCAGATTCACGAATTTGCGGTTTCACGTATTCTTGATTTCACATATTTGCAGTCACAAATTTTCACAGTTTCACATATTCGGGGATTTCACATTTTCACGTGTTCGCTGATTTCATTCATTAGCAGCTTCATGTATTCATATACTAGCGGTTTCACGAGTTTGCAGTTTCACAAATTTGCGGTTTCACGTATTCGTGAATTTCACGTATTCGCGGTTTCACGCGTTCGCAAATTTCACGTATTTGCAGTTTCATGTATTTACAGATTTCACATATTTAGGGTTTCACATACATACAGATTTTTTTCAAGTCACGTGACTTTTCAGGTTCGTCACAAAAGCTCAGAGAGCTCAAAATGCCCACATGCAATTTTTGTATCCGAAGGAAGTTCTGCGGCGCTGAGGCGCACCTCTTAGAAAAACGCTGAAAAAAAATCCTGGTACTCTGAAGAAGATAATAGCAAAAAATAATTATCCTCTGAAGCAAGTGTTTATAATTCGATGAAGGAGAAAGGAACACACTCCTAGTTTTAAGGCACACTCCTCATCTACGTCATAAAATATGCTGCTGTTCTGAATTAAAGAAAAACAAACTCCTTATGTTGAGCAATACTCCACTTTTCGTTAATGAATGTTTATAAAGCATGAGCTTTGATGAGTATGGATCAGTAACAGACATTTTTTGGGCGCGGAGTGTGGGGTTGGGACGGAGACAGTGGAGATTCTCCGTATTGATGGATTTGGCATATTTAGGGATGTCTCCGGTCCATAACTCCCATCAACGAGGTGAGATTACTGTGTTTCTATTTTCAAATCGTCTTGAATCAGGAGCAGATAAAAAAATGTGATGTAGAAGCTAGACTGATGCATCCACTCGTAGATGAATCTGGCTAGAAGCTGTGTGACTGCATAGCTCCAATATTGCTCGATAATTCAAACTACTGCCGTTCAGCAGATCCCGTGTCCTAGAAAACAACATTTTTTTCTTAATTTGGCTATATATATTTAGTCATAATTAAAGCATTTCATAAACTCGACCAAAAGATTATTAGAGGGGGTCTTCAATTTAGCATCAACTTGAGAAGAACAAACAGTGAAGAAAACTATTTTAGAATTAGAAATAAATCTGGTTTATGTAAGGGTTACATCTACAATAACATGTCTATATATGAAAGCTGAGTGAATTTCACCCAAAAATCCCAAGACTATTAATAAACACACTCCATCAACAATATAATGACACTAAAAACACTCAAATAAAACAGTTTTAGAAAACCGGAACTAAAGACTGTTTTACACCTTGAAATCAATGACTTTTCTGATCCTATTGCACATTATAAACCTTAAAGTATGTTGTTTTATTTGTTAACAATACACATCAAGGTTAGGCCTTGATCTACTAAGAAGCCTTTTTTTTTTAAATCATTTCATAAGCCCTTTATAATCAGATCATATTTTTATAATGCTTTGATGTTTCTTCTTTGACACTGAAACAGTTTTTAGAGATCTATTTATTTTTACATGACAAAATATTAATACATGTTTACCGATGTGGCGGCTTTGAATGATTCAGCAATCAAAATTAGAGTCACAGCGTGGTCTTTGATGTTGCCAATAGTGAATTCACACGGCCCTTTAAGGACAACTTGGAAACACTTAACAAAAAAATAAATAAATTAAATGAATAAAACATTATTTGTGGGTTTAATCCAGATATTTCCCTTTTTGTGACACTTAAGATAAATTCACACCAGTCCCTGCATTCAAGTAAATGCAATTGCGCATTTTTGGGCTTCTACTTTCAAAACTCTCAAAATGATGTAACTAAACAGTTTCCTACATCTGTTTTTAGACTTTACTTACATATTGAACATGCAATGAAAGTTAAATAAGGTTAAACCTTGATCAACCAGTGTCTTGGATATGGTATTGACATACAACATATTCCATATATCACATATTAGAATTCACAGAAGTCACGGAAGAGAAATGAATAATTGTGCGTGTCTGGAACTCTGTGACACCAAGTCGTATATCGGAATAGAGCTGTAAAAAAATAAATAAATAAAACCTGGAGTAAGATCGGCAGGTTTTCAATAAGGATGTAAAATATGTTAGATACGTATCGAAAAATCTATCGGGCAACAGGAGTAACAGCGGTCAGGGATGTAAAAAATAGATAAGACTTAAAAATTGATCCGAGCAACTGTAGTTTTGTTTGAAAATCACAGATATAAACAAGATTATGTTGGTTAAAAGGTACAAAATCAATCAAGATGTAATTAATCTCTTTCTGCAACCGTCTTTATCTTTTTATGAACATGTGATGGAAACAAAAAGGTGTCCAATCATAAGCTTCTTCCAAGTCAATACCTGAATAAATTTTTCTGTCAAATGCCATGCATTATTATTTAAAGCTTCAAATGTCAAATGAATAAGAAATGTCTAGATTTGAGCATTTTTAGTAAAAGAATCTGACTATATCGTATCGCCAAAAATTTAGCTGAATTCTTCATGTATCGATTTGTGGACCATGTATCGAGACGCACATCGAATCATATGAGAGGGAAAGAGACACACCCCTAGTTTTCAAGACTTCGACATTTCAAACCAATCCTGTTCCAACTGTAGGTGGCGGACATGTGCTATCAAGTGGCAAGTGGTCAGAACATTTTCAGATTCCCAGGGTGCAGTTTGAGTAAAATAAAGCTTTTACCAAGTTTGATTGTTATTTTTCTTGAATATAAATCGAGCAAGTTCACTTTCTTTGGAGTGAAAGTGATGTGGAAGCTGTAACTTTTTAAGGAACACAAACTTGTATCCACTGTTTAGTTTTTTTTTTTTGTTATTTACCCCTCCCCCCTCCCGAGCGTATGCATTCTTAGCCGATTTTATTCGTGACCTTTGATGGGTTTGCTATTTGTTTTTGCTACATGTGCACTCAAGCTGCTGAACGCCCCGTATTGTTCACTAAAACAGCTGCCACAACTCTCATTATTCTTTCTGCAGTATCAACATAGTTTGGAGAAATAATCAGCCCGGATTGCTGAGAACATGTCAGCGGGTTCAGAGAGAGCACAAGTTGAGAAGATAGCTGTGTCCAAATACAGGGGCTGCATCAACAAATACATTTTGTTATGGTGCGCACGGCAAACACAGAAACTATTGCACAAAAAAAATAAAGAAATAAAACGAGTTCAAACTTTTTAGTTCGATTCAACCCCTTTGCAGCAGTTTGAAAGTGCAGACTAAGCTGTACTTTGGAGAGAATAACCCCAAATTTGAGTAAAGCTAAAGACTAAAACCATTGTTATATTTATTAATAGAAGTACAGAATATAATGGATAAAAGCAAAATACTTTTTTTGTCTTTATTATGGACAGAACGCAAGCTTATCTGGATATTTTGACTGCCCACACCCAAACCTTATAAATGTCTATATTTTTACAGTTTCACAAGATTATTGTACCGATGTTGTACTTTAAAACAGCTAGAACCTTTGTTTCCGCTCTAAAGATGTGACAGCTAGCAGTGATTGTAAATATACAGCACACAGAGCAGACCTTACTCAACTGTAGACCTAGCACAAAATGCCCGGAGGACATGCGTTTCCCTTTCTCATTTAGGATTCCATCTATATGTACTGCATGCATCAATGAAAATTCTAATAATGTGGCTTCCTTGTACCCAACTCCTGATATATGTATGTTTTTTTCTTTTTTTCAATATTCCTTCAGCTCCGTTTTACAAAGTATATCACTAAATAATTTAGTACATAAAAAATGTAAATGTAACATACGGTAACACAACAATAACTTGGGTCCAATTCAAATAACAACAGATTGTGGATTCAGCTATATTGAATTTTTATTGTTTATGCACTCTGTAATTTAGATGTTTTGAAATAGGTCACAATGAATCATTTAACAAATATATAATTGTTTACTTTTTGGCTGCACTTATTTGTTGTATGCTTCTAAGCAGGGGCGGACTTCGTAGTTTTGGGGGTCCCAGGCGAACGATGGCATGGGGGCCCTCTGCAGCAGTTGTGTTAATTATTTTGTTGTAAAAAAAAAAATAATAACCAATCACTTCCTTACTAGTCCACTTTTAGGCAATGTGAAGAATTCAAAGGTTTTCATATAAATTTAAAAAGTAAGAGCAAATTTAAATCCTAAAGCAATTTTTGCTATATGTAGCAAGCTTGCTGTTGATGGAATAGTCCACAGGGATGGGAAGGACAAAACACTTTCACATGGGTAATTATTTCTGTGAATATGGGTTTTTTCATGACAAAGCGAGTTAAATATTAATTCGCAGGGAAATTTTTTTGGACATCTTAAGTGTTCAGCTTGGGGCCCTAGGCAATCGCCTACTGTTGCCTAATGGAATGCAAGTACAAGTGTAAATTCAAGTCTTTATATTTTATTTCTATGGTTAAAGAAATCAGAAAAGTAAAGTAAAACTCCAGAGAAGTAAAACTGCTGTTTTATAACATTGTGTCATTGTTAGTTCCATTTCTCAGAGATGCTGTAATACTATAGGACACATTTTTAGGATAAGAAGTAGAGTTGGTGGGTTTTTCTCTTAACATTTTTGCATTTAGTAGATGATAAGTTGCCTCTTAAAGCTACACTGACACTGCCCTCGGCAATGGGCATTAAAGTGATCACATTCAGAGAAAACTATGCAGAATAGACATTAATGCATGTTTCAGGCTTCCATGTTCACACGTACCAGCGAAAGATTCCACAACCCTTTTTGGACTCTACGTACAAAACGCTGGACCTGTGAGCGCACAGTGAAAGTCAGCCCAGTTCAACTCTAACTAATCAAGCACTTGGATTTGTTTGTGACATATTCAGTGCCAACAGTTTGACCGGTTTTATTTTCTGTTGTTCATGTGTTGACAAATGTCAAATTGTTTGGAGAACTTGTTAAAGTCCCTATTACTATAATTGAAACTACCTTTGTCCATAAATCTGAGCACCAGAATTACCTAGATTAACAAATGATGCTTAGTATCATAAATGATCACATTAACAACTCTAATCAAGCATTAGCATCCGCCGACCCTCTCAAGTTTATGGGGTTTCAGGTTTTTGAAAAATCAGCATTTCTCTTTCCTTATAATGGTGAAATACATCTTCTGGAGGTTCATTTTACTGAGAATGGCTCTACTGATCCAAGACATTTCAGCCAAGGCGGTGGATGGTTAAACTATTACCCTTCTTCCCCTCAGAGTGCAGTGCAGTGCTCGCTCAGTGCCCACAGAATCTTCTGGACCAGTCAAAGGGAGAGAGTTTTAGTTTCATGTTATTTTCTTTATTTGCTTAAGCTGTCTAATTAAGTAAGTAAAAGTTTTACTAATAGGCATAAATATATATGCTTCGGAATCATCCATAAGTTGTGTTCACTTGCGGTTAATTAACAGAACTAATCAACACCTTCTGTCTTTTTTCCTGATTTGCAGAAGCCAACAATGGCACAAGAACAGTATAGATCTAGATGTGTAAATTACAAAGACTCACAAGCCCCCTATGTAAAACATTATCGAATTTGTCTGATAAAGCATGTCGTCTAGCAAGCGCACAAAATAAACCAACATAATGCCATAATTTAGCTTGAAATGAAGAGCGATTATTGGAAATTGAGAAAGAGAGAAATTGACTTTAGAAGATAATTGGAAGCGATGATCTATGTGAGGTAAATCTTCAGAGTTCAAGGAGGAAGAATGATGTTGACGAAGATATGAGAATGGATTGGAGGTTATTTTGAGACGGCAGCACGCACCCACTTACTTATATGTAAGTATTCTGTTTATGATTCTAGTTTAAATTGACTTCATGAGGTATTTCAGATTTCACTTAATGATACAGCTTTTAATCCATTCTATTTTTCCCTTTTTCCCCTGACCCATGACAGACAGTGACACAGTCGCACACTTTCAAACAATAATTTTTAACAAAAGGACTATGTAACCATGCGTTTTGGACTTCTGGGTTCATTTGTACACTTTAAAAAAAGACTGTAGGATTTACAGAACAATAATGTAAATCATGACTGAAAAATAACGTAAAAGGGAAAACAGTAAACTTTTTAAAAATCACTGTAAAAATGTGGAATCGATAAAACCATTTTTCGTTAAAATTACCATTTAAAATGAACATATAATATATATAAATATATATATATGAATATATTTTTTGAAAATATTCCATAGCTATGCAAGTTTCTTCGACTGTTTTCAGACTAAGTACAAAACACACATCCATTGAAACACACATGCATTGAAATTTAAACCAGGTTAAACTTTCACCAATCAGGGAGTTTTATTTGGTAGTGTTTTAAGGATGCTGTCCTCTTAATTCATAGAAGTGCCAACCGTTTCGTAAACTGATCATAGATGAGAAATTAATAATTGCAGTTTGTGCCCAATTGGAATTATTTGACATGAAGGCCAAATCAAAATTCTTTGACTACCTCTCTGGCTTCTCCCTCCTTGAATTCTTGGGTCAACTAATTTCTCCACGTGAAGTGTGCCGAAGTTTGCATTTAAATATATGCAATAACTTGTTTTAGCATGACATTTTAAAGTTATAAAACTAATATTGTTATGCATTTTTTAAAACGCTAACGTAGATGACCGGTGACTATTAATGACATCATGGAGGGGTAGTCTCGTTCGAATTTGAAGACCGTCTATGTCCGAATTCTTCCCCTACTCCCTATATTTGCCATTTTGTAGTGCTGTCTGAATCTACAATTCCAAAATCGAGTGCACTTCAAATTTCCCAGAAGTCTTTGTGAAAAACTCGCATGCATCGCTGCCCCCTGCATCATTGAATGTAGACCACAATGCATTGCAGTCAAACATTTTTTTTTTGTGGAAAAAAAACTTGTTTATATGTAATTTTGAACAAACCATCCACATTTTCATCAACAGAACACAGTGGAGTCACAAATAGACGTCATAAAATGTTTGTACTGATTTAATTTTCACTATGGTGATGACATCTGGAGTTGTTAGCTAAACAAAAGTGAAGTAGAGTGCAGTTGTATCTGAATTGCTTTTAAAATCTAAGGCATTACATAGTCCTGCACTATATTGTTTTTTAGAAAGTATGGTGGGAATTCGAATTTCCATAACTCTCTGCTTGTAGTGATAAACGTAGGGATAGAGGTAGAATTCAGATGTTTATATATCGGAATAGAGCTGTGGAGCAAAACGGCTAGTGCAAGATTTGAGAAATTTTCCTCCTTGGTGGACCGGTGGCAGGCCAAAAACAACGTTTTGGAGAAACTACTGACTTATTTTTTTTCTTATCTTAACAAAAGGGTTAACATTTTTGCTGTATCTGAAAATATATCTTTATAGCTACACTTCTACAATTAGAAGAAAGGAAAACATTTTTTTTATTTTTCTGTAGCACTTAAACCTCTCTGAATAACAGTGCATTAAGAAGACTATCCTCTTTTATTAATTTTCTTTTTTTTTTACTGCTGACTCGCGCTACAAATCCTGGAAGAGGCAGAGAGACTCGACTGAGTGCTGCACCTTCATGTTTTACTGAGTTCTCTCCCAATTCCGGCTGCCCTAGAGTGACCGGAGACCACTGTGCCATCAGGTGGCCTGTCATCGTGCCAAGCCCCGCTGATTGCCGGCGCCAAGGCTTGCAGGAACTTTTTGAAGCCGGGGAAAGCTCTTCCATCTTCCTGGGCTTTTTCGAGCCAGATCATGCCAAATGCATGTCGTTTTTAATTCTCCGTGTCACGCTTTTGAATTTGCAATTGCTCATGAGCGTTTGCAGATCAAGCTTGAGACTGCGTGAAATGGAAAAAAGGATGTTGGTTGGATGTGCGGGGAATTATAGAAAAAAAGTTCAGGTTTGTTTATTTGTCTTAGCTAGATTTAAATCTTTGAGGTAGATATCCATACTCTATTTCTCCACAGATTCTGTCTCTATGAAAAATGTGACATCCATTTGAACAAATCTTTAATTAAATGACTTAAATAATCCTTTTTATTCAGTCTGAATGCAATTATCTTTATGCTAAATTGGTAAGGAATAACAAAATAGATGCTTCTAAAGGCTCTCTATTTCAATTCTCTTTAACGTTTTTAAACATCAACCTAGTAAGACAAATCCGAGCAAAGTTTACTAAGTAAAATCTCCTGTTGTTTGTTCACGTGCCGCAATTTCTGCTGGTTTTGTCACAGTTTAAGTGTGGCCAACTGCTTGCAGCTAAATTTTTTATTACACAAAGGTGTTGTTCGGCGACTGCGACCCGCGGAACATGCTGAATATTCACAACTTCACCACAAGGAGCAAAAAAAAAAAACCTCTCCAAGCGTCTAAATTAAGGCGGATAAAGCCAAAACTAAACACCGCCATTGCAAGATAGTGGCATCTTGGGTGCAATTTGCGGGTAGAGAAATACCGCTTCTGCAGAGACAATCTCAGCTCCTCGTCGCCTAATAACAGGAAACTAATAAAATGGGGATATGAGGTGGTAAGCTTTATGTTTTGCACAGAAACAAGTGCAAAGAAACGAATGTAAGGTTTTTTTCCCACTTTAATTCAGTTTGTGAAGCTACATGACAACAGCACACTCTTCTGGAATACTCTCAACTTTTCAAGCTGCAGGTAACCCATGTGGCCATGTTTATCAATACTGAGTTGAGGTATATTGCATGTGTTCTGGTACTGAAAGGCAGACTTTTCCTTTTGAATCACAGTTATGCCTCTCCCTGATATTATGAAATGGGTTTTCTGCCCATGTTAAAGGAAACGGCTGATGTCTCAGTGCCCCTGTGATATGAAAAATTCAATTTAAAAGGATGAGAGAAAGAATGGTGCACGGCCTATTTTCATTCCCTCACACTGAGAGATATGAGAATGATGTTCTATTGTGTGGAGGAAATGATGCCAATCGTACTGCAGAGAAATTCCCTCATAATTGAATTCAATTTCTTCTAAATCCCAATGGCAAGCTCCGTCGCCAAAGAGAGGCGGAATGACAGAGACAAAAAAGGAGGGCCACAGACTAAGATGGAAGAAGAGGCACAGCAGATACTGAGACAATGGAGGGTTGGGGATGGAAACATCGAAAGCAGTTAGAGAAAGGTAAGCGGGAGGGAAATTGTTGGGAAGATTAGTTTGAATCGTGGTGGCATTTTAGGCTTAGCCAACTAATTTTCCCTAATTACTCGCTTGCCAAATCCGAAAAGACTTGCGAAAAAGGACAAAACTCCATCAGGAAAGGCTCAAACATTCGGAGTTCTTAAAGAGGAATAATGGTGTCTGCTAAATGTTTACACGGTGTGCACACATTAGCAACAAACTGTGCATCTTTGATAGCCTGGAAGAGTTCCCCCAGTGTGGGACCCAAAATTTCCATCTAGTTACAGTGTTTGTGAGTACATCCTGGCTCTGGCATTTTGGCGTGTATGCAGGAATCAATGAGCTGCTGCCTCTGAAGGCACAGAAAAAATGAGCTGCACCAACAAATATGACAATGAAGGAGTGCACCTCTCAGAGTATGCAGCAAGCGTAAAACCATAAAGACTGGAGCGGTGGCAAAGGAAATGCATATGGAACTGTTTTTATTTCCCATATCACCATTATGTCCTCCATTCTCATCCTATCTACAGCTCTTTCTCTTCTCCGCGTGCGCACACACACACACGCGCGCGCACACACCCCCCCACACAGTTGTTTTTGTAGGTGCAATAGCTCCGAGGCAAGCAGCGTGGAATTGGAGTCTTCAAAGAGTCTTGGATTATCAAAGAGACACAGCTACCAGAAAACTAGGGGACACGCTGGAGAGGGGGAGGGAGGAACATAAGCGTGAGGTGGGGAGGGGGAAAGTGCAGGAGAGTCAGCATGGGTTGGGTGGAGGATGAAGTGATCTGACAGAGGAGGGGTGGGGGGGGTGAAGGGTGAATAAAGACCAGAAGTCCTTTTGTTCGTATACAGTACTTAAAAAAAGAAGAGGGGGTAAAAAGAATAGGATGCAGTGGATGCATTAGATTCTGATTGTCCTAAAGACCCACTTTAACGAAAATGCTAGTTCTTGGAGTCTTATGTGCTCTTGTGGTTTTTTCTGATGATGGAGGACACATATAAAGACAGTTAAGGTTGAAATTGCACATTTGAATATTTCAATATTTCAGATGCAACAATATCTTTGGAAAAAGCTTGTATTTGTAACTTACAAGTTCCTACGGCAAGCCAAAGAGCCCCTTTTCCATTTTGATGCATAAGTTGATATCTGGCTGTTTGGCTGGAGAGCTTCAATATTCTAAGCCATTTTTGTTGCAGCGGTAATGTTAGGTTAGGGTTGTGAAGGGTTTACAGGAGAGCAACTAAACAGATGAATAATTAAAGGGGGGAAACCACCATTGACTGTTTATAGAGAACTGGACTGAGTAGGTGTGATGTCAAAGCCAATTTAGTCGCCAGTTTTCCGCCATGTGAACGTCGCCATGTTGGAGCCAGACAGTGATTGGTGATGCTAGCTTTGGGTTGTAAAGGGCTAGCAAGAGAGAGAGCACCTAAACAGATGGGGGATGTTTACGGTTCATTGTATATAGAGAACTGGACTGAGTAAGTGTGACGTCACCATTGAAAATGTGTTACCTCAAAATGAAGCAATTCAGTTGTCATTTTTTTTCAATATGGAAATCGCCATGATGGAGGCAGACGACAGTGATCGGTGATGCTCGGTTTTGGTTGTGAAAGGTCTAGCGGGAGAGCACGTAAACACATGGAAAATGGGAAAAGAGGAATGCCTACCATTCACTGCATATAGAGAACTGGACTGAGCTATTCTCAGAAAGTGGCCTACCTCCGGTTCCAGCAAAATCAAGCTAATTCAGTCGCCATTTTTCTGCAATACGGGCGTCGCCATGTTGGAGCCAGATGACAGTGATGGGTTTGAGTCGTATGAGTCACATTTTTAAGGTAACTACTTCACAAATCATGAGCAAGCTTGTCACATAATTCTGATTGAGTAATAGCTGTTTATTTCTCAATACATGTCTATGGGATTTGCCTTCTTGGATTCAGCAGGTATTTCCTATTTCAAACGTGAGAGGGGAGGAGTCACTCGGTCCATTTCTCTATATACAATCAACAGTCCTGCCTACAACTTAGAGGCAAATTTCTAATGAACTCCTGCTGCTCTGTAGAAACTATGTCCTAGAAAACAATTTTTTTTTTCAATTGGAAGACCACTATCAAAGCTTTAACAATAGATCAAAAGGTGAGCAAAGTGGGTCTTTAATTGGCAACAGTGGATTTGAATTCTAAACTGTTTTTTTTTTTTTTTTTTAACCCTACCAAAAAAAAAAATCATTTCAGCTAAGGCATTGGGCTTGAAATACCATAATGTTGTCACAGTAAAACCAAGTTTTACTGCAGCGGAATCTACCAAGTGTGGATATAACTGCCACATCTAATGACAAATCTGGTCATGCAGTGCCATGAGACAGGATGTGGGAGTGCTGGGGTGAATGCATCACCCATCGACAAAAAGCTCTCTGTCAGCCTCTCTGTCCTACAATGAGTTATAAATGTCTTCTTTTTTTTTTTTTTCATTACAAGAACACTTCTCACCATAGAGCACATTTCAAGACAGTGTAAAACTCCTTCTGGTTGGTTCACTGCTCTCAGTTGCAAGGCATTTTCCTGCAGGGAGCTCGTGCCACTGCCACGACTACAACACATAAGGCTCCTATTTTTACTGGCACCGTTTAAATCAAAAGACATTCCTCTAGTATTTTATAGAAGCATTCAATTCTTGAGTCGACGGCGTATCGTAGTCTTAAATGATATCATGTTTTGCTGAATGAATACACTAGGCTATTGGGATTTGAAAAAAAAAACAAGGTTCTTCTTGTTGCATCCTCTGGAAATTGTGAACCAAGTGTGGATGTTGATGATGGAACAATATTGTTCTAACTAAGGAGGACAAATACAAAACTGATGGGACTCTGGAAAGATTTGGGTTCCAAGAAGGTGACATACGCTATTTTCATCAGCAATGACGTCACGTTTTTCATGTATAAATCCCTGATTGGTCAAAATTTCGCCTGATTTAATTTTCATTGCATGTTGATGGCCATGCGTTTTGTACGAAGAGCCCAAAAACATTAGTAGAAACTTGAGTGGAGATACACAAACATAAAATGTTTGAACGTAGAAGCCCAGAAGGAAGATTTAAATGACTTTAGTTGGAAAGCGGTTGTTTGAATTGTGTGTGGCTGAGAGCAGTATGAACGTAGCAAGTGATGGTACTGCATCTGTAGTTGTTTTTCATTTATCATCTAGCAGCTGACAAAATCTTTCAAAGACAATTTACTTGTGTAAAACTTTTTCCAAATATGTGTTTTACAGTTTGAAATTAACAGTATACTGAGTGAAAATGAATCATTTTTGGGGCACAAAATAGAGAAATGCACTGCTGTCAGTTTAACTTTAGTCTGAAACAGAATCAATTTAGGTTTTAATAACAAGAAGCCAAAATACTACATTGCAAGACTCCATCATAGTAAAAGGTTTAATCAGTTCCTCTGACTTTGTTTATTTGTGCATTTCTATTCTATTCTATTCTATTCTCTTCTATTCTGTCCAAGTCTTTTTCAGAACATCAGCACTATATTATACTAAAAAAACATAAACAGTCCATCTTCTCGGTAATCTTAACGTGTGTATTTAATATTAAATCAAATCAATGGCCTTTATATAGAAACCGAGATGATCTTTATACAATTCTCAGAAGTTTAGAAGAACATTGATACTAAGAGGTTCGTGATTGTTGGCATTTTACTGATAATAATACTGAGTTTGCAAAGTGTGAAAAAAGTATTTCAAATTGTTACTTTTTCATCCAATGATATACATCATTCCTTATTTTCTTCTACAAACCGTTCCATTTACTTTTTCTCTTGTCCTTGTGCTTACACTTACAGTAAACAGATTTAGTGACAAATCTTCTCGCCTTTGTGGGCTTGGTGCGAAATGGAATATATTATCTCATTTTCATAGGTGGCCAAATCTGTTTTATAACCACACCTAATGAAATATGATGTCTGGATGAGGAGAATGCAAATATTCTCTGGAGTCTGAGGAGATTTGGAGTACAGGGATAAGCTTTGGGGAAGTCACAAAAAGGATGAGTGGTAAAAGTTAATTGGGAAGGGCACAGGATTAAAATGTTGATTGGTTTTCAGGGTTTAGAAGGTGATGTCTTTCTACTGTTACTCATTGTCTTGAACTGTGAGGACGACATGCGGTAATAGTTAATAGGACAGAAGACAATTTTTGCCTGAAGTACTATTAAACACTGGAAATTAATCCACGATCAAAACCCGGGCATTACAAAGGGAGTTGATAGGGCGAACTTGAGGACACAATGGTGAAAGAGGAGAAAGTCAGAGAAAAAGTGACTGACTCAATTAGGTGTGTTCGCCATTTTCAGTTACGTTTCTCAGAATCTAAAACGCCTATATTGTAAGGAGAGCAAACAAAGAGTGTACGGTGGGGCTTCTAGATTGAATTTGCCACCCTGGACTCGAACGATCTCGTCTGATCTTGGACACAGGGTTATGTGATGCTGCAACCACATAAGGGAACTGTCCAGTATTTTCATGTTTCATGGTTTAAACTCCGGGAGAATAGTGGATGGGGTCAATAGAAAAGTGTACCATAAAACTGAAGTCGGTCACATAAAACCTGGCAACTCCAAATGTTTTAATATTACTTTTGTACTTTTTCTTAAACCTGTGTCCCCCAAAGTACACCCTTAAGAAGCCTTTTATACCATTCCAAAGTGTTATCTGATTGGTCAACTTCCAAAAACTGTTTTAAATTAATACATTGTGTCTATGGTGCATAAACCAAGTCTAATTGTGTGAATGCTTAGCAAGCATCCACACTATAGTGATTCTCTTGCTCCTCTACAGGTAAAGACTCAATCACACTTTCAGGAATTTAAGCAATCTTGGTATCAAAACATTCAGCTCTTTCAGAACATTATTGCTTGTATTTTTGGTTTTCATAAAATGTATAGTTTTTGAAATTTTAAGCAAAATATACCCCATAGGAAATGAATGAGAAAGTTGTACCATTTTTAAGTAGATTAGCAACAAGCCTTTAAAATACATTCATGTTTTCATCTTTTACAGGAATTTTATAAAACATTTTGGATTTTATCTAATATTTGAGCAACATGCTAACATTTTTGGCTAATTTGTTATCTACTGAGGTTTTTTAAGGATAATAAAAAAAATGTGCAACCTCAATGCAGTTGAAAAGTTTCATCTCAAAGTCACTGTGTTGTTTGTTGCAAACATTTCTAAGGTAATTTTTGCTGCAAATGCAGAAAAAAAATTGTTGCTGTTGCCTAGTTACTGTGCAAAAATTGTGATTTTTTTTTTTTACAACATTCCCCTTTTCTATGACACTGAGAGAAAACTATGCAAAATTCTCAAGAGAACCAGTATCTTTTTTTTCAGTGAGGACAGATGCCTCTTAGCACAGTTTAAAAAAAAAAAAAAAGGAAGAGAAAGACCTACCAAAGGAATGGGCAGGATGTGCAAGGAGGCTAAAAAAGGTATGGACTAATTTACCAATAGAAACACTAGAATTAAGTCTTGTAATAGTAAAAGAAATAATGAAAAAAGCCAATAAGTGTTGTCATTATTATATCTACATTTTACATATGTAGTAGTGGTTTTCTCGCACACCGGATAATAAGACACACCATCACTAATAAGACCTTTTATTATAACTCATGTCATTTATTAGCACATCTTATTACAATATGAATTTCGTGGAAAAAGAGTCAGCAATAAATCAACCAGTCAGATTTTATCAAATGCTTTCACCGTAAAACTAGCACTTGTTTGTGACATGCGAAACAGACTGATACCATTAAAAACAACGTTACTGTGACTACGCTACACAACAACACAGTTCAACACTGCCACGTTAGCTTTGTTAGCGTAGTCACTCCTAACCTTATTTACAACAAACAAAAAAATGAATATCGGTAAGACAACTGCTACTGTGACTATGCTAATTCCAAAACTTGTAAGTAAAGCAAAAATACATGTTAGCCATGTTATCATGTTCAAAACAGATGTAACTCCCAACCTTTTTAGTAACATGTAAAAAAACCAATACCTAATACCAGTACAACAAATGTTGCTGTGACTAGGTTAAATCCCAACCATGTCAGCAACACCTAAGCAAAAAAATACAGTCCAACACTGCAACATATTAGCCGCATTAGCATTCATAAAACTGAATCCCTACCTTGTTTGCAACACTTAAAAAAAATTAAAAGTTACAGTTACCACGCTAACTCCCAACTTAAAAAAAAAAAAAAAAAAAAGACAGTCCAATACCGTTAGCCGCATTAGCACTGTCATGGTTCAACTCGCTGCCTCCTCCTTCAACCACCAGAGGGAACTCTCACCTGAGTTCTGACCACCTCATCTGCCTTCACTCAGAACACTGATCTTTCTCAGCTGTTTTCCATCTGCTCATCACCGCCACAGTATTTAGTCTGGCTTCTCACCACAGCTCACTGCGAAGTCTTTTTTGCACAGCATCCATTCTGAGCAGTTATTCATGTTTGATCCTCTGTGTACTTACTCTTGCCCGCCTCCTCGCCTCCCTGCCTTGTCCCTGCCCTGGTTTTGTTTGCCTTATTAAACTATATTTGCATATCTGCCTCTTCATCATAAGCACATTCACAATACATGTAAATCCTAATTTTGATTGCAACATTTAAAAAAAAATAGACTAATACACATAAAATAAAATGCAACTGTGACTACGCTAATTCCCATCCTTGTTAGTAACACACAAAAAAAAAATAGTCTGACAGCGCTACAAGTTAGCTACATTAGCATGATTACAATAACACCCAAACTTGTTTTCACCCCACCCCACACACAAAAAAAATACAACAGAGCGCAGTGCACCTCTCAAAACGCTTCAACATCAGTAAGCACAACCAGAATTGATCCATAAACAAGGTGCTCTGGATTCTAAAGAACACTGTTGTTTTCAGAAAAAAAAATTAGTGCTTTGAAGGATGCCTTACAGTGCAGAAATGATTAAACAAAGCATATCGGAGCCCTTAGAATAATCTGATGTTGGTTTTAAAATATTTTAACTCAATTCCCTCTATTTGTTATGGTATCATCAGGAAACTCCTGTGAGAATCTTCGTTAGTTGGTTTTCCTCACAACTCATAAAGCAGATGGAGACATTGATTTTAATATGCACAGAAGTTTAGGTTCAGCTTAAACCTGACAGCATCTAACCACAGCTGGATATTTTGGGAGGCACACATTTGCACCGTGTGACTCTGCACTTCACAAGCAAGAACATCACTTGCCTGTTTTTGTAAAGCTCCACTGGAGAAAAGCAGTCAGAGCTAAAAAGTTCACAGCTTTTTATAGAAGTGATGCAAGGTAACTGGTTGCAACATCAAATATGATCTGCAATTGATCTTAATCAGGACCCTCGTTAGCGCCGCATGGAGAGAGGCAGGAAAATCTGAACGTTTGCGTCAGCGGTTATCTAATGTTATAAACTTGAGCCAGCTTTACAGTTTCTAGCTTTCAGTGCCCCACGGCGAGAGAAAACAAATTTTACATAACTGTCAGAACTTGGCCCCAAAGTTTGTCAGTTCACATCTGGTCATACTCTGTAATTATGCTGAGCAGATGCTTTGGCAGCTTTGCAAATTGCAGTGAGCGAGTGGGTTCAGAGCCCTCTAACGGTCAACGGTAGCAACATTTCTTATCTAAAATACTGTCCCAAGGACAAGCTAGAATTAAATATCAAAGCAGCTCAAAATAATTTTAAAAAAATGAATGAATTTAAATGTTGTATTAAGCAAAAAGACTCAAAAAATGTAAACAAAAAAAATTAAACCAACTTCCTAATTGCAAGAAAAAGCAAGTCAAAACAAACCATTCATTTGGAGTGCTCACACGTATTTTGTGCAAATCATTGTTTTTAGTAGCTGTGGAGTCTTGTTGTTTTTATTTTATAGCAAAGTTGCAGGCTTGTCTGAAAATGGATTATGACTGATACTCTTACTTTCACTTCATTTTCTGTTTCTCTAACCCTGCAAGCAGTTGCTTTGAGTTCTGAGAACCCAATCAATATGTAGTGCTGTTTCTTTTATTTTTTGAAGAACAGAAAAAAAGTAAAGAAGCTGCAAAGTCGCCACAACTTAATCTCTGCCTGTGAGGTTGCACATACCCACCTACCAGTGAGGAATACTAAGTTACAAGAGCGCAATAATGCAAAGTGTTTAAGAACTACTCTGATGAAAGTGTGTTTTTAACAAGTTCTTATGTCCTTTTTTTTAAATAATGGAGGATTATTAAGCCTTTAAATTGAATATAAAGTATTTCTTTATACAAATCATTATAAATCAGAAGAAGATGAAAAAAATTTATTTGGAAAAAGCTTGTAGCAGAGATGGAGAAGCTAAAAACGACATGCCACAAGCTCCCTGCTCCGCTCCAGTCTGATGCATCCACTTGCAGACCAATAAATCTTTGTTTTCCTTGTCTGAGCTGCCATCTGGCACAAAAAATGAATGGCTGAATAGCTCCAATATTGCTACACATTTTTTGTTAGGTCGGGGCGGTGAGATAGTGGGATGATGGGAAGTGGGTGTACGGTTACATCAGGCCCCCATGGCAAGGGTTACAGCTCTGATATGACCACCGGAGTCTTTACGTAACTTTAAAAGTGAAAGCTTGGATATCTGGGAATCATACAGACCACTGGCCCCTGACGCTTTGGGTCGCCCATCCCTAGTCTACGCTAATAGTCATGCTCACAATTAGAGGTACATTATTTTTATGAATGGCCGCCACTCTTCAAAACTACGCCCTAGAAAAGGACACTTTTTTAGATTTTAGGCTTAATTAAAATACCTTTTTAGAATAGATCAAAAGACGATCAGAGTGAAACTTTACCTTTGTGTTTGAGTTTATGAACCTAATTTTTCAAAAATCAGGTATTTGGTCTGTCCCCAGCCAGCAAGGCCAAGTGGGACCCCATGTGGTTTCAAAATGGGCAGAAATTCTGCTGTACAAACTAATTAGCTCCATGCATGCTAGCAAGCTCCACTGTAGTAAGCTAACAAGCTTCTCTGTAGCATGCTAGCAAGCTCCACTGTAGTAAGCTAACAAGCTCCACTGTAGTAAGCTAACAAGCTCCACTGTAGTAAGCTAACAAGCTCCACTGTAGTAAGCTAACAAGCTCCTCTGTAGTATGCTAGCAAACTCCACTGTTGTAAGCTAACAAGCTCCTCTGTAGCATACTAATAAGCTCCACTGTAGCAAGCTAGCGAGCTCCGCTGTCCACCAGGTGGCCGGATAGCATAATGAGCCTACCCAATGAGTGTCCTCTAAAGCTAATGTGGAACCCATTTGGGGCCCACTTTTAAACCATATGAGCCCCACTTGGCTTTGCTGGCTGGGTCTTAGTAGAAAACACGTGTAAAGCTGAAAAAGTCAGCTTCAACCTAGAGTTTAAAAACATTAGCTCCACCCCTTTTTTGTTGTTTTTTTGGTAACATAAAAAATGATATGCTGCAAAACCTTCAATATAATGTTGACAAAGATAGTTAAGTTTGTAAGCATTTCATGTAGACAATGGTCTCAGTTTAGATGTTAATGAATCTCATTAAGTAATTGAGTAGACCTTATTCGGTTCATTGTGCTAATAAGTCTTACTGATGCCTTATAAATGCATTATTAATGCTGGTTAATGTGTTAAGAGAGCGTATTAAGGAACTCTTATTATAAAGTGTTACCATAGTTTTTGCATTGACCCAGAGGAGTGTGTGTGATTGTGTGCAACCTGTAACAGCCGGCTTACCCATTCAAAAAAAAAAAAAAAGAAACTCTGCAAAATGTGTCTGAAAAGCTACCATTAAGAAGAGAAATGTAAAAGAAAAGTGTGCACAAGAATGTGATATTCAAGCTTGCTGCGCTGACATCATGCATGGGCATGCGTGTGCTACTATTATTAGCGCTTTTCATTGTCTCACTCGTTTCGATTTGTTTCCCCGCACCTGAGGTGTCCCAAACGGTAAGGCAGTCTAGGAGCTGGAAGATTTCAGAAGTGCGTCTGCATCTCATCAGAGTAATCTTTTTGATGCAACTTGATGAGGAGCCCTCATGCGCCGCCATCTTATCGCCGAACTGAAAAATCATGCTTAATTAGATTCATAGTGACCTTTTTCATCTCTGGCAACAGGCACCCAGTCACTGCCAAACCCAAATGTCTTCTCAAACATTGATCTCCCCGCAGACCCCCGAGATGGAGAAGACCACTGCGCGGGGAAACAAGGCAGAAAAACAACATATCGAAAACCGTCAGATGAAGAGATTACTCCGTTTGAGGGGGCTGCTCTCTGTGTGGAAGCCTTTAAAAAGCGCTTTCCTCTTTCTTTTTTTTTTTTTGAGAAGAGCGCTTTAATCCAGCTATTGCATCTCAATCGTCGGCCAAACAAACTCAGTCGCAAATATCAAGTCGTGCTCTGTGTCTCGTCTCCCATTTGCCAGAAACGCACTTGTAATCCTGCTGCATTTCTCATCCCCAATCCCGACTCTCGTGGCATCCTATAGATTTTTCCCCCAACTTTCATCCATCAAGCAATAATTGTTCAAAACATGAACAATATAATTCAAAGAAACTCAAATTCTACCTAATTTGTAATATGTTTACAAGAAGAAATAGGGGAAATCCTGCAGACAGCCATGCATTCTCAATCGCACCGAAGCGCTGACAATACTCTGGGCAATACTGTAGTTGATTCAAATTTGGTATGAAATTGATGACAGGTTTGATTAATCCGCTGATGGAATTTTGGTGGAGCGCTCCACAATGGGGTTTAGACAGAGCTGCGAGCCAAATATCTAGTATGAATCCTCTACTGCCGGATCCTCTTTTAGCTCTTTTGAGTCACATCTGACATATTTATGGCTCGTCATGTCATATCGTAGCCATCAAAGAACAAGCACCACGAAGCATTTAAATACTGAGGGCCATGCTGTCGTCTCCAGTTAGTAGCATATGTCTGATAGACGCATAACAAGAGGCACTCAACTTGATTCTTTCATCGTCTTGCAGTGACACTGCTACATGAAGCTAGAACAGTTCCTGCAAGAACACAAAAAAAGGAGCTATTTAGTTGAGTAAATAATTGACTGCTTTAATGTATATTGAATGCCAGAGGTAGACTTGAGGCGCAGGAAACTGGAGCTTTTTTTTTTTTTTTTTTTCACCGCACAAAGTGGTACAGTGTCTTCTTAAAAAGTACAAGTTAACAGTTGCACCCAAGAAATCTATAATGATCCTTTGTGTGCTCCTTAACAGAGTTGCCTGGCAACAGAACCAGAGCTCCGCAGTGAATTAAAGTGTCAAACGAAATACATTCGTAATCCAAAGATAACATGGATTAAATTTTAGACAGTAGGTGTGCCTCAAGATTTGGACGGCATAGGTGGGTGAAGTGAATTGGAAAAAGCCAAATCATTTTCTGTGCCTTAATAACTTTCGGAATACTGATGTGCCCGCAAGTGGATGCTCCAGAGGGAACAAAATAAGCACAAAAAAATCACACTGTTGTTGACTGGACGGTCTTAAAGTCCCACTTTTCATCTATTGTAAAAGTCTTCCCAGTGCTCTTTTAATTATTCAGTTTTTAACCAGAATTTGAAAAAATAAAACTGTTTTCTTGGACATAATTTCTTTAGATTGACAGTAGTTTATTAGAAATTTGCTTCTGAGTTGTGGGCTGTTGGCATGGAGTAAGCCTGCCCTCACTTCCCATCATCCCTTATTTTTACTCTTTATTCTGCCAGTTCAATGTCCCTTTGAAGAGTGTCCACCCAAAGACTAGAAGGTCGAAGGGGTTCAAATCCTGACCGAGTCATACCAAAGAGTCTACAAATGGGGCTCAATGCCTCCCTGCTGGACACTCAGCATTAAAAGGGTTGGTTTGGGAGGGTCAAACCAACAAATGGTTCCCGAGCACAGCTGTGTCTGCAGCTCACCCCTCCCCCAGGGGATGGGTCAAATGCAGAAACCAAGTTCAATACACCTTGGTGCACAACTTGACTTGTATTTAGCTTATAGGCCCTCATAACCCCAACCTAACATTACTGGATCAACAAAAAAAAAGAAGTAAAATAAAAAAAGGGTTAACTTTTGCTACGGTCACAAATAAAACTGCCAACACGCGATGGGGAGGCATCGACAGAGTCTTCAAGATTTCACTTGTAAAAATTAAAACATTGGATCAATTAACAAAAGCTCTGTAATTTGTCACATTCAAAAATATTAGTTCTAATCAAATACACATTTTTGACTTTAGTAAACAATTGACCCACGATTTAAATTTGATGAAAAAAATACAATAAAAGTAAAAAATTACCAAAGTTTTGTTAATTGATTTGTTATTTCATTTTTGTCATTTTGTATCGCTGCACAATTTCTTTGAAAAGTACATTGGTGTGATCATGAATGTAGACGGAGCCTTTTAAATCCCCCCAGGTAACTGTTCCCTCTGGATATGGACAGCCTCCATCTGAAGACATTTACACATCATCCAATCAGAGCTGCTGCTGACCGGCGACCCACCCCGTGGCTTTCACCCGATTTTGTAAAGGCGTGCCCCCCGCCTGACACTGGACTGCCAGCGGGCGACCTCCATGTTTCCAGATGGCCACTAACCGAGGTCAACTTTCAGACTTTTAGGGGCTGAATCCGGCCCTCTGGGTAATTCTATCTGGCCATCCAGATTTATTTTATTTAGATTTATTTTAATTGTTATTAATGGCCCAATGTTGTCTTGCACTTATTTCTAACTTGTTTAATTTTGACAAAAGGAGAGTAAAATATTGAATAAAAGTTATTTAAGGTTTAAGTTGATTTATTCTGGAATAATATTCCTGCCTGAGTTTATTCATTTGTTAAAATGTTATGTTTGTAAAGTTTTAAAAATGTAGTTTTAGCGTGTTGTAATAAATGTTTATCATGTTTTGCCCGTGACCTAAGATGTTTTTAGATTTTCCTGTCTTACGCGTGTACGGATGTATAACTCTGTTGATTGCACTTCACATGAATTCTTGTTTGATTGCTTGAAACAAACTATTTCAATTCCATTGAATTTAGGAACTCAGAAATACAGTTTGAGCTCAATTTTCTTTATCTATGAGAAAAGTTTTGAGAAAAGTTCAACAAGAACAAAAATTTCATCTGACCTTTTCTTCTAAACTAGTGTTTGAACACTTTTTCCTTGACGAAAAACCTGCAGCACACCAGCATCCAAATATATAAAGCAGGAGAAACTCTATAGTCTGGATTGAGGTACCGTCCCACCATGATCTCTCAACAAATGTTTGTAATATTTCAGCCATAAAAGCTGGAAGTTGTGGCTGTTTTTTCCTAAATGTTTTAAAAAAAAAGTTTTGATAGTTGTCAAAACAAAATAACAAAATAAGTTGGAAAATTTGCTCAAGTAGTTGTTTCCCCCTTTATTCATTTATTAATATGCAATTTTATGTGACCTCACAAAAAATAAACAATATATATAATCTTTCCAAAGAGTGATTTTTAAAAAAGTATTTATTTAAATGTTTTTGCCAGAGCAACTATGATTTTTGAACATTTATATGATCACAATATGCTTGTTTTTTACGCAGAAAAAAATAAATGATATACAGTATAATGGTAACAACACAGAAAGTGAACATTTTGAAGTTGTATTAGCTTTTTATGTAGTATTAATATAAAATGTCACTTTAACAAAACACGTTTTTTATTTATTTTTGGGTGAATAAATCATTTATTTTAGTAGCATAGTGCAGAAGTGCTGCGTAACCAAATGCATTATGGGAGATGCAGTGCAAAAAGTGACAGTGATGCTGGACAAACTCACGTCTCTGAGCTTCATTATTTAGTTCATGGTCTGACATCGGATCCCGCAGGATCTTTTGCGGGATTTTTTTGTAAGAACTATGAGATTTTATAGAACAAAAAAAAGTGAGGATGTTAATAACTTCTGATTGGTTAGACTGATGACATGATTAAGCCTCCAAGAATGATTGGTGGAGACAGTTGGAGGGGCGGAACATTCCTAAAAACAGCTAAAACGCAGGAATCAAATAAACACAAAGTACAAATATTTTATGATCTTTTGTATTCCTAACTATTCAGTGTTTTATCAGGCCCTGTTTGGATGAAAACAGCGCTGATCTCCTGGTTTTACATCAGTGAAAATGAACAATTTCCCACAGAACACCTGGTTAAAAAAAACAGTTCTAATGAATATTTCCCACGATTTTAGCAACAAGCTTGAAAATAAGTGATCAATCAGAGATCTGCTCCACATACCCTCCTAAAGCCAGACGGTTGCAGAACACATTTTTGACATTAATTTGGTCACTGGAAGCTGCATGGTGAACTGGTTTATCGAAAACAATCCTTTGAATATGCTCCATGCATAAAAAATCTAAGAAACGCTCTTTAAAGCCTCCTTATCCCATACTCCCTGTCTCAAATGCCACACACAAACAGTACACAAATAAGCAGGCTGCTTATTCTCTGCTAAACAATGTTAAGCACTTCCACAAAGGGACCCAAATGAGCCACTGATTGAAGATAGAATCAGAGCTCCAGCAACCCATCGCACAGCCTCTCAGTCCCACATATGCATGATTAATACATCAAACAACATAAATTCTCCATCCTCTTGTGCTTGTCAGCGTGCGCGCGCGCACTCGCGCACGCAGGCAAACGAGGAAACACCCCCCCACACCCAAACGCAGACACAACGAATCCTTACAGGACCGAGCACGAACACGCAGACACTGCCCCCTCCATCATGGTTAATACATCAAACAGCATTAGCTTCCTAGATTCCTGAAGCTTAGACAGACATGGTTCTGACAGGCCATGATTTCTCACTAGCTGCCCCCCCCAGCTTCTCCACCTTCCTTATTCCCTATGAAGTCTGTTTGGGTGGTTACAGAACATGCTGCCAAAGTAGATTCACTTACATTTTACCTTTTTGCCTTTTCCGTGGGCTTATGTAACGTCATGTTAGAGCGGCATCTTTACGGTAAGCTGACGCCGCCGAGGAGCTTAAGGAGCAATAATAGAAAACAACCCGCCCTGATCAACAGACTCTTTATTTGATAAGATTTCTGCGCTCTCCCAGAATCAGCCTTCCTGCCCGTCTGTCTGTCTGTGCGGAAATAAAAAAAAAAAAGCAAAAAAAAAAAACAAGCCCCACATCAGCATCAGAAAACAAGCAGGCCATCAAACACATTCAAATTTAACCTTTACAATCCCCCCCAGTGAGCTGGTCATACTGTCACACTATAACATCAATGAATCCTCTCTGAATGGAGGGAGCAGGTGGCCCATTGGATCTAATAAAATGGACACTCATTAGGGCATCTTTAGCATAAAGTGCTGTGTAATTACCATCAGAGGCTGGCCTCCTTGCAGCGCGATGCTACATGCTATCTCCGTTTGATTTCCCAGCGCCTTTCAATGGGATATTGATTAGGCCTTGATATTAGAGATCTGGGTATAAGATAGTAAACAGTTTTAAAACACAAAGCATAGTCCTAAATACCATTGACAAACTATCAGTTTTTCCTGATGCTTTTCCCATCAACTGAATACATATTCTTCTCCCTGTTGTCGGGCACACCGAGGAAGAGTTACAATAAAAAAAAAAAAAAAAAGTTTCTAATTTACAGGCAAATATGTTCCACGTCCCAATACAAAGCCCATTATGATGGCATCCGTAAGCTGTTCATTATCTAATCTTTTCTTTCGAGTGCACAAATGATTTATGAATGAGCTTCTTGGGCAGCGAAGACACATTTCTCTCTGAGATTTGTCCACTATTCATTGGGTTAAGGCAGCACGGTTAAGGCACTTAGCAGATTGCTTGGTGAATTTGAACAGTTTCCAATGTACATATAGTAGCTCCTCAATAAATGCAAAAAAAAAAAAAGGAAAAACTAAATGAAAAGAGGTTGTGTGTTATGGATACCCTACTGAGCTGCTGATAGTGTGGCTTAAGTGCAGGGAGACTCGCATGTGATCCGCTATACTGCAAATCCTCAAAAAGAGGATAAAGAGGCTTTAAAATCACATTTACAGCACAGGGGCAGCATCCCGCTGATAAATACAGATCATGGTGTTTGACCCTGTCCATCAGTACATTAAGGGGCTTGTAGCTTCTACTATAGAATCACAAGCCAACCCTGTTCACTCCCAGATTGAAAGAGATATAGGACTCCACTTCTTAGCAGTTGATACGTGTGGACAACATGTGATTTTTTTTTTTTTTTTAAGCAAATTCAAACAAAGTCTTTATTTTTTTCTAATTTTACAAAGATATTTTATCATAATTTTGTCATACATTAGTTCAACTCTAGGGTGTTGGTCCGTTGGTCCAGATGGAGTACTGAACCTTGTGTTTGGCCTGTATTCACCCTGCTGTCATTTCTGTTCTGGACCAAAACCTGTAACAAAACCATGCGACTAAATATCTCTTCAATCATTGGCCAGAAATTACAAGCATTGAGAGAAAGATTCATGGAAGTCCTTCGCCAGGGGTTTTCAAAGTCAGTCCTCGAGGGTTCGGTTTCCTGCTGGTTTCCTGAAATCCTGCCTTTTCTGCTGTCGATTATCTGGATCCGGTGTGTTTGGCCAGTAAGAAGCTCTTTGGCAGGTTGGTTGAAAAACGTGTAGGACACCGGCCTTCAAGGACTGACTTTGGACACCCCTGTCCCGTGCTTTGTAATCCTTGTTGGAATAGTTCATTCAAACTCATTCAAACTTTATATTTCTTTGACCAATTTTGAACATCATTATTAAGGTCAGATACAAGACTTTTTACTTCTTCTTAAGTAGGCCTGAGGTAAGCTGCAATGCAGTTAAGGGGGACGCGACGCCTATGAAGGTACCCTGATAAGTGTCTAAGACAGGGATGTCCAAATCCAGGCCTCAAGGGCAGGTGTCCTACATGCTTTCCAACCAACCTGCAATTAAAGCTCCTCATTGGCTAAACACACCTGATCCAGGTAATCAGCAGCAGATAAGGCAGGATTTCTGGAAAACCAGCAGGAGGCCGGATTTGGACACCCCCTGGTCTAAGACAAACACATGGTCAGGAAAAGAAGTTGTTATAATGAGCCTGCATTCATCTGACCACATTTCCATGAGTTGCGATGTCTCGCTACCGCTACTCTGTTTACATCCCATAATACCCGACTACAGTGGCAGCTTTGGTCCAATTGTACCACTATGAGCACAGAGCCTATTCAGACTGAGGAAACTCAGAGTAAACCGGAACTCAAAGTGATGAATCGAGACGACTCAAAAGACGGGTCAGAGACCAGTTCCTGGTCCTTAACTAGAGTACTCTTGGGTGTGTTAAGACTGAAAACTAGTTCCGGATAATCAGGATAAACAAACTCTAGTTCACTTTAGGTGAACCAAATGTGTCCAGTCTGAAGACCGTCTTGGTAAAATATGATTTATGTCATACTGGTCCTAAAAGCAGCCATGCCACATGTGTTCCTCTACAACACTCAACAATAACCTTAAATGTCAATACTGATCACCATCTGCCAGACGTTTTCAGCACAACTTGATTTACTACAGAAGATTACATGACTGTAAAAAAAAAACCAACATGGATTTTCTCTGACTGAATGTATTGTTATTGTCAAAACAAACAAAATCTAAGCAAATCTCTAAGACGTGGAAGCTTAGGAGATGAGACATTTATTGAGTTTTTATATGTCACAAGCATTTATCTCTGCAGAAAGATTTTTTTTTTTAACAAAGTGTGCAGATGCTTATTGATTCTTAGTTCTAATTTGCTCCGTAGAAACACTTCAATGTCATTTTCATGCAGCGGCTTTAGCCAAGGCGTCAGGTTAGTTTGAATTAAAATGTCATATTATTTCAAGAATGCTTTATTTCCCTGTGGTCTGTGCACTAGCTCCTATTCTGTAAGGTTTGTTTTTGTCTTCTCAATTAACAAATGTCTATTTTTTTTTAACCATCTAAAGCGCACTATGTCAAATAACTGATTTAAAATTTAGTTAAAAAAAATGTATATATTTTTTTTTAATGAAATTCAACAACAAAAAACAAACAAACACCACAATTGATTTTTATGAGATTTAAATAGTATCATTTATAATAGGTTTGAGTGATTTGATACATTTTTGCTAACAACAACTTTAGCTAATAATAATTAGATTTCCTCTGTATACATGTTTAAACAACTTCTGTTGTTTTAGCTAGCTGTTAATCTAAACAAAAAGAGATTAACATTTTTATTTTCCTAATCTATTTATGTAGAGCAGAAAAAGAAGGATCTGTGGGTCCAAGAGAAGGAGGATGTGGCATATTGATCAGTTATAGTTACAGATCTCAAAAGTCTGATTGTATTGACGTACTGTGAATGTTACATGGTTCTGAGGCAACACGCATGCGCCTCCTACTTTGGGTCGTCTCTGTGTTGTGAAATGGCGGAATAAAGAGTTAAATCAGAAGCTACGTCTCGTGTTTGCAAAGACACCACAACTGGCGACGAGGATTAAAAAACTAATGTTCCAGGGGGAAAGAGACACTTGGTGTCGGTGCTAGTGAGTACAATGTCCCTTTTTGGAAGAATTGATGAATTCAAGCCAGACGGCGAGCCATGGTCGGCGTATGTGGAACGGATTGAACAATTTTTCGAAGCTAACGATGTAGCCGAAGAAAGAAAGTAGCAACCTGCTAACCGTATGGGCGATCCACCTACGGACTTCTGAGAAATCTGGTACAACCAAGTAAGCCAAAGGAAAAGACATTTGACGAGATCGTAGCAATATTAAGGGAACATTTCGAGCCTAAGCCGATATTGGTGGCAGAAAGATTTCGTTTTAATCGATGTAATCAGAGGCACGACCAGCCAGTCGCAGACTACGCAGCCGAGTTGAAACGAAGCGCGGCACATTGTGAGTTTGGTGCCAACCTGGACTCCTCACTACGTGATCGTTTTGTGAGTGGAATAAAAAATGAAGCCTGCCAGCGAAGATTACTGTCAGAAAACGACCTCACTTTCACCAAAGCGTTTGAGATCGCTCTAAACATGGAAACCGCGGACCGAGAGACACGTCAGCTGCGCGTGGTTGGAAATGACAGTGTAGGAACAGCTAGTGTCCACAAGGTGGAGCAGCGACACAAAAAACGAAACTGTTTCAGGTGCAATGGAAAAAACCACACGGCAAATGAGTGCTATTTTAAGGAAGTCAAATGCCATAACTGCGGGAAAACTGGACATATTAAGAAGGCATGTCGCTCAAAAGCTCTAACAGAGGGGAGAGAAAACGGAACTTCAAGAAAAATCACTGCACCACACTAAACATGTGGAAGTGGAAGAGATGATGCTGAACTTGGACTATTTAGCATTTTTGACTGTAACCGATGATGACGTTGACTTGTATAAGGAGACATTTATAGTTGCAAACACAGAGTTAGAGATGGAAATAGACACTGGAGCTGCTCCAGAAGTGTCCTACCACAAGTGAAGTACAAAGAGACATTTCACATTTTCCGCTGCAACCTGTTACCGTAAGACTCAAGGCTTACAATGGAGGTAATATTCTGTTTTAGGCCAGATAACAGTACCGGTGAGCTATGGACACGAGACCAGACAGTTGTCCCTGCTAGTGGTAAAGGATGTGATCCACTTTGTGTGGAAGAGACTGGTTAAAGAATTCAGCTTAAACTGGCAGCAGATTAAATCACTAAAGTCACCCAATGTAAATCACTCACGGAAGTGCTAGAGAAGTACTCTGAGGTTTTTGCAGAAGAGCTAGGAACGCTTAAAGACATTAAAGCAGCAATAGTGGTGAAACCTGATGTACCTCCCAAATTTTGTAAAAGCAGGCCCTTCCATTTGCCATGAAAGATCGAGTAGATAGGGAACTTAAAAGACTGGAAGAGGCTAACATCATCTCTCCAGTGAAGTACAGTGAATGGGCAGCACCCATAGTGCCAGTACTAAAAGGATGGATCACTCCGGTTTGTGGAGATTATAAGGTGTCAGTTAACCAGGCAATAGAGCTGAGTCGTACCCATTACCACGTCTGGAGGAGCTGTTAGCTACCCTTAGTGGTGGTAAAATCTTTTCCAAGATAGATCTAGCTACAGCCTACCAGCAGGTTTTACTTGACAATGATTCAAAGAAATATACAACCATCAACACTCATAAAGGACTATATGAGTACAATCGACTTCCATTTGGAATCAGCTCAGCACCAGCCATTTTCCAGCGTATCATGGACAGCCTGATGAAGGATCTACCTGTTGTAGTTTACCTTGACGATCTGCTTGTCACAGGAAATACAGAGGAGGCTCATTTGTCTAACCTGCAAAAGTCCTACAGCGCTTACAGGAAAATGGACTGCATGTGAAACGCTCAAAGTGTGAGTTCGGCAAAAAAACTATCGAGTATTTGGGACATGAACTGGATGAGACGGGTGTCAGACCCTCAAAAGAAAAGGTGAGAGCCATCCAAGAGGCTCCACCTCCAACAAATGTGACGAGTTACAAGCATTTTTGGATTGTACAATTACTATGGGAGGTTTGTACCACAGCAAAGTACAGTGTTGGCGCCTTATACAAACTGCTGCAGAAGACCGTCACATGGAAATGGACTGAGGAGCAAAACACTGCTTTCCTTAAATGCAAGGAACTACTAGCAAGTGACCAAGTCCTGCCCATTATGATCTAAATCTACCACTCACTTTGGCTTGTGATGCTTCAGCATATGGTATCGGCGCAGTCATCCAGCATACCATGCAAGTGGAGAGGAACGCCCTGTTGCCTATGCTTCACGGACATTAAGCCCAGCTGAAAAGAAATATTCCCAGATAGAAAAAGAAGCATTGGGATGGTCTATGGAGTGAGAAATTTCACAGTATTTGTGGGGTCGGCATTTTACATTGGTGACTGATCACCGCCATTGGTGACACTGTTTGGAGAACACAAAGGTCTGCCGATTTAGCAGCTGCACGTATCCAGCGATGGGCAATTATACTTTCTGCCTACGACTACACATAGTCTATCGCAAGTCACAAGAGCAAGTAACGCCGATGGCCTTTCCCGCGTTCCTTACCTGCACTAGCGACCGTGGAACAGCTGAAACATCAGAGCTAGTTCATTCACTGCTAGCGGATCATCTCCAGGAGGCACACTGAATGCACAACAGGTGGCACAAGCGACACGCACGGACAGTGAATTGTCACGAGTCTACAAGTACATAATGGAAGGCTGGCCAAAGACACAGATGAACACCTGAAGGCATTCAGCACAAGGCAAAATGAACTTTCTACACAACAAGGTTGTGTTCTTTGGGGAACAAGGGTTGTTATCCCTTCCAAGCTGAAGGAGGGCGTCCTAAAAGAGATCCATTTAGGGCATCAAGGCATTGTAAAGACAAAGCCTTAGCCCGTAAATATGTGTGGTGGCCTGGCATTGATTCGGATGTGGAGCGGCGAGTCTGAAGATGTGAAATATGCCAGCTGGACAAACCAACACCTCTCAGTTCCCCTGCATCCTGGGAGTTCCCTGGAGAACGTGGAAAAGACTCCACATAGATTTTGCTGGACCCTTCATGAGCACCATGTTTATGATAGTGGTCGACGCCACCAAAGTGGTTGGAAGTTTTTCGCATGTCCAAGATCACCACACAAGCTACTGTCACAAGACTAAGGAGGTTGTTTCTTCTTTGGTCTGCCAGAGCAAATTGTGACTGACAATGCGACTACCTTCACATCAACAGAGTCAAAACTTTGTCAAAAAGAATGGCATTCATCACATACAAGTGCCCCAGGAACCCAGCATCAAATGGCCTGGCAGAACGATATGTCCAGACATTTAAGGCAGGAATGAGAGGCTGGCTCAACTCACTCAACATTGATGATAAGTTTCAATGTTTTTGTTGGCGTACAGATCTACCCACACTGCACTACAGGAACGTCCCTGCTGATCTTGTTTCTGCGCAGACACATCGCACAAGGTTGGATTTTCTGAAGCCAAGCATCAAAGAGAGGTGAGAAAGAGACAGTATCACCAGAAAGACTGCCATGATTACAGTGCTGCAGATCGTTCTTTTGGAGTGAGGATGCAGTGTATCTGCGAAGCACTGTGGGTGGGGCCACGAGTGGATCCCTGGTATGGTGTGCGACAGACTGGTCCAGTGTCTTACGAAGTCAGAGAGCGGGACTCTGGCACAGTGCACAGGCGGCATGGCGACCAGCTACGAGCCCGAGCTGTACCAGCAGCACTGGGTGTGTCAACAGAAGTCAGCTCAAAACAGAGAAGAGTCCAGCCAATTCTCTTGTAAATGGTGATTCCCAAAACAGCACCTGAGCCTCTCGAACCTGAACCCGTGGTCTTTAAGACGCTCAAACCAAGAGATTAAGCTTCCCATTAGATTCCGGGAATGATATTTTCAACTGTTCATTTGAGATTGATTAAATAGAACCATAATCATCCTACACATCCCACTCTGAGGAAATTGTTGTTGTTTAAACTAGGTTGTAAATGTGTTAGTCATTTATCCATTATTTAGGTGTTGTTAAGCAACCACATATGCTGTGAATTTGTCCCAGTTAAAAGGGGAGGTAATGTGGCATATTGATCAGTTATAGTTACAGATCTCAAAAGTCTGATTGTATTGACGTACTGTGAATGTTACATGGTTCTGAGGCAACACGCATGCGCCTCCTACTTTGGGTCGTCTCTGTGTTGTGAAATGGCGGAATAAAGAGTTAAATCAGAAGCTACGTCTCGTGTTTGCAAAGACACCACAGAGGAGAACTGGGCTTTCCACGTGTATGCAAATGTAGTTCCAGCTTTCTAAGAAAACTAAAGCTAAGTAGCTAAGGCTAATGGACATTTTTCTGCTTACTTTGGCTGAATTACGGGCCTCAAACATCAAATCTGGCCAACAAAGTGTTTTGCCATCAGAGTTTAAAAATATATATATCTAATTTACCCACTATCCCAAATTTGATCCACCTCTTTTTTTTTTTTACCATTAATTAAAATGAATTAATAATAGCTACTTTTGCATTCTTTCAACACAGCAAGTAGTTGCTTAAAGAACTGAATAACACTAGATGAGTTATTCTCACCATAAAATTCTGAAAATTAGTTAAATATTTCCTGCCAAAATTCTTTTTGAGATTTCATGGAGGCAGCCATTTTGAAAAGAGCAGGAAAAGCCCTTCTACTGCCCCTAGTGGAGTTATGATGAACTACAGGGCATAAAACATCGATCAAAATGCATTTTTATTAATATTTTTGATCATGCTAATGAGATAGGGGTCATAGAGGAGAAAATAAAATATGCTAGTAAAGAAAGTTTTTCTGGTGGGGGAAATAATAGCAAACACAAAGCTGGTGTGCTGCAATCAGGAAATCAGGAAAATAAAAGCTGAAAACCAACATGGAACCTAATAAAATTTCATGAGATGAAAAACTCAATAAGTGTTAAAGCTAGGAATATTAATACACTTTGATTTTGGTAAAACAGCTGGAGATAAAGACTATTCCAACTGTAAGAGGAACGCAGCTGTCAAGTACCATGTTTGCTGGGACCAACGCTCTTTAAATTTACAGAGCTTGTCATCTTGAAATTAAATAACTAACGTAGATAGCGCACCATTATGTATGAGCTGACATGTCGTGTTTATTTACTTTTTTATGAGGCGGCAACACTTGCCAACCTGAGTTATGTCACAAATTCTGGCATTTAAACCTCACCTAGGATGAACTTTGAGACGTGCAAATGTGTGATAAAATCCACTTCCTCGTTTCTACAGAGGTGATTAAAATAATGGAAACAAAATATTACTATAGACATAGGTGATTAAAGAGAAGTTACATGATGGCCATTAAAAAGCACCCCCAGGATAACCTTTATTTGTGCCTTTTTGATGCCACTTTAAGAGCGAGCAGCTGTTCATGTTTTCCTTTTGGGCTATAATTGCTTTTCATTCATTTTTTTAAGGGGTCCGGTCCTCGCAACTGATCATTTTTGATGGAATGTGTGCTTTTTTTAATGTTTAACCCCTTGACGACTCAATATTTAAAAGACACTAGGTTGAGGGTGTGTTGACCTACGTTCAATGTCTGCTCTAACGGAGGTTTTTTGACTGTTTTTTAATAGATTTAATAACTGTTTATCGCAAAATGTTAAAAGGTTGCCTCTTGTAAAAGACGCCTAATGACTTTTGAAATATTAGCTCAAATCCAACATTGCATGGTATTTTTGCTAATTCCAGCTGCTCTGATGGTCTGTCATCCTTGCTGTGAATCCAAGCGGATTCTTTGCTATCCAAATTCAAACGTCGTGGATCGTCACAACTGTTATTTGACAGAGATAATGAAGAACTACTTTAGGACTTCAGTGAGGCTTTCTTCTTTTCTTCTAACATTAGAGGGAAAAAATAGCCCTATTTCCCCGTTGGCATTTTAGTGACATTTTGATGTGAAGCATCACCGGCGAGCCCGCAGAAATGTAGTATATATGTTCAGAAAAAAAAAAAAAAAAAATCATCTCCTGATAACCACCATTTGTATCATCCATCTCAGATTGAGAACTGAAGGGAAGAATCCACATACACTCAGTCAATATGAGGAAATTAAAAGTGGGTTTCTTATCAGATCTTTGAAGGGATTCTACTAGATATTTTATCAATGTATTGGTTCTTATGATCCAATATGTCCGAAGCAAGTTGCTAATCGAATTGACTTATATAGTATAATTATAGTCCACTGTATGGAAGCACTTTAAATTTTGCAGACATGTGACCATACAGTGCAGTAGAATGTTCTAATAATGTTCCATTTGGATTATTTAGATGCGGATTAAAAACTGAAGTTGATAGAACTAAAATATGAACAGATTTGCTATTAATTTTTGCTTACTTGATTGTTTGTACACCTATTTAATGGATTATCTTGCAGAAATGCAAGAATCTGAAAAACTTCCCCTGCATTGTTCAGTCCCAGGAATGTATCTCTGGTTTACTCTGGCTCTTCAAGTTTCAATGAAAAGTCTTTATAAACCTAAGTCAACCTGAATTTTGTGCTTCCACAACCATAATATAATAATAACCATAATAACCGTAATGTGTCACCAGGTAAGTTTGTTCATGAGCTCTACATATGAAACTGGCGTTCACTGATAGTATTCAACCGGTTGAACTTCTTGACGCTAATTAGCGACAACGCGGAACGCAGGATTTCCGCTGAATCCTAAAAAAAATATTGAAAGCATTGAGTTTAGGAATACAGACATAATACCTTAAAAAGTCCTCTTTAGAAATTGTGCTCTGTGAAAAAAACTGTTTCACATTTCTTTTCAATCATGATTATTTTTGAGGAAATTATATAAATAAACAGCGGGAGAACTCATCTTTATGCAACAATATACCACAGGATGAAAAAACTCAAGCATGTTTTCCAAATTTTGATGACATAATGTTGCTGAAGATGTGTCAATGGAGGGATATTTGGGAGTAAATGTAGATGTGGACTGTTTTTAGGAGGGTTCAAGGCAGTTTGTCATGTTAGTCCTTTTTTTTTACCCCCGAAAGTGAATGAGAACAGACCTGGATGACTCATTGGCACTACAGTAGTAGGCTCCTGCTTTATTTATGAGAGCTGGTGGTTTTCTCCTGCCTCTCTCCGAGGCCCAGTGATTCATGAATGGACTAGACAGCCTGAGCCTGCAATTGTGGAGGTGCACTGGGAGCAGTGGATATTGAGGATTAATTTCTTTCGTGTCAGACTGTTATTCCCAGCCACCATCAAATCCATCTCGCTCTTTCTCTCCATTTGCAGCCACTCTCTCATTTCTTAGTTTAATAGTGTCAAGCGCAATTATTTGTCAACGACCTGATAAATGGTCCAAATATTAAGAAAGAATATCTCCTTAAACCTGGTGGCTGTAGCTCGTGTTATTCTGTTGGAGATCCTCATCATTTAGACAAGATCGTTTAAAATCGAGTTTGTTTTTAAGCACTTCTACTGTAGGGCGGCATTACGTGCGCTGTGAGCCAGATCAGGAAGAACAGTCGGCCTATTATCCTGAAGGATGATGCAACGGAAGGTTCAAAGAGCGAATGAAACAGTTTACCCGTCAGTGCTCGCGCAACAATGTCTGCTATTGTCCTGTTGCAAGAAATTGATATTTTCTTGTAACTAAAACACAGTCTTGCAGTGATCAAAGTTTCCTTCCAGTTACATTGACACAGTCTCCAGGAATACTTGAAATGGATGAAAATGGCCTGGTTTCGACAGCGCGTGTCCCCATATTTTCGGCTTTTGGCAGTGTGTTAAAAATGTTTCTTTTTGAGTAATGTTCCGTCTGCGTCTTGACCCACAAAAAAAAAAAAAAAAAAAAAAAATCAAAGCGTAAAACAAACAGCCGTAACCCCCGTGTGGGGTTATTTTTTTGCAGCTGCTGATGGCTGCTCGACTGCTGGCTTGCCAGTCAGTGGCGACAGGAGCGGTTCGAACAATCCTCCCAGCATCGATTCTGGAGCAACTGCTGCCGTCCTGACAGGAAAAGAGTGACACTCTTGCCCCCTATTTCCCCCTCATTGAAGGCGAATCTTCACATCTGAGATCCTTCAGAGCCACTCAGATGGAAATGGTGTTTTTGTCATTTTCTTGTAGCATTTTTCTCACGGTGGATCACATATTTAAAGAAAATGAAAATTAAAAATGTTTTTTCCTTTCCTTATTACAATTGTTGTGAATCAGGACAAAAAAAATGGCATTTGAAAAAGCAAAAGGCAATTTCTCCCTGCTTCACTCCATTCAATTGCCTCCAGTTTTATCCACAAAAATAAATTCTATCAAACTCCAGTTTTTCCCCCATCACATTGTAAAATTTCCTCACAAGAGTCATGTGATTGACAGAAACATGGAGCGTTAGCTCATTTTTTGTTTATTTTCGGTTGTATTATTGACATGTCAGTAGCAGGTCATGTGACTGATGTGAATGTTTTTCTAATATTGCATAAAAGAAACTATAACAAAGAGTCAAATCTGTGGTTTATATCAATTTTGTTCCACCGGTAATGCTAGTTTGTGGTTGTGAGGGGCAGTAAGCTGAGCAGGAGACAGTGAAACCAAAGGGATGATGGGAAACAACTCCACGCTACAACTGAAAAGGCGAATTTCTGATGAACTCCTGCAGAAACTACGTCTCAGAAAAGCACGCAGGTGTTTGGATTTAGTCTAAAAACGTCCAAATCCTAATTAAACGACCGCTGGGAACGCTTTGACAAAAGATCTGAAGATGATTGGAGTTAAAGCGCTTTGTGAACTCATAAAATTCAAGAAAAGAGAAACAGTGCAGCGGGCCTTTGTAACACCATTTGACTTGATTGCGCACTGATTGTGTCATACACAGCGGCATAACTGGATTTCTTTAGCTGCCATGTTAAAACATTTATGCATTGCCCAGCTCAATCAATGAAACCTTAGAGAACAAAGATTTTTCTAGAGGACCAAAAGTGCATTTGCATTAATTATAGAAAAGAACAAGCACTGCAGACTTCAAGAGACTGATGAGACTATTTTCTACCAGTCCACTTTGTGTTATTAGATAGTTTCCTGGCTGATCAATGTGTTAATTTGATTTATAAAGAACAAGATGTATTGAACTTGGCAATTACTAAGGGCTGTACAAATGACAGCAAAAAAAAAAGAAAAGTTTCTGACTCAGTGTTGCTTTGATCAAAGGTTGGTGTACATTTTAATCCTATTTTGTGGTATGTTGTGTGCTTGCATCATAGTTAGCTGTCATTGGGAAGCCCCTTTTTAACTAATGGCATATCAGGAATCCACTGCATCACAAAGCCACTTATACTGCTTTCAGTTTTCTGAGATTTTTCAACAAAAAGATGTATGTCACAGCATCAGGTTTCAGAAATCAGAATGTCGCATTCAAGCCTTCTGATCCACCTCTCCTGCACAGCAAATATCAAAAGAGAAGCCACCGGTCTGAAACACAGCGGAGCTAACAACCCTCCATAACAATGCATTAGGCTTATTTTCTCATGTTATCTTGGGGAAAATGGAATTCAAAGAGGCTCTTTTGCTAGCCTGTGGGTTGCATCAATATATTTTCCTTCCACAGCAGAGACTTGACCTGGAGATTACTTCTTTATTACACAGTAAGATTTGACGAGACAGCTTTAATTTCCACAGAAAACAGTGGAACAAAAAGCTCTGCCTTGGCATTATATAGGAAATATTGTTTACAGACCGGGGGACTCGAAGACATTTAATGCCACCTTCAGAGTTTTATATCTTGCCTTAATGCAGTTTTTTAATGGTGTTGTGTCGCCATGAGATACAAGATCATAACAGTGGAAGAGTCTCCCACTATTACCTTCAGGGCTGTGACTGTACAAGTATTTTAGTTTCTATCAATCTTTTTTTTTTTTTTTTTTAATAAGTTATTGTTTTGTTTTGCTTACACTGATTGTTTTGTCCACACAAAATACTACCTTGTGTGCACAAAATGCTAAGTCATGTGTTTGAAATGCTAAAATGCGACCACAAAATGCTAACTTGTGTTTAAAAAATATTAGCTTGTGTTCAAAATGCTAACATGCAACCACAAAATGATAAGTAGTGTGTTCAGAATGCTAACAAGTGACCGCAAAATACTAACTTGTCCGCACAAAATGCTAACTAGTGTATAAAATGCTAAAATGCGACCACAAAATGCTAACTTGTGGTTAAAAAATATTAGCTTGTGTTCAAAATGCTAACATGAAACCACAAAATGATAAGTAGTGTGTTCAGAATGCTAACAAGTGACCACAAAATACTAACTTGTCCGCACAAAATGCTAACTAGTGTATAAAATGCTAACATGTGACCGCAAAATGTTAATTTGTCTGCATAAAATGCTAACTCAAGTTTAAAATGCTAAAACGCGACTAAAAAAAACTACTTGTGTGCACAATATGCTAACCCCTGTGCAGGAAATGCTAACTCTACCACTATTACTTTTGGGGTTGTAGCTGTACAAATATTTTAGACTATTCTATTTAAAACATGTATTTAAATAGTTTAAAGTACTTTTGGTAGTAATTAGCTTTTTATTATGGATAAGTTAAAACTCATGCAAAAAATTAATTAAAAAAAATTTAAGTCCCACTTTGATCCTTTTTTAAAGTATTTTAAAGCGTTTTCAGTGCTTTTTTCTCTTTTTTTTGGTCACAATTAAGCTATTTCTAGGAAAATTTCAAAAAGTGTCATTTTTAAGGACATAATTTCTGCAGAGTGGGAGGAATTCATCATACATTTGAATTGTGGGAGATACTGTGCAATTCTGCCCACACTTCCCAGCATCTCATTGTTAAAACTCTCTTGATTTGAATAAAATATATATTAAAAAAAAACCTCAATTTAATTTTCTTTGTATTTGTTCTCCATCATCAGAAAAACGCCATAAGAACGTGTTATTACCATTGGAGTGGGTTGTTAAGTATGTATCCAGTATTGTAATACTGCCGAAGGTGCTAAATCTTCTCAAACGAAAAATGTTTTGACAGTTTGTGTTCATGAAGAAAAATACTTTACTACAAAATAAGCAAAAATAAATAAATAAATAATGACCAAATGAGTCTAACATTAATAACTTTTAGTTTCTGAACCTCTCAGAGCTTTTAGGTCCTCAGGTGTGGGTCTCCTGCTGGACCCCCAGGGGATGCATAAGAAAAGAACAGAGGTTAGTAAATGTGAAGTTAATTATTTACTCTATGTACAAAACAAATGTTATAAATATTGAAACATTAACAAAAGAGGATCTGAGCATGTTGTGCATGGGCCTAATTGGTCTATTGTCTTCTCTTGTCTTTATGTAATATATGCAAAGCTGTGCAGGAATTTGTGACTTAATCCTTACTTTTGCAAATATTCTGTCACAAGTTTCATTTTGTGCAGGTTTTGTCTTGAATAAGAGTAATATTGTATGAGAGTTGGGCATTAAATCACATCTTCTGCGGTCCTGGGAAAAACTCATACTTGTGCATTTCCTATAGTAATTGTATTCGTTTTAGCAAGAGCATGCACAAATGTTGCTTTATTTAAACACTTTTGCATATTAGGGCTTAAAAAATAGCAAAACTATGTCAGCAATTTTTCACTGATTTGTTAATCAGTATGCTTTTGTTCTTCTCTAATGTAAAAACCTTCCATTTGTATTAATAAGTAGCTTTTTCATAAAAAAAAAAAAAAATCCAAATATTTCAGCACAAATAATTTCATTGTTCAACTTCAACTCCCAGAGGGCGGGGCCAAAAAACGAGGAACTAGGAGCAAAAATCAACAAGGCTTGGGCGGCTCTGGAGCCGGTAGTGATAATATTAGCGGATAAATATTGGACGAAAGGGATGAAATCATTTCACACAGCTTTATGGCAGCACAAAAACACAAGCCGAGGCCTCTTTCTCATCATGGCATCATCATCTCTTCAATATCCAAGCAAACAGCATATTTCCTTTCTTTTTCCTTCTGCGTGCTTCACTCCCCGAGCCCTGACGCTCCGTCACTCACTGTCTGGAGGCTGCTGGGTGTAAGAGCATGTCTGACACTTTTCCATTAGTGGGGAGACTATTCAATTACCATAGCTCAAGATATTTAAACCTTGCCAATTACTGAACATCTCCCTTTTAAATAATGCATACACAGAGCTGATAAGGTTGTGTAGTGATTTCTCCTTTTGACACATTGCAGAATGTTCTGCTGTCTCAGAATTGCTTCATCAGAGAGAAAGATAGTCATTTAATTTCATTAACACACCCATACATGCCATAGATATTGTAGTCGTTTTCAACGTGTCTTGTTGCTTCAAAGTGGCTTCTCGTTCTTTTTTTTCCTTTCCCTTTCGATGTTCAAATTATTACATTTGCACAATAAACTACTCATGTGTTTGGATGGCCAATTTTGCTAAAACCATTATGAAAATAAAATTGCTTAAGCTTAGTCATTTTCTCCTAAACCCATATTTAATCTCTTTTTTTTTTTTAAGGCCACATCCACTCGGTGAGTTGGTGTTGTCCGAGCGCAGCTGATCTTTTCTCACGTATCCTAGCAACACCCCAGATCTCAAACGCCAATGAAACATTCACACATGCTCTTTACTTTGCAGTCTCACATTCCACTCCCCACTTTTTTTCTTCTCTTGACCTGACCCCATCCCCAGTCGAGCAGCTCACTCCAACATTTTACTGGAACTTTACTCCGTCTTAACCCCAACCACTCATTTTCATTTAAATTCTCTATATAAAAAAAGAGAAAAAAAAAAACTCTGGAGAAGGAAGGAAAACTGCAAGTCTTTTCTAATTTTGCATATTGCACAGCCCTGAACATGACATAGCAAAATAACAACAAAATATACTTCTAAGTTGCATTTTGGGCTCACAAATTCAATTTTGTGTGCATACATTGTTAAATAACTTGCTATTTTATGAAAACAAATTAGCATTTTGTGCACTTTGCAGTCTAAACATTGTTCTTCTTTTACCTGACTCAATCCCCAGTTAAGCAGCTTACTCCAACATTTTACTGGAACTTTCCACAATCTTAATCCCAACCACAAAATTTCACTTTAATTTTGTCAAAAAAAAAAGACAAAAAAATAACTCACAAGAGAGTGACAAAAAAACAGTGATCTGTTGCTGAATTTGTATATTACAGAGCCCTGCAGTGATACATTGGTACCTTAAGTTAGCATTTAGTGCACACAAACTACAAGGTTTTCTGTGCACATTATTTAATACATCTTAGACTCAATTTGCTGGTGTGTGAAAACAGACTAGGAATTTATTAGCATTTTGAGCGCATAAGTTATTATTTTCTTTACAGTTATTAGTATTCTCTGAACAAAATACTACACACAAAATGCTAACTTTTGCACACAAAATGCTAACTCAGATGTACAAAGTGATAACCTGTGTGCACAAAACGCTAACTGTCGTGCACAAAAAGCTAATTTTTGTGCACAAAATGATAACTTATGTGCAAATGATGCTAACCTATGTGCAAAAAGTGCTAACTTCTGAGCACAAAATGGTAAGAACTGGGCACAAAATGCAACTTTTTTTGCACAAAATGCTAACTTGTCAACAAAATTCTGACTTATGTGTGCAAAATGCTGACTTGTATGCACACAAAATACTAATCTGTAGGCACTAAATGCTAATATTTTTGCATAAAATGCTAACTTGTGTGTACAAAATGCTAACTTTTGGGCACAAAATGCTAACTTGTATGCACATGCACAAAATACTGACTTTTATGCTCAAAATGTTAACTTGTGTGCACAAAATGTTACTTGTAGGCACTAAATGCTAACATTTGTGCACTAAGTGCTAACTTGTGTGTAAGAAATGCTAAGTTTTGTGCACTTAATGCTAATTTGTGGGCATAAAATGCTAATTTTTGTGAACAATAGGCTAAGTTTTGTTCACAAAATGCAAACATTTGTGCATAAAATGCTGATTTGAAGAAAATATTTTGCTATTTTTAGGTCATGTCCAGGGCTCTGTAGTACCCACCCTCTTTTTTATCTTAATTTTAAACTCATATTTATATGGTTATTAGTTTGATGTAGTGTGCAGTTTTATGCAGTCTGGTCTTCATCTCATCACCTGTAACTGACTTGGGTCATGTGAATATGTTTTGACACATGAAAAGAACACATTTTCTTTTTTCTTTTTTTCTTCAGAAATTAATGTTTTTTATCTTCTGCTTTGACATGATGATGAAAGAGAAGCAAACAATGTTAGTTGAAAGGAGAATATGTCCACAGATACTTAAAGGCGGTGTACTGACAACGCTGCAGACATGAAAGGCCAAGAAAAATGGAAGAAAATAAAAATAGTGACGTACTAAAGGATGAAAGCAAAATAAAGCGCCTTGACATTGAACGTCCAATGTCTGTAGAGGAAACAAAATGATGCAAGTATGTCTATACCTGAATAATGTGTGAACATTAGGTAAACATGCATCATTAACCAGAAATATTTTCACTGACAAACCCTTTAGGTTCTTGTTTTTTTTTTTTAATATGAATGAAAAATATTTTTGCTAAAATTTTAGCATGAACTTTAAAGCACAATAATAGATTACAAGATAAACTATTTGCTTTTCTGCTTCATTAACCCAACAAACACATGGACAAACTGATTATATTCAAATATTGTGCCTGATTGCATTAAAAAAGTTTCAAGTGATTGTATTTTTAGTTTAATCCAATTTCTACCATTTTATTTTTCATGTTGATTACAGGGATTATCACCTTACATTTTGATTTCATGAAAACTTCACTAAAGCTATTTTTATACAATAAAAATATTTTCCTTCTTGGAACAACCTTGACTTGAAGTGGATTAACCCAACTAATCCATTTTGTTCTGATGTGTTTTTGCCTTTTGTGTTGCACTTTCAGACAAGCTCAGTTGTGAACATTTGCTCTAAAAATAAACTGAATTAAATTCTGCTACCAAATTTGAAACCAGTCCAAACGATGAACGCAGGTACAGCTGGTGTTTGAAACAGAATCATTTTTAATTAGCTCAAATGCTAAGAATATCCAACCTTACAAAATAAATAATGTGTGCAAGCCACATTGCTTTATCTTCTATTCATAATTATGGTTTGATTTTCTTTGACCACAATATTGAGAATTATTTGTGGCACATTTTTATAGGTGGCTAAAATTGAAGCAGGTGGACTCAACAAACCCTTTTTAGCTATTTGTAGCACAGTTGCACATTTTTACGATTATCAGGTGGGTGGAGCTAACTTCAGTCAATATAGACACACTTTTAGGCTTCATTTTTATTGTCAGAACCTTTAGGGTTGCCATTGGAGTTTATCTGCCCACCTAACTGACACCTTCGATAGTACATGTGGAGCTATGAGCCCAATGTACACGGACTGAACCACTCCCATATCACTGCCCTTTCAGACAAACAGTACACATGGCAAGTGTCAACACATTCAACATAGTAACAACTGCTAGTGTCAGGATTTAAAGACCCACTGGACCCAACAGAAGAGTCAACAAGATCAGTCAGTGGAGGGCAATGCATGGCATCTATACAGAGCCATGAACCCGCTTTTCTGATACAATTACTGTCTGGATTTGCCATACTATAAGAATTGCAACTTTTCATTCAAAGCAGAATACAATGAGAAAGAAATATGCACAGGCCACGACCCATAGTAAAGTCTCAGCCTTGGTTGTGAAATTGAAGTATTTTCTGCTCAATATGAAAAAAAAATGTTTCTCTTTGTTGATTTTTTTTTTTTAAGATATTTATTCATTCATTCAACTTGTGTGCAGAATGCTGAAATGCTGAATCATTTATACTAAATGCTAACATTTTTGCACAAAATGCTAAATTTTATCCTAAAAATGCTAACTTTTGTGTACAAAATGCTTCCTTTTGTTCATAATATGCTAATTCTTGTGTACAAAATGCCAACTTGTGTGCAGAATAATGCTGAATCAGGTACACTAAAGACTAACTTTTTTGCACAAAACACTAACTTGTGTCCACAAAATGCTAGCTTGTTTGCACAAAATGCTAACTTTTGTCCTAAATATGCTAACTTTTGTGCTCAAAATGCTAACTTTTGTACCATAAATGCTAACTTGTGGTCATAAAATGCTAACTCATGTGTACAAAACACTACCTTTTGAGCACAAAATGCTAACTTGTGTGCACAGAATGGTAATTTGTGTGCAAAAAATACCTGTATGGACAAAATGCTAACTTTTGTACCAATAAATGCTAACTTCCGTGCACAAAATACTAAGTCATGTGTACAAAATGCTACCTTTTGAGCACAAAAATGCTAACTCGTGTACCAAATGCTAACTAGTGTGCACAAAATGCTAACTGGTATGCACAAAATGCTTAATTATATACACGAAAGTCAAACTTGAGTGTACAAAATGCTAATTTAAATGAAACATTTTTTAAATATGTTTTTTTTTTGTGGAATTACACTTCCAGAGACCTGAAGACTGCTAAAATTGTTGTGTGAGAGGCAATAATGTAGGCCTAATAGTGGTATTTTTTTCAAAACTGCCTGTGAACACAACATGACATCATGAGAATACACATATTTTTTTTAATTCGTGTCATTACAATCAAATAATGTTATAGAGTAATATTATTTACAAAAGTGACCAGCAGTGGTCTTGTGGTAGAGTGTCCACCTTGAGACTTGACTGTCGTGGGTTCAAATCCCTACCTCTAAAAATAGGAGCCATTACCTCTCTGCCAGACACTTAAGAGGTTAGATTGAGGGGTTAACCACATGGTGGTTCCAGTGCGCGTCTGTGTCTGCAGCTCACCCCTCCCCATGGAAATACGGATTGCATTTTTTTCTTTACTTTAAGGTAAAATATGTGAAGTCCCTGTTGTTTTGCTACATTTTTTTCCCCAAAAAATCAGTCATTCAAGACAGACAGCTACTAATAAGCACTTGAGAAAAAAGTTAATTAGACGTATGTATATCAGTGTGTGGCCCAACGCTGGTTTTGAATGCATGACAGAGGTATTATTTTAAATAACTGGAAGCGAGTAGACTGAAACACTTCAGCTTTGTCTGTAACTCTTAAGTAAAAATTGTCCCTGCTGTTAGGTGATGTACTATAGCAGCTCCGTGCTTCATTTAATGTGATGTAACTTAATGCAATTGTCAGTTAACATGCACAGCAATTGAGATAGTACCTTATCATATTGGGTAAAATGTCACTGAGTTTGGCTGTTGGAAGTATCAGAATTTTCAAGAGCTTCATCTATATTTCATGCTTTGGGGCATAAAAATTATGAGTTGAACAACAACTGATGCTTTAAAACTTTTTTAACTATGTGAGCATGTTTGAGCTGCCTATTTTATTATTTGGAACGAAGCTGTTCATTCATAATTTTTAAAAGAAAAAAGTCTGCCATCAAGTACATGCCAACCAAACTGGTTCTTTTGGCGATTTTCCCCACATGTTCAAATTAATGATCGCAGATAGCCTCGAATGTCATCAGAGAAGGAGACCTTTGAAATAAATATATGCTGAACCACACTACCCGCAAGCCGGATCCAGTCAAGACACACAAAACTGGTGGGCATCGTAGTTACATCATGCAACCTCTGATCTTATCCTGCAGGAAATGACACACCGAAGGACCGCTTTGATAAAAGGAAAAAGGCTGTTTTTAGGGGAAGCAAAAGACTAAGCTGATGAAATTTCTGCATGACATCAAAAAACTCTTATAAAGCCCCAAAATCTCCTGTTGAAAGGTTTTAGAGTTGTAAGGTTCTATATTAAATAGCAAATGTCATCAAGATGTAGATTAGATGTGTCAAGATGAGTCTTCCGTGAGGCTGTGGCATATTATTAAATACATGTCAAGTCTAAACTGAACGAATGAGGCGTATTCTCTTTCCCGGCATTCATCGTTATGGTGACTGGCAGGACAAAAACACTTAAAAAGGAAGCAGAAGCACTCATGGAGTCATTTATTGTGTTGTCTTAGTGTCCAGCGGACATTTTTGCAAACAAAGCGGGGGTCTGACCGCATTCAGAGGTCTGTTCAAATGAAGAAGCGTGTCTCCAGGAAAGCAGAAGCTCTGCAGCCAAAGGCAGCGGCACTCTCCTGTGTAAACCTTATGTCTTTTATGGCATTTGGGGGGGGAAAATGAAGTCTGTTATGCATTATTACATAGGAAATGAAGGAAATTAATTGGATTATTTTCAAGTCATAAGGGTAATTGTTTTTGAGTGAATGACTGTTTCCGACTGTGAGGCAGACAAGCTGGTTAACAAAAGGCTGGAGGAACACCCACAACAATCAAGCTAATTGTAAAGCACATATAAAAACCATATAGACGCTCTGTGACAAAGGCAAATAAAACCCCATGTTTGCGGTGCCTCGATACATTTCCATCCAAATCACAGGCTGATTGTTCGCTGGGTCTGATTTCCTTTTTTATGGACGCATAAATGCACAGCACAAAGAGAGATGATTATTCGTGAAACCCCCACGGAGGTAGGTGTCACGTCGGGTGCACAGAGGTGATATACCTTGTATTATTTTAAGTGCAGTTAAATCCTATCGCAACACAAACCTCTGCAACGATAGGAGAAAACCTCAACACTCTCCAACAAACAATAATCCCACGGCTTAAAGACATTTCAACAGAGTTGGGGACCAAATCTTGGCATTACATGCACAGAGAACACAAGATCAACGCCATGTGGTTTTGTAAAGGGCCACGGTCAAACGTGAGGCTTATCACACACTCGCAGCACATTGACTTAAGACTGTTGCTTATCCAGCTCATACAGAATCACTATTAAACGCAGAGACTATTTTTAACATGCTCTTAGGGCTTTCACGGGCAGACTCTGAAATGCTGGGGATTCTGTTGTATTTGAGCTTATCCATCTCTGCAGACTGTGTGCAACCCAGTTAACAAGGTGAGAATACTCAAAGGAAGCAGGCGAATCAGTGAGGATATACACAGTTCCTGTCAGATAACAAGTGTACCACAGTGAGAGTGCATCATTTGTGCAAATCCAGGAACCAAGACTTTTGTATTTATTCATTTATGTATTTTTAAGTCACCATCTTGAAGGCTTAATATCAACATTGTAGTTTGGTATTTATGGTTCTGGGAAGAAGCTGTGTTATCTTTTGATTTTCTTTTAGTATGTTTCAATTACCAAATGAATTAAACTTTTTTTGTAGAGTTAAAATGAAACGCTTAGAAAGTGTCAATTAGGGAATGGTCTTACGTGTCTTCTGTCTCCTTATCCATGTATTTCACATAGCCCTGTTACCTTTGGGAATTAAAGGAGCACAGCATCAGCATACTAGATCAGCACCTTGCAAACGTTTTGGCCTTTGCAATTATGAGATGAACTTTAAGGGGATGTATGGGCTTAGGCATCACATTTTTAAGCACAGAGGTTGAACTTTAGATAGGGTTTTCCTTCAACTGGGCCTGTTTGATTTAAATGTGATGTGCCCCCATACTGTTAAGCTTTCGTTTAATTTCCTCCTATTTTTCCTAATTCCCCTTTTTAATATACTGCCATTTCATTTTCCTGTGAGGATCAATAAAGCATTTTAGGATAAAACAGTGGAATCTAAGAAGAAAATGGTAAATCTATTGGGTATAGTCAACTATATATGGCTCTTATGCAGCTATTTAACAACATATAGAAAATTAAGCATTGATTTTTTTTTTTTTTCCCCTTTGGGTCACTTTATGCCAACTTAAAAAAAATCTCTTTACAAAATTAATGAATAATAAAGTAGCCTTATTCATCAATGACTTGTAAATAAGACAACTACCATATTTTCTGCACTGAACGGCGCCCCAGTAATGAATGCTCTATATTTGAACCGAAGTCATACATGAGGCGCACAGAACTATGAGGCACGTTAAGCGAAACAACAGAGTCAGAAATAATTCGATCAGTTAGTCCTACTTTATAAGCTACATTCACAGTAACCCTAGAACCTGTTAGAAACACGCTACACATTAACGTTAGCGTGTTCACAAAACTAATACTCCAAACCTTGCTTGCAACATGTAAAAAAACAGACCAATTTAGCTAAAATAAATGTTAGTGTGACTATGCTAACTCCCAATCTTACTATTAACACACAAAAAACAGTCTGTCAATGCTACATGCTAGCTGTATTAGCGTATTCACAATGGAATGCAACCTTGTAAGTAACACACCGCTTTACATTAGCTTACAGTGTGTTCAAGTTAACATCCGACTTTGTAAGTAAAACGTAAAAAAAACGACTGAAATCACTAAAACAAACATTACTGTGACTAAGCTAACTGTCAACCTTGTTAGTAACACATAAAAAATGGATTCCATCCCTGCTTCGCATTAGCTGAGTTAGCATTTTCACAGTAACACCCAATCTTGTTAGCAACACATAAGAAAAACAAATATATCACCAAAAAAGATATCACTAAATCAGACATTACTGTGACTGTGCTGACTTCCAACCTTGTTAGTGCACAAAAAAACAAAAAATAGTCTGACACCAACACTGCAACACATTAGCTCAAGCTAACACCCAATCTTGTTATACACAATAAAAACAACAATTATACCACATCAAAAACTAATATGACAACTCTAACTCCAAGCACGTGAAATAACAGACTGGAATCACTCGAACAAACATTGCTTTGATTACGCTAATTTCCAACTTTGTTAATAACTTGTAAAAAAAAACAGTCTGACACCACTACATGTTAGCTTCATTAGCGTTTTTACAATAACACCCAGTAATGTTAGTAACAAGAAAAAAAACAATGATATCACTAAAACAAACTCCAACAACTAATTTTGCTATTTACACATACAATACATCAGCAGCGTTTATATTTAAAATAAAACCAAACTTTGCTTGGAATTGGAACACAGACCAACATTTTGACAGACCTCTCGAAATTGCCTCAACATCAGAAGCAAAACTTTAATCGTTCCTTATATAGGGAACTCCAGATTTTAAGGCGAACTGTTTTTATATACATATATATACATATATATATATATATATATATTAAAGCCTTCAATTGCACCTTATAGTGCTAAAAATACTGTAAGTAATAAAAATAGCTAGAAAACAAAAAAGAAATAAAGATCCTTAAAACAACCCTCCCAAATGATGTGGTTAGTGCATCAGAAATATAATTTGAAAAAACCTTTTTTGTGATTTTGAAAGTGTTTTAAATGAACATCAACAGCAAAGTGCTCTTTGATAGGAAAAAAAAAGGTCTCAATGTGTCAGCATCAGTTGTGTTTCAATTGGGCTCATAAAGAAACTCCATTATTTAGCACACAACAGTGGATCCAGCTGCAGCAGATGCATATGGCCTGAACTGAAGTGGAAGCTGGACAATTGTCCTACTGTAGGATGCCCTGAAGCTCAAACTGTGCAGTCACGGAAATACCAACGTGCTACAGTAAGCAACAGAAGGCTTCAATAGAATGCCACTCCAGCTGTGCCACCAAACTTCTCTGCAGCTGGAGACTAAACTCAAGCTTTAGTGTCTTTACCAATTCTTTGCAGTTTAATTACATTTTTTTTCTCAAAATAAAAACAGGATATTTTAGATACATAACAATAAACTCGGGCCAACTTTAAAGATCACTACAAATGGACTTATCAGAGAAATAACATGGATTGATATGATGTGATCAGAGCCCTCTGATCAAAATAGCATTTTTTTCTAGATCAGCAACTGAGCGCAGGACTTCAAACAGAATAAAAAGGAAGGTTTTACCATTCTTGGTGCTAGTGAACCAATTCCAATGGTGTAATATAGTCAGTATTGCTGTAGAATGAAAGCCAGTGAAGAAGAAGAAGAAGAAAAAAAAGAAAGAAACACGGACAAGTGCCTGAGGGAGTGCTCCAGAAAGACCCGCATCCAAAAGTGAGCCAGATGTCTGCAAAACCCATGATAACTGCAAATAAATAAATGAGCAGATGTGTTACTGAAAATGTCTTTGAGCAGTAAGGGGAGGCATGTTTCGAGCTGATACGTTCATGAGTGAAAATAAAGGCTTAAAAGGACCTCAAGTAATTCTTGTCTGCAAGTGTCCTCCTTCAGTCTCTTCTTTGTGGAGTTCTTTTATCATTACATTTGAAAACGGCTGAAATACAGCTAACCCCAGGGAACACATGAGTGTAATATGTAGCTTAAAGACGAAAAAAAAAAAAGGATTTTATTCGTTTACGTATTCCACAAGTGTCCAAAAATCACACCCTTTTAGCTTTCAAGTGTTATCATGCGATAGTATGAAAAGAGGATTTGTCCTGATATCCTTTACAAAATAAAGGTTGTACACTTGACTATATGAGAGAACTGGACTGAGTGAGCCCTGTATAACAAACAGGAAGTAGCCGCTGGTTCCAAGAAGCCAAAATCCCTAAGACTTCTATTGAGAAGTATACAGCTATTATTACTCAGACATTCTGTTTGTCAGAGAAAAGCTTTTGATCCACAGAGCGTGCTTTCACTGGTAGGGGTGTGGCCTTCCAACTCGCTCACTCCTAATTGGTCAAGAGGGGTTGCCATAGAGATGTTAACTAAATCGATTTGGACCAATCACTTTTTACTGACCAACATTGACTTTATTTTGTTGGAACCAGACACAAGTTATTTTTTTTTCGGTGATGTCAAACTTACTCAGTCCAGTCGTTGTATACAGTCAATGAGTTGTACCTGAGTGATTAAGACACCTGAAAGCTGTTAAAGGGGTCAAACCATGACTTTCTTTCATGATCTTTAGTCTTTCAGAGTTAACTATATCCATATAAATGATCATATGTTAACTTTGGAACACTCAAAAATGTATTATTATTCATCATGGCGCATGCGGACTGTAGACTAATGCATAGATCTGCTCCATAGTAGTGCGACTACAGCAAGAGAAAAACTATCAACAACAACAAAGGGGGGGTCATCCAGCTGAACATTTTTTTTTCCCATTTGGCTTGTTACTTAGTATATACAAATTACTTAAGATTGATGGTGGTTGAAGTGGAATAGTCGCTTTCTTTAGTCGTAATGACCTTCCGCAAATCAACAGGTTTCAACAGTGACTCCACCCTAAATGATGCGTTGCATTTTTTATGGACCTACAACCAAAATAATAGTTCAGCTCGGCTTAAACTAATATGTCTAATTTTATAATATACTGTGTGATATATTATAAAATGTAATATAAATACTCAAAATACCAGACTGAACCGTACCGTACCATACTGCTCAATGGAAACAAGGCTTTAGTGTTATTTTATAAAACTGAGACAGATAGTAGAATTTAACTGTTTTTTTCATCATCATCATAATTTATTCATTTATGAAGCACCATTTATCAACAGCCAAGGACGCCCAAAGTGCTGTACACACAAAAAAAAAAAACACAATACATTACAATCATAAAAACAAAAGAAAAAAAATGAATATATAAAATCCTTTTTAAAAAGATATAAATGGCTAGACTACTATAGCGTGATAGTGGAGGAACAGTTCAGCTTTAAAACTCTCCATAAGTGTCACCTCTCTAATAGCCAGCGGCAACTGATTCCACAGTTTAGGAGTCAGCATCGAAAAGACACGATCTCCCCAGAACTTAATTTGTTCTCTGAACCAGTAACAAACACTGGTCCGCAGAACGCAAAGACTTAGAGGGGGAATATTTTACAATCAGATCAGAGATAAACAAGAATTTTCATACAAATCAGATTCTGCCAGTTCAAAGAGACCAGAACAGGATTGTGTTAGTTTAGACAAATTAGTTTAAAGAAGTTTGAAGTTTTATTGCTAAATTTAGTTTTTCCTGGCTGCCGTCAAGTAGTGCGTCAACACGCCCACATACTTTTAGCTAGACCTCAAGATGAAGCTGGACACCAGAGGAAATCATTTGTAAAGGCTAATGGGCCCAAACATGATTACAGTGTAACACACCTTAATGAATGAAAGCATCGGAAGGTTCAAGCACTGACCTGGAAGACGGATCGGTTTCTGAAAGTCATGGAACCAAAGTAAGAGGAAGCCGTCAGCCTAATTCTTTTAAATTCACTAAGGCGTCAACCTTCACTTAACACTGCATCTTTACCAACTCCATCAAACAGGATTAGCATTGAGGTGTCGGATGATGTTGGCGCGAGTGTTCAGACTAACCCGTGAAATATGACAGGCGTAGCATCCGTTGATGCATCTTGTATTATCTGTGGTTACTAAAGAACAGAAAAACTAAATAGCTGCAAATAAGTTTGATCGTTCAAAAAGGCCCAGCTCTTTTGAATAAGTAATGCTTTCGTCAAAAGCAGCAAATGTTTCTTAGGAGTTTCTGAAAGTGTTTTTCTAATATTGATGCAGAGCTAATAAAAAGCTGGGTAAGGATGCTTGGCTTGGTGAGATGAACAGCACTGAGCACATTATTGGCCAGTGACACAGAATAATCAGTTTAATATTATAAGAAGGCTGCCAGTTATTCGAACCTCCAGAGAGCGGAGCCCACAATAATTCTTGTGGCAAATAATTAGTTTTATCACACAATGACATGGGTCAGCCGTAAGGGCTTGATTATAACAAGAGAACAATATAAGAAAATGTGCGGTTCAGTGGAGCTCTCAAAGGGGATTGCTTCTTCATATCTTGTCAAATTCCAGATGACATTTCATATGACTGCAAACCAGAAACAATCCTTCCCCCGTATGAGCCGGCGCTGCCTCGGAGAGTCATTATGTTGAGAACCGAGATTCCACACTGCAATGCTTTTGTCTCCACTAAGTGCTTTGTTTGTACTGACAATCGGTAGAAAGCACCAAAAGGTAGAAATCATAGCTGGAAAACTAAAAAAATGCAACCTCAAAACTGTACAAACACAAATTCTGTTGTCTGCCATTAATTTGACCTATAATTGATTGACGGTCTTTATTTCAGCTTGTATTATTCATCACATTTTCCCATTTGCTTTGGTGAGCTGTTCCCTTAATGGCTCCACATAGTGTGGCTGCCAAAAGAAAATGCCGCGGCATACATGGACATTTTGCTATTTAATTTGCCCCGACTCCAATCTGTGGCGTATTGACCATATGTTAAAAAACATAGCATTCTATTTGTTATTCCAATTACATTCACTACTCTGTATTTTGTTGCTCTGCCTGATGGATTTGCACTCATCTAATGCGCGCAGTGCTCTGCTGCTTAACAGACTCGGAATTTGCATTATAATGATTTAGAACACCACTGCATTTTTTATGCTCGTAAACAACAGTGTACTGTAGCCTTTTTTTTTTTTCTTTTTTCCCCTTCCTATCATTAAACTGTGTGCATGTTCACAGCTTTCATAGTTGTGTAACAAATTGCTTTTGCTTTTATACAGGTTTCAAGTTAATGCCATGCAACATTTAAGGCAAAAACACAATTATATATGCAAAACTCGGATTAGAGAGGACAGTTCGGGACGTAATTGTGTAGGAAGTGTCGTGACATAGAACACAGGAGTGTTTTTTTTTTATCACTTTCTTTTTATTGTTCTTTTTGAAACACAGTTCGGTTAAACATACAGAAGGGGGCAGACATTAAAAAACACAACCAAATGGGGGAAACAACAGGCAGAACAGAGAAAAAAAGAGAAAACAAACATAATGGATTGCATTGACTCTACAGGTTTTTCATGCTCCATATATGTTCTATTCATTGTATATATAAGACTGTTTATTTTTTATCTTCTTTTCAAATCCTGTCCTTTTTGATCCTCTAATACTGGAGATATTGCCACCTAAAGCAGGGGTCTCAAACTAGTGACTTGTGGCCCCCAAGTTGATATTTGCCTTAATATGAAAGTTCAATGTCTACTGAGCAACATATTCTGCATCTCCACACTTCTTTGATGATAGCTTTGAATTGCTTTGTGAAATGCCTCAAACTTTGCATTTGCTATTGTCGTTGGATCTGGTCATCAGAAAAGTCCTTAGCAACAGTTGCTAGCCTCGTTAGCTCAAGTCGTTTTAGAGAACACGCCAGAAGATGTTGCTTATTAGTGGATAGACATGAACAAAAGTTCAATAAACTTGTTTAGTCGATACAGACAGTGGACACAGAAACGTACTTTTGGCACAAATGGAACCCCATACCGTCCAGCCTCAGATGGAAAGAATATAAAACTTGACTTGACACACTTGTAAATATTGAAAATTAAAGGTGTACCAAAAAATAATAAATAAAAAAAAATAGAGGATTTGATAAAGAATGAATGGGGCATCATGACTTAAATACACTGAGAGATAAACACCAATAAGAAGTTGCTATTTAAAGACAATTTCAAATCAGGTGAGCCGACAGTAACAAAACCTATAAAAATGAAATAAAAAACCGTTCAGAAGAAAAAAAAAAAAATTCTCATAACTGGAATAGTCTCCATGGCATTTGGGTAAATGTCACTGATCTATATTTCTACAGTAGATGCATTATATATTTGGTTTGCAATTATTTTTGTGTCACCGGATCTTCAAAAAAGAATAAAAAAATGTGGAATGTCTTGTGGTTTGATTTTTTTGGGTCACTTTTCCTTTCATAAATATTTACAAATTTAATGATTTAGTGATTTCTTTTTACTGAGAAGCAACAGTAACATTTCAGGAAATCTTAAAAAAATCTGCTATAAAAATTTCATTTGTATATTTTCACACATTTTATCATATCATTTGTATTGTAAATGTCATTGTGTTTTTTTTTGAGTGTGTATGTGTGTTTGTGTAATAATTTCTTGTCTTGGTTTTGTTTTTAAAAGTTAGAACATTTTATTATAAAGAACTTCAAGAAACATTATTTGAAAAGGTGCAGTACAAAAAAGTTTGATTTCATATGTGATTTGATTTAGTTTGTCTTCATTTGCCTTGGTTTTGTCTTGTTTGATTCAATATTGTGTGATTTGATTTTATATGATTTGATGTAGTTTGGTATTGTCTGATTTAAAGTGTGTGATTTTGATTTGATTGGATTGGTTTAGTTTGGTCTGGTTTGATTTGATTAGATATTGTGTGATTGTATTTGATTTGATTTCATTTGATTTGGTGTTGTGTGGTGTGATGTGGTCTGGTCTGATTTGGTTTGATATGATTTCATCTAGTTTGGTTTTGTTTGATTTAAAATAGTGTGCTGATTTGATTTGATTTGATTTGATTTGATTTGATTTGATTTGATTTGATTTGATTTGATTTGATTTGATTTGATTTGATTTGATCTGATCTGATCTGATCTGATCTGATCTGATCTGATCTGATCTGATCTGGTGTTTGGTGGTGTGATGTGGTCTGGTCTAATTTAATTTAATTTAATTTAATTTTAATTTGATTTTATTTGTGGCCTCAATGCTATTTATGGTTTCTATTTATCAGTTTGGCTTATGTTTGCTATATAATAGCATTGTAAAACCTTTTGACTTGATAGATATGAAAAATTTGACTGTAATACTATACAATACTTTATCCATAGTTTCAAATCTAAAGAAATTCTGCTGTTTGCCAAGGACCTTAACATTTTTTAAAGTATTTTTTTTCTAAAAATTTGTTGTAGTAGTCTTTATGTCTTTGGTAGACAGAAGCAAATGGAAAGCATCAGAACATCAGATAATTCTTTCTTATGCATACAGGACAAATAAACTCACACACAGTTGAGGGAATAAAAGGAAAGCAGTCAGACAAGTGTCTTAAGGTATTAGGGTGGCTCCTGAGGCTGTATCTTATCAGGTTTCAGTCCAATACACAGGGGATGAAGAAGGGGACAAAAGGAAGCCATGCAATTAATTGTCTTCTCTGCCAGGCATCTCGTTTCAACACTGCACAAGGTCTATTACAGGAGCAAGACAGTCATTAAACCTCAACAATAATCACTGCTGAGCAACACCTTCATCCTCTGTGCAACTTCAGTACCTCCAAGCTCTCACTATTCCAATCAAAAACTGTAAAAAAAAAAAAAAAATGGATGCGAGCGAAACAATTTGTTCATTTGTTTAAATTGCATGTTATCTGCAAAGGTGGCATGAAGCACAAGTGGATGAAAAACTGCGCTCTGGGACGAGGTCGACAATTAAACCAGCAAAATAAAGCCCGGCGTTTTCTGCAGAACAAAATGGAGCTGGACCTCTTAAGATGCAAAAAAAATTTCAAATACTTCTAAAGCAGCAGAGCACAACAGAGAATAATGAAGGCAGTAGTGGGAGGCAAAGAAGCGAGTGAGCATCACAGAGAGAACAAAAGCAAAAAAAAAAAAAAAAAAAAAAAATGGAACAAGAGAAACCCGGGCTTTAAAAGAGCACGGTAGGTGATATTGAATAAAACTGGGTTTGAGGAGGCTTAAGAAGAAAATGGTGGGGCAAGAGGAAGAGGCTGGGGGGTTGAGATGGGAGTCTTGGAGGCATAGAAGTGGCAGTTGTGGGGGGGAAAGGGATGGTTCATTTGTCACTGTCAGATCAGTTTGTTTCTCCTCCGTAACTGCAAGGGCCAGATCTTGCCCAGAAACCTAGACCTAGATCTTCTTTGTCCCAAAGCCAAGCACTCATCATCATCCATCCTCCAACCTCTGCCAGCACCTGCCCCCGATCGAGACAGCCCGCCCATACGGCGTGCACATAATGCCGCGCGGCTGTGCGAGCATGCTCACTGAGCTTAATTAAATGTATGCCCCAGTAATATTAGGAACATACCGCCTTGGGTAAAATATTCCATGTAAAGGCATGTCTACAATTCTAAAAGAATAAATTACATTCCTTTAACTTTTTCTCCACACATCCGCCCCATTATAGAAAGGATCAATGTGTTATTAAGACTCAATAGTATGAATACAGAACAGCTGGTTATGGCTCAGCTTGCCCACAGCCCCTCGTTCTCCTTTGTGTGGACCTCCTGCAATGAGGTGGAGGCAGCATGCTGATATAGCACTCCTCGCCGCATCACAGAAAGAATTCAACAAAGTTTTATTGGCTCGGTATCCAACCCAACCAGGGCCCTGTAATGAATACCATGGTGGTGCTTCCTCAGTAAAAATCTCTCAGCTGGAGGTTAGAAAACACTTTCTTTGGCTCAGAAAGTGCATTGTGGATGGCAATCATATTGCATGTTCAGTCTCCAGCCAGTAATGTGTCTAAGCTTCCTTCAGCAAGCGTAATTAACCTGAGCTGTTTGGGGTGTGCAGGTGAGTTTGGAATTACGGCACATAAATATAGGATGTTTCTGCTGCTTGTGCAGTTATCGGGCGGGCTGCTGAATGCTTTAATGCTGATTGATTCCAAAAGAACTCCATTCCTTACATTTGAGTCTCTTTTAGTGCAGACACTGCTGGAAAGAAAGCTACAAAATATACCTCCTGTTTATTTTTTCCCCGTTAAGCAGTAAATGTTCCTATTTATATGGTACACTAATATCAAGTGGAGGAGAAAAGTTCATGTATTCTTTTTGAATGCAGTCCTTAATAAAAAACAACAAAAATAGGAATAGTTGACATGCTTTATCTTCTATAATTCTCAGTTAAACAAAAAACAGTCTATAATTCAAGATTCTCAAAGTATAGGTGCTATTATGTAGTTTATACATGTTAAAAGCAGAATTATTATTTGTTTTCAATGAGCTTCGATCATAAAAATGTCAAAATTTCTTCAGTTCTTCAAAGAAATGTATCATCTATTGGCCTAGAAGAGATATTTAACACTAAAACAACACTGATTAAAATTTTCATTAATGTAAACATGTTGGGTTTCTCTAAAAGCTTGAGATAAACTGTACCATATTTTACAGACTATATGGAGCGCTTGAAATCCTTTATTTATTTTTAAATGACGCTTTATAATCTGGATCGCCATATAGATTAATTCTGGTTGTGTTTTCTTATGTTGAAACAATTTTGAGAGGTATGCGTTCAAAAAGTCAGTCTGCAATCAAGTTTGGGTGCTTTGGTGAATATGCTAACATGGCTAACATGTAGCGGTGTCAGACTGTGATTTGTTTCTGTGTTACTAACAAAGTTAGCAGTTAGCACAGTCACAGTAATGCTTGTTTTAAGTGATTTCAGTCTGTTTTTTTGTGTTGGAAACACTGCTGGCAGTTACAGATACTGTATATGTGCTAGCACTTTTAATGCTTCTACCTTGGCTAACATGTAGCTGGGTCACACAGTGTTTTTTTTCTGTTAATAGCAATTATTTTTTCCATGTTGCAAACAAGGTTGAAACTTACAGTTATTGTGTGTGCATGGCTAATGTGTAGCAGTGTTTGACTGTGTTTTTTTTGTGTGTTACAGGTATTGTTAATACTCTAATGCTTTTAATGCTTCTAATGTGGCAAAAATGTTGCTGAGTCACTTTTCTTTTTTTATGCTACTGACAAGGTTGGGGTTAGCATTCTGTTTTTTTTTTTTTTTTTTTTTACGTGTCCAAAACAAGGTTGAGACTTAAAGGTATTGTGTGTACTCTGATGTGGCTAATGTGTAGCAGTGTTGGACTGTGTGGTTGTTTTTTTAGTAACAAGATTGGGAGTTCTCTTTTTTACGAGTCGCAAACAGGGTTGGGACTTGTTAATATGCTAGCTCTTTTAATGCTTCTAACTTGGCTAACATGTAGTTGAGTTACGCCCTGTTTTCTTTTTTTTTTTTGTCTTAGTAACAAGGTTGGAGGTTAGAGTTTTTTTAAATTATTTATTTATTCTTATTATGTGTTGCAAACAAGGTACAGATATTGTGTGTACTCTAACATGGCTAATGCTCAAAACGTGGCTAGTAGACTGTGTTTTCTAATGTTACTAACAAGGTCGGTGCTAACAGGTATTCAGCTATATGCTAACATGGCTAACGCTTCGATCATGGCTAACGTATGGTGTGTTACAAACAAGTTTTAGATTTGCTGTGACTGCAGTTAAAATCTGACAGACATATATCTTTACTTTATTGCGCGTTTTAGTTTGGTGCACCTTATATTTGTCAAAAATTCAAAAACAGAGCATTGTTTGTCAATTATCCAGTGTTCACTGGAAAATAAGGTAATATTTCAACATGCACTTTGTTTTGACAATTTTTTTTCTCAGAATTAGCTTTTCTTCTTAATTACACAAAGGTGCAAGTTAAGCCTCTAATCACGGGGAAGTCTCAGCCTTTGTTCGACCACATAAAAAAGTCAAAGTCAGAGAGATACAGAGCTAAGGATTTTATATATATATTCATTGTACATGGAGAAAATCCCTGATGATTGTTTTATTTATTTATTTATTTTTAAATCAAACTCTAAGAAAACTGAAAAAAAAAATTATATATAAATCTATCCTTAAAAACTGGGTTTGTGTGTGGTTTCACTAAATTTATGGCCCAGCTTTGTGTCGATCCCTCTTTTACTCTGCTATTTAACTTGAAATATAAGAATATTGCTAGTAAAATAAAAATTGCCAACGTAAGAGTAACTCAATAATGAATAACGATGTAATATGTTTTAAAGAGTATCTACGAGCAAGGAGTCAAAACCAACATCAACTAACCTGAGCAGCCGAGACTTTTCCCTTTTGTTAAGCCCGCTGCGCTTCCTTCATGTCAGTGAGGAATGACAGTGCTGAGACAGTCTAAAAATACTGACTGTAAAGCAGAATGTACAGATTCTGTGCTGCAGCACATAAAAAACGGCCAGCACCCCTGAGCGCTAACATGTGTCACTATGACACTGACACATAGCGACACATACAGTAAACTTTGTTTTCCTGTTGAAATGGAGAAGAAAGTGAGAAAATTGTTGCCACCGCACGATCCTTTATGACTTATTAGAAAATTGCTGTGGTTTGATGTTATTACCAACAAAAGTTACATTTTTAGACATGACTCTCACTTTTGTTTGAAATAAACTCTTGGAATTTGGTAAAATATGTAAATTTAATCAACCCAGAGCAGAACATTTTGATTGCAATAACAGGGCACCCTCCTTAATTTCAGAAGTTTTACTTAGAAGGACATAATTGAAGAAATAATTTTGACCTTTAATGAAACTGAAATTTGGGGTAATTTGTCATTACATGAAGTTGATTTATTAAGCTACATCAATATTTACTTAATGAAGCCATATGTCGACCTTAATACTACTGTGTGCCATTATCCTTTAACATAAGTACAAAAAGAACATTTTTAGTTTGAAGTGAGGCTGTTAACTGTCATCACTCTGTCTGAAATGATCTATTTCAAGGGATTCCCAATACAGGCAGAAAGAAAAGGTCACTTTTGATTAATAATACACTTTTAATAATACACTTGGCTTGCACAGAAACACAGACAACCTGTAGAAAGATTGTGTTTTTTGCAGCTTTGGGTGAAACTACTGCCTCCTTTGTGAACCCTGAAGTCATTTTTGAAAAAAAAAAAAAAAGCATAGGTCATTTTAGACAAATATATATATATGTATATATATATATGTGTGTGTGTGTATAAGAAGGTGGAATCAGCTGTTTTTTTTACTCACACATTATTCTAGACCCAAAACCCTGAGGGCTTGTTCAGATCAGCAATGTGGGATTCTGCTGAACATCTTTAACCTCGAGCTGTCACGGTAAACAATTTCAGTGCAGAAAACTTCCAGCTATGTTAAAAAGAGATGCCAGAGCAAGAATGGTTATTCTGACAAACAGAAAGACCGAGTAATAGGTGTTTATTTTTCAATATAAGTCAATGGGATTTTGGCTTTCTGGGACCAGCGGATGTTCAGTCCAGTTCTCTCTATGCACTATCTATGATTTCTGACATGGAGAAAACCAGGGGTCATTTGCGGCCCCCAAGAAGATATTTTGCGGCCCCGCCTTAATATAAAAGGTCAGTATTGGTTTTGTATAAATGGCACTTTTACAGTGCCGTGTGCTGAACTGACAAACCAACCAATCAGGTGGGGTATGTAGCTCTTGGGGGTGTGATATTGACTGGGCTTGATGCAGGGAAACTTTTAGGGAAGGAAACCTGACTACCTGAGTTTCTTACCTTTTTTTTTTTTTTTTTAGAAAGTTACTATTTTCTCAATCCATGCAGCCAGTGCTGTATAGGGTTCCATTTATGCCAAAAATAAGCTATTGCGTCCTCTGTGTCTAATGATATCTTCTGCATGTCCATCCTTCTTTAATAATAGCTTTGTTATATTTCAGCTTACTTTATGCTTGAAATTTGGATTTGCTATTGTTGTTGGATCTGGTCATCAGAAAGTCATTGGCAACAGTTGCTAGCGTCCTTAGCTCCTGTTGTTTTACAGGACACGCAGAAGATATTGCTTAGTACTCGATAAATATTAACAAATGTTCAATAAACTTGCTCAGTAAACATAGACAATGGGCCAAAGATATAGCGAGTGGAAGCAAACACATATTTTTGGCACAAATGGAACCCCGTACGGCCCAGCCTCAGTTAGATTCTGTCTTTGTAGCCCCAAGGTAAATTGAGTTTGAGAACCCAGGAGAAAAGCATCTTTGCAGATCTGCTTTGAACTAATATGCAACACATTACTATCATAAACATAACGTTCCTTTACAGAAGAATCACCTAATTTACATTTATTGCATAAGCACTTCACTACTGTAAAGTGTTGCAAAAGCGTAAATGGATGAAGAGTTACAGTAGTTGAAAGAATGTCAGCACTCAAGCTAAAGCTTTTGGTGTAACAAGGTTAATGAGTAACAACATTCATTATAAAAGTCTTGGAGGCATACATTTTTGTCAACCTTGCTAAGCACTTTTCAAGAACCACCCCAGTTTGCCTATAGCAATAAGATTAGAGCTGATGATGCCATGACAACTGCTTCACCGTCATCCAAACAAAACAGGAAGCATTGTTGGAAGTTTGACCTTTAAAGTCTCCAATTTAGCAGAATTCACCTTTTTTTCCCGCTGTGTAATAAAATCTAGAAGATAGATACGGATGCCTCTGCAGAAAAATGGATTAAAGACTATCTAGCAAACAGACCAGTTTGTTAGACTGTCTGTGACCAAATACCCAGCAGCACAGAAGCACCACAAGTGCCTACCTTTTTTTTTATTCTTCCTTTTCACTATTAATGCTTCACACTTTCTGTATAAGTCATGGTCCTGCCATCTGCAAAAATACTTTACAGTCAGTGGATGTTGTTTGAGAGATGGAGGACAAAGAAGAGCCGCTGGACGACATAGTGCAAAAACAATCATCTGATACTGAATGTGAACAAGACAAAGGAGATGATAGTGGTTTTTAAGAGGTGCAGGGACATGTCAAATTCTATTTCAAGTGAGAAGTAAGAGTAGGCGGAGGAAGAATAAATATTGTGGTGTTATTCTGGACATCGCACTAGACTGCAACAGAACAGAACAGACAGCACTTCTAGAGGAACCTTCAGTTTTCGGTATTTGCAGCAGCATTTAACATCTCTGTTACACTGTAAGAGATTGTAATCATATCTGCAGTCACCTGCTGAGGTAGCAGCCTTTAAGGAGGCTGAACATACTGGTAAAGAAAGATGGTTCTATTCTTTGGAGAAGTTCAACGGATTCATCTTGTCTGAAAACGTGTATTAAAGTAGTTTATTTTTGCAAGCCACACACAAATTGTGATCGTTTGTGTTTCATTCAGTGCTCGTTTTTGAAATGTTTTCATGAAGCAGAAAGAGGACTACTATTTTTTTAAAGAGCTTGATCAATGAGGCTTTCTCCAAGGCCAGCGAGGGTCCGGGTGGTTGTAACATCATAACCTAATTAAAAAATCTAAGTATTATATGGCTTTGGAATTTTGCTTATTTATTTGTTGGTTCATTTTTTTTTATTGTTTTCTTCAAATATAAAATAAAAAATAAACATTATTTAAGAATCTAGATTCAAATAGGCAACAACAATCTGCCTGTAACTTGAAAGAAAATCTCATGGGAAAAAAAGGTGTTGGTTTTTCCTTTAAATAGCAATTTTTTGTTATTTTCAGGGGCTGATTTAGGCATGGGCAATGTACCCCCCAAAAAAAATCCAAAATAACTAAAAAAATATATAATAAAAAAAAAAAAAAAAAAAAAAAAAACACAATAAATGCAGTAAACACAAAAAGTAATATTTAATAAAAAAACACAAAGAAAAAAGCTAAAAATAAAATTTAGAAAAGACAAATTTATAAGGATGGAGGATGGACAGACATAAATAAAAACTGAAAAGATGAAGCCCCTACAGGACATAAACTAGTTCCTTACTTGTACCTGTCCCTAGCCCAGTAAATGCAAAGGGGAAGTATCAGGATATATAAATGGATCGATAAACTGAGATGATGATACTTTGGCTTTTTAAGCATTTTAGTGGCTTGGAGGGATATGACTTGCCCACCCCCCCAAATATTCGACCTGTTCTCCACAAGGGGGTCAAGTCTAGACCTATATGTTCTCATGAATAAAATTTTCCTTTTAGTACTTTTTTTTCAATGTAAAAATGTTGGACTAATAATCAATTAACTGAAACAGCTGGTTATAACGTCCCTATTTCATTGATCTCTTCATATAAATCTATAGATCTATCCATTCTCGTGGTCGTATTACGATAATGGAGGCAGCAGCCTGAGCCTAGATAACACAGAAACAGATGAAGGTCCTCTTTGGGGCCAAACTCCAGCAGCTCCTGTGGGATGGTGCAAGAGTTCTTCCAGGCCGACTTTGAGAACTAATGTCTTAAGTAAGGCCAATGTCAAGGGGATTCCTTCCAGTGTAAAATGCCTTCTGGCCAAGTGTCCAAATAACACAAGCTGGCTTCTCTAGATGTTAAGAGCAACACCTCCTGTCCCAAAAGACCAAGTTCTCCTACCAGACTCCAACAGCCGAGACTTGCTGTTTCTTTTGTTTTATTTATTCCTAACGTGTTTATTTTGCCATTTTATAACTAAGTAAGACTAATTAATATATTTTTTTAGCAATAATAACCTGGCAACAAAGTTGTATTCAAACACCCACCCACCCAGACCATTGTCTTCCATTGCTGGACAAAAAAATTCTGCCCCTCGAAGAACTGAATAGAACCAGTTAAAGAGGAAACTCTGGCAGAGTTTAACACCCACAAGATGGCTCTGATTTATTGCTGGTAGTGCAGACCAAGCCCTCGCTGTATGTAAAGGGACCGGATAGCCCTTAACAGCAGGCCAAAGAATCCATACTCCTGAACTGCTCTTTTCGTGTTTGAACATTCAGAGGAACATGGACAAATGTCTTCTTTAAAGCACTAAACACTTAGAGGAGAGCTGAGCAAACTTCAACACCACTTCAGATCTTTGGTAATCAGGTCTGTCCAAGCTTCCACTGCCAGGATCATTCAGCTATTTCTCCAGATTTAACTATCAAATGAACTCTAAGTTTTAGTTGGACTAAAGAAGTCCTAACTTTGAATAGATTTTAAGAACTGTATTAAAACATCTATAGAAAAAAGTACAAGTTGAAAAGGACATAATACGGGTGGGATTATGTCAGTTTGTTTCTTCAAGCACTTAATTAAACACAATTTGACAATCTTTATATATCATTATTGACCGTGAATGTGGTATTACATAGAAGTACAAACATTTTTATTTTTAAGTTGAAACAAAAATAATGTCCAGAGGATAGCATCATTGTATTTTATTGATTTTCCAACAATTCCTGAATTAATATCTTTAGTAGATTTAATAATTGTCATATTTTTTGTCTGTTTTGTTGCTGTGATTGCTTGAAATCAATAAATAAACTAACCAATCAATCATGTATTCAATCAAACAATCAGTTATCTCAACCCATTAAACCAGCAAATCAACAAACATATTCCAGTCACACTTTGGTTTGCTTTCTTATGGCTCTGCCCCCAACGTTTACACAATGGTATACACTCAGTCATCATGGTTTTAACAAGCTCCTCCCACATGATAACAAATAAAAGGAAAGTCTTTTTTATCATTTATTGGGTTAGCGTAAAACTTAATAACAGAACTAAATTGTCGGTATTTTAAGTTTAATCAATTTGAAAAAATTTTCATATTTCTTTACATTGTGAAGTCATAGTATTTTAACAATAACATCTTTAACCTTCAGTATTGCGTAAATAAAGCATTTCCAATAATAGTTGATGAACAAAACTCATTTTTGTCCAAAATACATTACTAATCAACTACATTGCAAATAATAATGTTTTAACCATTCTGGGGTTTTCTATTTTTTGAACATCTTTTCACCAGTCCATGTGCATACACTTCAGGCCCAGGGAATATACTTATTCACTATAAAGGCCATTATTTATAAAGAATAATTGTTGTCTGCAGTCTTAAGTCATTTATAAATACTTTGACCTATGGAAGCAATTTAAGAAAACACAAAAGCGCTGCAGCGAGTGTCTCCAGAGGACCGGATATACAGAGTGGAGGGTCATTTGTGTTGCCAATTTACATACTCAGATAATATGTAGTAAACTTGGGTCTTTTCAGGGAGGCCCTGTGGATTTTTTTTTAAATCCAAACATGCCCCCAGGATACCTCACACAAGGTCTTGCAATGGAAACGTAAAGCAAGAGAGCTCTTTTAATTCTCACATCAATTATTATCAGGTGATTTACTCCAATTAAACTGCAGAAATACCAAAAAAAATGTACATATTGAGTTAAGCACCAGCTGCTGTTCACATACCATAAATATTGTTCAAAACATAATAGATTATTTCTAATTAAGTCACATATGAAATGGTTGCAGTCACGCTGCTGCAGTTCCTTTGTGCACATTTTGCACCATTAAATAATGGTGTGGTGAAGACAGTGGTTCACCTTTGACTTGATTTAGGATTTGGACTGAAAGTCTCAGTAAAAAATGTGTCTGCTTCTGGAAGATTTGGGTCAGCCTCATCAAACATAATAAGCAGCGCGCTAATCACATGAGAGGCCGAAACCTCGCAGCTGCATGCAATTGTGCCAGTGGAGGGTGGGGAAGGGGGGGGGGTGGGTGGGGTGAGCTCCCATTAACTGGAGAACATGTTCAAGCAGCAGCAACAAAATCTCAGCTGGCATCTGTTGATGCTCAGAAACGCTCAGAAAAAAAAAAAAAAAAGTCATATCCTCTCGTGACGCTTTCGAGCGCGCGTGGGTTTGTCTCGCATCTGTCGCCGACTATCAAAGAAATCCAAAACGGTTAAAGAGCGACGTTGTGATGACGCGCCTGAAATATGCAAAAATCAGTCTGGTGACCGCATCTGTTGAAGGGAAAAAACACAGCCTTCCAATGACAAATCAAATAAGTTTATAGCATCTGCAACTGTGCACCTTCGTGGCTGACTGCCCTTGAAGGTGTCTGTGGACCAGAGCACTTCCTTAATGGATCTTAATGGGTTTTATGGTGCTCTACAGGCTTCTAATGGGGTAGTGAGTCTGAGGGGGATGCTGGCCTCTGCCCCCCGGGTCCTGTCTGGGTTCCTAAAGTGACCTGAGGAGAATAATGCATAATGTCTTGCTATAATGTCTGGCTGTTTTGTCAAAAGTTGTAAAAAAAGTGTTGATGTGTTTGTCGGAGAGTGGAACAAGGGGTGGAATCTGTAAGGGCAGAAAGGAAAGAGAAAACAACCCAGGAGTTGGTTGGGAAAAAAAAAAAAAAAAAAAAAAAAGGCCATGGTATATTATTGAGGGACACTTTGGTGCTAAGCTGCTTATTGATAAAAGCACTAATCTGCCTGGCAGAAGGTAAGATGGCTGGGTTGTGTGGTGATATCATATTTTAGCTCCAGGCTATGCCATCAGGGAGCTGAGCCCCCACACAGCTTTACCTAAAGGAGCTTTTTTTTTTTCTTATAATTTCACAAAAACACAGATTGTGGTTGTGTCTAGTAGCCAAACGTACATGAACCAAGAAAACCACTGACATTTCATCAAAACGTGATCGATAGCAAGAGACCATCGCTTTTAAATAACTGAACAGATCACTTTAATTATTTTCCTTCTGCATCAAGAAGCAACGCAGCAGAGCTGGAGGGCTCCAGCTTAGCAGGACCAGCTGTGTGAAAAGTTCAGCTACAATTGTAGAGGAATTCATTCCCACATCTACAAGCCCTTAAAATACTATAACGTTACATTATTAAAGACCATTTCCTTAATAACTACACTAAAGCCTGCATTATGAATGAAATAGTTTTTCCTTTTTAAATGACAAGATTACTAAATTAAATATTGTACATGGAAAATGAAATGCGCAGATGATAGATCAAGACTTTAAACACTCATTTAGATGTATTTTTACAATCAGCTCAGACATTTATTTTGAACAGAAAATTTTACTTCTCGTTTTACACCAAATAAATCCGCCACGATTTATGTCTCGTTCCCAAATTTACACTGGTCCATCTGTGGTGCATGTCCCTTGAGTTGCGCGGGAATTCTGTCTCACGACCATCAGTCGCTTTACACTGTCTCCGCTGTGTCTTCGGTCGGCCCTACCTCCCCCTTGGCTCCCAGAGGAGTGGTTTGTCCTGCCACCCCCACGTCAACTAGTTCTTCGCTCATCTAGTTAGAAACTTATGTGAGAAAAAGAGTGACAGAAATGTATCCGCGGTGTAGGGAGGTAAGAAAAGCTGACACAACAGCTGGAATGATCTAAAATATATTTTGGACAAATGTGTGTATGTATATATTATATATATATATATATATATATATATATATAATATTATATATATATATATATATATATATATATATATATATATAAATACATATATGTGTATATGTGTGTATATATTTATATATATATATATATATATATATATATATATATATTATATATATATATATATATATATATATATAAAATATATTTTGGACAAATGTATATATATGTATATATATATATATATATATATATATATATATTATATATATAATATATATATATATATATATATGTATATATATATATATATAATATATATATATGTAATATTATATATATACCATATATATATATATATATATACCATCATACCTTCATATGGAGTTTTTAGTTTTTATTGAAAGTGATCACTCTAACACTAGTTGCCGAGGCGGATGTGATTGTATCTTAAGACAACTCGGCATATTGACAAGCCAAAATTTCCACCTTGGTGTAAGTGTCTTTACTTTAGGAACTTTGCCTCTGGAGCTGGGCCTAAATCGGAAGCAGAAACATCTAACTTAAGTGTTAATCCGCTGTAGCACAGAAACAGGCTCCACATATTCTTTTCCCAGTTTCAGCACATGTCAATTCTTCATCAACGCTTCCTCCAAGTCTTAGTCTCAATGAGGCAAATGTGACGCTTCAGTCCAAGAGTAAGACACAAAAGAAATCAATCCTTAATTCATTCCTTACAACAGGCCTGATAATTGAGGCCATTTGCAATTCTTAGGTCCTTTCTACCCTCTAACATGTTGACCATCCGTCTGCTCAGATGGCTCAATCAGGAGCATCCTGGATAGATTTGTTTCCGTCTGAGACCTTTCAAAACTTTGTTTTTTTTCTTTTTAAATTCCAATGGCTTTCTGAAGGCTAAATGTGTTTACAAGTGTTTGCTAAGGAAAAAAAGAGGATGGATGGGTCAAAGTTTTTGAAACTTCCTTTTTAACATGCAATGCAATGAAAGACTATAGGAGTATTTGTTAAAATTCCTATTCAACAATATTTTTTTATATTTTGTGGGCAGGACTGTTCGGAAGTTAGCTCAGCTAATATCCCATCAGGCCTATGGTTCCACTCTTTCACACTAGTACAGGTTCTTACAACCCCAAGCTAACATTAGCATAGCAAAACCACAGTGCAAAACATTGTTGCTATCCAGCCGTACAGTTTTGAGCCAGATATCAGCTCAGAGAAGGAAAACTAAAGCGCTATAAGATGTATTTGTCTATAAATTAATGCTTCAAAAATTTAGGCCCAATCCGAATTCTTCCTTTCTCCCTTCCCCTTCATTTAGCCCTCCAAACGGAGGATCAGGAAAAAAAGTGTCTTACATTTAGGGCTTTACTTTCGTTTGATGATGTCATCTATAATCGCCGGTGCGCTAGCGTTAGCACAGAGCTTCCAGCCCTTGAATATACAAGGGTGAAATTTAAAAAATAATAATCCCAGGCACGACTTCCACTTAAACTGCCACTTCAAATTGAGGGGAGGGGAGGAGGGAAGAATTCGAATTGGGCCATAGACTTTGGCATACCCATTTCAGTAGCTGCGTCATTAGTCTGAGCATTTTCAAGCATCAAGTTTTCTTCTGCTCCTGATTTAAATTAAGAAATATAAGTTTTAATCGTAAAATATTTTATACCGGCCCTCCACTGATAGAAAAATGCTACAAGAACATGTTGAAACACAAAAAAGGCCATTTTTGTTGGAATGGGTCTTTGAAGACCCACTCTAATCATCTTTTGATGTATTGTAAAAGTTTTCCCAGTGTTTTTTTAAATTATGATTAGGCTGTTTTTGTTTATTTGTTGTTGATGGGACCATTGGTGCAAGGCTACCCCGCCACCCTTTCCCCTCACCCATTAGTCTAAGCGCTCTGTTTACATGTTTTACGTGTTTACATCCTCACACAATCTTAAGCTAAAGGATGCGCACAGCGGAGGCAGCCAGTTTTAATGTTAAGTCGATACAGTTGCAAGTTGAAGCAATCTAAAGTAAGACGGCGCTATCTGAGCAGCCAGCACAGAATACGTCGTGTGGTAAAAGAGGGGTGGGCCACGAAGAAGAAAAAATAATGACCAAAAAACTGAGTTTTAGACCAAAAATGGTTACTTTTAAACAAATGTTTCTTTAAAATAGTTTGTAAAATTCATAGCTGTGATTATATAAAGCTGTTTAATTAGTCAGCAATGTATGTTTAGGTACTTTGGGAAATTCCGTTATATATTACATTACCATCAAGCTAGAGGACTTCGGTTCTTATTTGCTAAATCAATTTCTATTTTATGGATAGGTTATTGGTTTATCAAGCTTAGATCAATTCAAGTCAATTAACCCCAGCCTTAATGACAATACATATTGTGTGGGCGATAGAAAATTGTCTATGTGCCATTTCATTTCACCTCTATCGTTTTATTTATTGATTTTTATCGCTGAACTTTTGTGCAAAATTGTGTTTTTCTACTAATAAACTCAAAACTGTTGTTATCTTATCTGTGACGATTCAGTCACATATCACCTGAAAAAATAAAGTCAGAAAAGTAAGCAATGACATTTTTGACATTTTTTTTTAGAGAATGACTAAAAATACATTTTTTTGTGGTATATCAGGATATATATCTTTATTGTGATATAAAATAATTAATATTGTGATACACAATTTTTCCCATTTTTTTCCCACTGTTTGAATTAAAAATATATTCAGAAATGTCATTTTTAGCTTCATTATTATCATATATTCCCTTCAGTTTTAGTAAAATACCACATAAACATATTAAAAACACCATCTGAGTGGGTTTTTGGATAGTACAAGATCTATCGTGGCATCACTGACTTAAAAAAAAAAAAAAAAAAAAAGCCTATGGTAGACAGTATTTAGGCACTGGAGTCAAAGCTTTGAGGCTTTTTGCCAGTTAGATGCGAATCAGCACTGCAATGAAAATGACAATTATAAATTGTAGTAAATAAAATGTATGCATGGTGTACAGGTACGTTTTCTGTTTGCAGAAAATACTTTTTTAAAATTTTATTTTAACACCTTCCATAGCAATCTCTGCACAGTTTAAACACGTTTTCTTCATGTGAGCACTGTAATTGGCAGTTTCTGCCAGATGTGCAATGTTTATTTCCAACTTTAGACTGAACAGACATGGATTTCATTTGTTTAGTTTGTTCTTTTTGCTTTACTTTATTTAATTCAGTACCTGGAAAACATGAACAGAGGTGACTTTCTTGGTGCTAATGTAGAACCAGAAATGTGTAAAATAATGAGGCTGGAAAACTTCAAGCAGAAGTCATAAGAGATGAAAGTTTTGACTGCTGATTGGTCTTTGCTTAATTAAGATGTCCTTGGATTGCAGCAGGCTTCTAAAAGCGTGCAGCAAACCGACAGACAGCAGCACCGGGGCATATGGATGGTGCCAAGAAGTTGTAGCAGCGCTGAATGTAGCAGGTGATGTATGCATCCAGTGTTCCCGCATAAACCTTGATTATTGAGCTGTGCCATCTTTCAAAGTGTGCAGAGCCAGATTGCAAAGCTGACATCCGTCTCTGTCTACTTTAACTCAAGGTAACGCACACTTTCTCCGTCCTGCCATGATAGCCCGCTTCAAAGAATGGCTGCAGATGCTTTATGAAAAATGTTGGCAACAAATTCCACTTGCTTTGCACTATTTTTAATGGCAATAAGCAGATACGGCAGTGAGGATGCAAATGGGTGGAGTTAGAGGATTTTACTGTCTGTTTTATTTATCCAGTAGGAGGACTAGTTAAAATTAGAGAGGACGTGTAATGAAATTATGTCAGAAAAACTTTGGTTCAGCATAATCCCATCCGTTTTCAAAGAAAAGATATAGAAGACGATAGAAATGCACTGGGACAAAGAGGCTCCTCTCTCCTCCAGTCAAAGCTCATTGATATAGACAGAGCCAAAAAGACATTCTAAATAAAAGCTGATAATAATATTTTTATGTTGCCCGTTAATATTGTAGTTTTTGCCATTTTTTTTCATATACATATACTGTATATATATGTGTGTGTGAGCAGCTGCAATTTATACATCCTGTTAATTTTTTATTAAACGTTTTATCAGATGCATCTGATTGTTGTTCAATAAAACAAACTTTTTTTTTACCCTTTAAGGAAAAAAAACCTTTAATCTATGAGCGAAGAGAAAGAAACTGGTTTTCAAATGCAAAGAAAATAAAGTAAACTGAAGTCTTGTATTGTAAAAATGTATTAAATATAAATACCAAAAAAAATACTTTTATGAAAATAAAGTCATAAATTCAAAAAAAAAAATCTGTATATAATTTCACAAGAATAAAGTTGTACATTTGTAAGAATAATAATTTTAAGAAAATCAAGACATAAAGTTATTTAATATTTTATAAGATATAATTATATATATACAATTTAACAAGGATAGAATTGTTAATTTTTGAAGAAAAGTTATTATTTTATAGCAATAAAGTGGTAAAATTGTGAGAAAGAAAGAGTAATAATTTTACAAGATTAAAACAGTGAATTTGAATAAAAAATTGTAATTCTAGAATAATAAAATGCAAAAAAAATTTAAAGAAAATTTGTTAGAAAAAGTTGTAATTTTCAAACAACGAAGTCTTAAATTTTTGAAAAATCAATTATAATTTACGAGAATAAAGTCAGAAATTTATGAAAAAAGTTACAATTTTATGGGAATAAAGTTATAAATGTATTTACAAAAATTACAAATTAATGAGAATAAAATGGTATATTTGTGAAAAAAAGTATAATTTTGTAGTAATAAAGTTGTAAAATTGTAAAAGAAATGTGTTTTAAAAATGTATAATTTAAGAGAATGAAGTTGTAAATGTGTTTAAAAATTAGAATTTTACAAGATTAAAGAAGTAAATTTATGAAAAATATAAAGTAATTTTGAAATTATGAATTGTGTGAAAAAAAATCATAATTATAAGAGAACAAATCTTTTAATTCATAATCAAAATGTATTATTTTATGAGAATAGAGTCATAATACAACAAAAAAGACATTCTTGTTCAAAATAAAAGCTTATTATTCTGTAAACCTCCATCCACAATCAATCTGGACTAAATCCATCAGTTCAGGCAGTTATAAAGTTTGTGAATCTATCTGCTACAATGCATTTAGACCTCAACTATACTGTTAATGGTGCAAACAGCCGAAACAATCTTCTTGTGGGTGTTACGCCCCAATCTTCTTCTGAAGAGACCCAGTTTCATGCAATTTATTTTCAATGTTTTCATTCTTACAATAAGTCAATTTAATTAACTGATAAACTTAGTATTTCTGTATTTGTGGAACCAGTGCTGAAGTAATCACTTACAGTGTGCTCAACTTTTCTCATGAAATTCACTTCATATTAGTTCTTTTTGATTGTTTTTTTTTTAAGTTTTTGCCTCAGAAATGTATGACATTAATCTAAAAAATTTCAGTTTATAATTCATAAAATTATAATTGTATTATCATAAAATATATATACTTCTACTCATATGTACAAGTTTATTTTATTATTTATTATTTTTTCCAGGCAGGCAGTTTTATTTTCATAAAATGTTGTTTTTTTTTCAAATAATTTTCAGACTTTTTTTCGTGCAAATTTTTTTTTTTTTCTCAAAATTTTACAACTTATTCCGGTAAAATGATTATTTTTTCCCTCACAATTTTATACTTTTTTTTTAATGTATTTGATAGCCCTAATACTTTAACGAATTTTAAAATAAAAATCTGACAAAAGGAAATAACCTTGCCAGAATATGGGTTCATAAAGATATATATAAAACAATACTGATTTGTGCTCCTTTGTTCCAGTTTGTTTTTAATTTCAGATAAGAAGCAGCACTCAAACAAGAAAATTCCAAGTTAAATTTAGCCTCACTTGAGATTACTAACGACATCATTCAGCCTCATAACCCAATTTTTTTTCCTTGACAATATCTGCTTGTGTCTGCTGCACGTACAGTAAATCATAGAGGTTGCAGCCTTTCCATAATGTCCAATTTTAGAAGCGACAAGTCTCTGAGACGAGGTTCCACTGTGCTGCGAACACCAAAAGGAGTTGTCAAGACTTTCTCCTCTCCTGTCTTTATTAAAGGTGACTTTTTGTGAAGAAAAAAAAAAAAAAATCTTTGTGTCAGCATATTTTCCTGTGTAAATTATTTCAGGATGCATGAAGAACATCTTCAGATGCTTTAATTTTATGACTGTTGTTAAGGGGAAGTTGCCAGCTGAGCCTTTATGTTCACCCATCCTAAACCAAAATTAAATTAAAAGCACATTGTATTTTAATGTAAGGCGCCCGCACAATAAAACGGAGAAGCTATATTTTCTGCCGCCAAGCCCGGATGTGTGGAACTCCGCGCCTAACAAAGTGTAGCGTTCTATATGTTTGTATAAACAGATGCAGACTTCAGCACTTTAGTAAGTCCTTTTGTGACATTCTATATTTGTCATTGACCGCGCTGCACAAGATCTTTGTCTGCCGCCTCTGTTATCTCTCTCCGCTGGTGTCGACATACTCCGCCGCCGCTGTGTGTCTGAATCACAATCCTTGTTGAGGGCAATAAGGCTGCAATGATTTCCCCCGCCGGTGTCTGCGTTTGAGTTCAACCTCCAGTGACAGTTACCTGAATGTTAAAAGTATGATCCGGGCGCACTCCGGAGCCAACAGACACGGTATTTATCGGAGGGCGTGGGAGGAAAGGGACATGACATAAGAGGCACAGCGGTTGGAAAATGCACCCTGTGTACATTACATTACATGTTCCTCGGCTTCATCCTGCAGCGGTTAAAAATAACTCGAACCTGCGCAAAAGCTTTCCTGCTCAGATCTGTTCCTGTCATCTCCGTGACTGCGTTTGATCCGGCATGGCCTCGAGGATGGATCACGCAGCCTTTCACTGTTCATTATTGCGGCACAAACATCACATGATCCAAGCCCCTGAAGGTACATTTCTATACTACTAATCCCTTTTTTTTTAAAGTCCCTCTTATGACAATTCTTTGTTTTATTTTAAACAGACGTTCCCAGTAGTGTTTTAATTATGATTATTGAATTTTTAACCCAAATTCTAGAACCTAAATGTCTTTAAAAGCCATTTTTCATGTTGATCTGAAGCTTTTTTCTCTAAAATCTCCTATGAGGGGGTGTGGCTTTTGGAGCTGAGGAGCCCCGCCCCTTACTCCCCCGTCTGAATATCAAAGCTCTGTGTCTTGCTAGCATAAATCTTCACCGCTGCTATATAAATATCAAGCAATATCAGTAATTCCGGCCGTATCGTTTTGATCCGGATGTCAGCTCGGACGAGGAAGTGAAGATCTTCATGGACCAAACTTTCTCCAAAATCCTGATTCTTTCTCCTTCCAGTTCACCAAAGACTCTTATCTTAAACTGCAATGTTTATTGGCATTTCTGTGATCAATACATTTAATCCATTGGTTTCTCAGAGCAGAAATAATGAAAGCTAACATCAAAATGCTCTTTCATTGATTTACAATCCTTTCCAACTGCGGTCAAATGAGCCGCCGTTCACATTTCCGTGGTCACATCAAGAAAGCCTCGTGGAGATTTTCTGCGTTCTCAGCCCTGCTACCGTAAATATTGTATGAAACTCACACCAAAAATCCAGTGATGGCTGATTTGACCATGGAAATACGAACGACGGCTCATTTCACCGTAGTCAACGGGAAGACGCCATCTTCTCTTCTCCAGAACCTGAACAGACATGCGAGCCGGGGTTTTGAGGATGTGCAGTGGAGCTGTTGTGACGTAAAAAAAGCTAAAAAATTCAAAGACAGAACCTGTCTGTGACAGTTTGATTTACATAAATTTAAAAGGAGAAATACTCTAAATGAAAAAGTAAATGATTTCTTGTTACATTTGTTGTCTTTCATTGACAAGAATGCCACATTACATGTTAAAAACTCAAAAAACATGATTTTCATCGGAGGGGGACTTTAATTTTTGGAACATATTTAAACGGATAGTATGGGCAAACATAAAAAGGAAAACAATGCATTTTTTCTGTATTAATGCAACACAATGTACTGCATCACACTATGAAACAGTAAGCAGAAAACACCCAGTACTAGCAGGGTAAATTACTCCAACATTACTTCATTTCCCTTCTGGCCTTCCTTTTCTGGGTAATCAGCCAGGGCAAACATGTGCCGCATAAAGAGCTATGAGTGTGTCATCTAAAAAATACTGGAAGGCGTGCTGCGAAAGGGGACGGAGAAAGATAGGAGAAAATAAGTCGATCGGCGAGCACGCTACTCCTGCCTGAGACGGAGGCGACACGTCTTCAACGATTCCGGAGTTCCACTAGTCGTGAGCACAAGTAAGAGGGAATGATGTGTCACATTCTTGTAGAACAAGTGCAAATTTCGCCTCCGGCCTTGTCTGAAATACACCTCTGCTGACTTCAAACAGCTGTATTGAACTAAATTGGGCTAATCCCAGCTCAAAGGGATGCCTAAAGTTCACAAAGTGTGGGCCCTGCTTAACAAAGAAGCGGGTTAATTAAGAATCACACTGACTCAATCCGCTCATTCCTGCTCAAAGAATCCACCGGATAGGCTATAGGTAACCACAGACCCCGAGGAGAGTCATGCTCATTTATTTGGAAAGAATAAAACACTTTTTTATTGTCTTTTTTTTGTGTGCGTGGAGAATGCATTTACAGCTTTCCCAACAAGGACGAGAACTGTACAGCACATGACAACTCCTGTCTGGCGGCACCCACTTTTGTTCAAATGTTAATCTCTCATTAAGTGCAGGGTGAAGAAAGGTGTCAGCTTTGAGGACCCAACAGGGCTAATTATCGGCTGTAGCGGCTAAGGTGAGTCACCGGTTCCTTCAGCAACCGTCATGCAAAATCACACATTCGAGGGTGCTGAGAGGGCAAGCGAGAACAATGTACAGCACACTGTTTGTTTTCGGCACGCGGAAAAACCGCGGACGCACAAAGCACTCTAATCTTCCGCGACTGTTGGTTAATCCAACGGTAATAAACACTTTATTAAACCTAATTAAATTGAAAAACCTTTCTGGTCGGCTTTGCAAATTAAGAAAAAAATAAATAAACGGAATCAACAATTAAATAGGAGCCACTCTGTTGCTAAAACTCAAATGAGAGGTCAAAACGGAGGTAGAAATGCAAATTGAGAATAAGTGAAGTGTTTGAGGGGACACCAGGTGGAGGAGAGGGGGTCATCCTTGTTTTTTAGTAGATTGTGACCTTTGAAGTTGCCTTTTCTCCAATAATATAAATAAAAATTATAAATGCATGCAAATATTTTGTGCTTTAATTATAAACACTACATTGAAAAAAGTGAAATGTTGGCTCAATTTAAATCCTATAATTTGTTACTTTTTAAATTTTTAGCTTTCATCAAATTGAAATTTTAAATTGACGGTTTATTTAACGTAAATTTAACTTGATAAAAACTAAAATTTTAAAAAGCAAAAACTTACTAAACTTTTGTAAATTGAATAAATAGTTCACTTTTTACAGTATATCATTCAAAAATTGTGTTTTTCTGTCAAAATTGTCCTATTTTTGAAAGAAAAACACAATTTGTTTTCATTGAAGATAAATGTAAACAAATCAGAATTACACTCTACACATTATTATTTTGGTAAATGGTTAAAAAAAAGACTGTTTGGACTTCAAATGTCTGGTGCTGCATTACCTACAGAGGTTAGTGGAGGCTGATGTCATGTTGTGCATCTTAAAACAGTTTGGCGAGCTTCTGGAGCGTCACGAAAAAATGATCAAAACGGCCAAAAAAAGCAGAACTTTCAAGTGAAACTCAACAGTCTCAACAGTTAATATCCTTAGAGGTCAAGGCAATTTCATGTAAAAAAAAATTGTGAAGAAAATAAGATTTCCGTAAATGGTTAGAGCTTTTTCCTTTAGAGAGCAGCACAAACAGGCCCTAACCGGTGTAAACAAAAAAGAAAAAAGGCAACAAAGTTTTAAGAAATGATGCCTCCAGGTCTTCAATTGTCTGCTTCATTCATCCTTTCATGCACAGAGGTCACTACAGTGTAAAGAAAGCTTTGATAGCAAAAATATCATATACTCGGCATGGAGAAGATGCTCAGTTTAGAAATAACAGTTCATAGATTTGAAAGGAAGCTAGATCCTATGATGATTAATGTTGAGTTCAGTGACTGTTACTTTTGTTTCACTACTCTCAACTCAGAGACATTGTCTTTAAATTAATCTATATAAAGTTAGAGGAACCATCATTGCAATAAGATATCATATTATAAATTATTTAAAGTTTATTTATCTGATGTTTGTTGGATAGATACATATATCTTTATAAAAGTTAAAGATAAAACTTTTTAAAAAATGACAAAAAAAATTATTCTCCATCCCTAAAGATGAATAAAAATATATGTATATATATTTCTGTATTGTGATTCATGGGTAAAAGGGTTAAACATAGCACCAGTGTCTTCATTGAAAGTTGAAGGAAATCTTGTATTTATTTGTCAATTTCTAACATGGAATAGTACAACAGTAGACAGTTGAATTTCTGGCCATTTGAAGCGTTTAATCGACCCCACAAATGCTCAAATGCGCAGATACTTAACCTAGTCAAAGGAACTTTTTCTAACCAGCCAAACTGTTTTCAGCTGTGACAATGTGATTGCAAAAGCTTTTTCTAATCGTCTGACACAATGAGAAAACACATTGTCCCATCAGAACACTGGAGTGATAGTTCTTAGTAATGGGCCTCTAGTTACAGATGTAGATAATGCACCAAAAACCAAACATTTGCAGCTTGAATAGTCCTTTAAAATCATTTACCTCAAACATAATGAATAAAGTGTATTTCTGATTAGTTTAAATATATCGATATTGGAAAAAAACGTGATTTTACCTTCATAAATAGGTTAATTTTGAATTGACTCCAAACTTTTAAACTGTAGTCTACACGACAAGAACAAAGTATCAAATATTCTGTAATAACTAATCTCCAGCCATACAACCAGAATTGTCCAACACAGCACATAAAAGTGTTATACATTATACATTTATTCAATGCATGGTTTTGTAATGCATATTTATTCCTTTGAAATCCCCTTTTCTTTTCTGCTGGATGTAAATGTCTGCCCGGGCTCAATAACAAAATTGATACACCTGAGAATAGTCTCACTTGCCAAGACCCTGAGGAAAATTCCCAGTGTCCCCCCTTTAATTACAATATTACTCAAACAGGTCCAAACCGAATGAAAGCAACTTTAAGGGTCTCTGTTGGAATTCCAGCTGAGCCCGAGCACCTTTCATGTGAGCAAGTTACTTTTTTCTTTTCTTGTTTTTCCGTACTTTAGTGGGATTTTAGGGCTGACATTAAAGCATATTTTTTATGTAAGACTTTGAAGACATAATTAGCAATTACTGCAATCACAAACTGTTTTATTTATTTATTTTTTTTTAAAAAAAGGACAACAAAGGAATAGAGTCTCCTTTATTGGCCTCACACAAGCATATCATCATTCTGTATGCACATAATGCAGAGCTCAATTTGCACAGAGGCTTGGAACAGTTGGCAAAAGGAAGCTCTGTCCATGGTGCTGAATTTCATTGGTTCCACACATGTACAGTGCATTAAAAGAACTGCTTACAACTGTGGTTGTAAAGATACTAAATCTCCTCAAGGTTACTTTCCTTTTTCCCTGTGTGTTGACACAAATACTTGTCAAAAAATTGCTTTATTTTTATTTCATTGTATTTTATTTCCTCAGCTCTCCTCTGAGGAAATATGTCAGTTGAAAGATTGCGTTCCCGAAAATGCATTCGAGAAACTCTGTGCCTTATTGGGTTAATCTGAAGCAATTAAAGGGCTGGAAATTTCTCTATGGAGTCTTGGGAGGAGATCAAAATGTTTCTAAATTGATGGCAGCACCAGCGCCTAGTGTGGGGAGACAAAACAAAGAAGAGCTTTCCACATATAGCTGAGACATGCTCAGATAGGGCTGTGATCTAATTAGGACATCTTAAAACATCTGTTGGAGCGCTGGAATCATCAATGAGCCTATCTTGTGTGCACGCTATTTAAAATATTCCACAACTGAGCTTCAGATTTTTCCTTAAAGCAGGTACTGAGTAAGAAAAAAAAAATATATATATATATATATATATATATATATACATACATACATATGGAAGGAAATTAATTTCTAAAAATGTCAAATTTGTCAAATTTTAACAATCTGCAGCTCAAAAAGAAGCATGTGTTCTGTAGGTTGTTTAGATTTACATATTTATTTCCCATTGTAGTTTTAACATAAAAGATGCACTGAAAATCATGCAACTAGGGATTTTTTAAACTATAACTAATATATATATATTTATATATAGTTATATAATATACTATTTTATTTTTTTTGTAAAATGAATCCATAATATAAACTAAACTAAAAATTAATACAAAAGCTTTCAAGTTTCAAAATAGAAAATAAATAAAATAGACCACTAAACTGTTTGTTCAGTGCCGTTTAAAAACGAAGCATTAACTCTGCTAATGAATTCAAACATAAGATTATAACAGCATTTTACACAGAAATACCTTACCGTTTTACTTGGGAACTGTTTTTGAATTTATTTTAAGGAAAATAAATTGCATAGATACAAACAGTGTATAACTTATTTGAACATCTATTGTCATCTAACTTTAAACTCAAATTCAAACGAGAAAAAAAATGATTTTCTAATTCTGTCTCCAAGTGAAAAAAACAAAAAATGAATTGGAAATATATTTCTAGCAATAGAAAAACAACCTGAGACATTGGGCAATTGTTGTTATATTTCATATCTGTAGTGCTCTCAAGAGGGAAGGAGGTGGAGGGTTCATCACAACATCTGACACAGGTTGCAGTTTTTCGTTTAACACCCGCTGCTAGTACACAGTGGATTCAATTCTGTCATAGTAATTTTTTTCTATTTTTGATGAATGTCCTAATTAATTTTTCTGTATTTATCCGCCGCGTCCAGCCTTCAGTGGAAATATTGTCCGACTGTAAACTGGTTCCTGTTTCCCAACAGACAGCTCAATAAAAAGCTGTTTAGCAATAGCATCGTGCTAATGCTATTTACATTTTTTTTGGTTGCTGCTGTAAGTCCAGCCGATGAGTTTTCCAGTTCTGACCAGATGCTCTGCTGCTTCATCAGCCGAAACTAAACCGCCGCTGCCCATTTTTTAAACCCGTCTAAAGACTAATTTTTATGCCCTGGCTTTTCTATTGTTATTTTACTGCTTTTAGTATTTTATTTAGTATTTTATTGTTTTTTTTTTATTATTGATCTATTGTATCTTGTCTTAGTGTGACTTTGTGAAAGTGCTATATAAATAAAGCTGAGTTGAGAGTTGAGTTAAACGTTGCGCGGAGAAGATTAGCGTAAGTGACTTGCAAATATTTGTTTAAATTGTGCGCGGACGAAGGATGTACAGATGTCCAAAAAAATGTACCAAAATGAGAGCTAAAAAGCTTAAACATTAGATGTTATAACTTATAGCAAACTAATTATATGTGATAGAATATTTACTCACCATGTGGCCACTAACACTCTAACGTTTACTCGTCAAGGAGGAGAAAATGCTCGCTACTGTGTCAATTTCGGACCCTTCAAAATAAAAGTTTTCTGCAATGTCTATCGTTATCGTTTTATTGCCCCGCCCAAATTTCTTGCATGAAAATTCTAATGATTTTTTTCTTTAACCTTTTAGATAAAATTTTAATAAAATGAGCCCAGGACACCATATCCAGAAAAAGGAGCCATTGGTAGGATTGTGCAGAGCAGCACAGTTAATTAAAGCAACAGCACTACTCTGCATCTGTCACATCACTTGGCTCGTACTTTAATTATATATTTTGGTCAATCTGTTCCTCCTGATGTGAGAGGGGATGCCATACATGAGACAACATCTGCTGAGGTATGTCACATCAGCTTTCGCATCTGTGCGTGTTTTTACGCAGTCCATCAATCAATCGAGAGCGTTTCTGCATCACGTCGAAAAAGAAGAGCTGACAAGTGCTTAGCTTACAATTAGCGCACTTCCACTGAGCGCTGATATAACATGCAAAATCCCGAGATTGGCACAACACACAGAAATCCAGACACGCCCTGTGGCTCGCAGTCACTTTGGTCCTTTTTGCTGTCGGTCAACAGAACAGCAGCGACTGTTCTCTGAACAGACTCCACCCACAAAAAGCGTGTGATCACCTAAGCTGTCAGCCAGCATCTGCTGCAACTACCAACCAGTCAAGTGTGAGTCTGGCTCTGAAGATGTGTCACCTACACGTGTTTAGAACTCAGCTACATGTTTCCCTTTCTATTTTTTTTGCTAATTTTCATGTGACAAACATTATCTGCAAAGCCTCCGGGAGTGTCACACTGTTTTGTACCAGTGACACCGTGACGTGGGAAGCATCTTGAAAGCTCGTGTCAACTCGAGCCGGATGAAAATAAACCGCACACGCCAGTGCCAAATAGTTTCAGAACAAAAATAATGACCATCTTTGAATGCCACTGTGGCAACACGGATCCAGCATGCTCAGATCTCGCTGCTGCATAAATCGTAAATAAATATTTCTCCGTGTAGTTCACAGGCATCAGGCATGTTTAGGTTGCTAATCACAGCGTGGATCTGTGACTTGTTTGTTGTGGCAGGCCCTACGCTATGCTGCAGAAGGAGCTTGAAGTTCTTTGAATTGAAGCAGATTTTACCTCTGATTGACACAGGATGTTTTGTCTTTCTCTTTTGAATCACTCGTTATGAATAAATACTCAAGTAAATGGAATCGGTTTCAATGACTTAAGCTTAGAGGTCTAAGGGGGGGGGGGGGGGGTGTTCAAGACATCTGGACATTTTTTTTCCTTCTATATTACATTGCAAGTTAAACTATTTAAGGATAATAGTAGAAGCCTAATCCCTTTCTTCACAAAAAAATACAGATTTACACTCGTCTACACCAACATGCATATTCACACTTGTGCAAATGGTACAAAAATCATGAGACACACTATTTTTTTTTTTTTTTTTATTTTTATCCCCAGACTGTATTTTTTCCTGCATATAATCCCCTCTGAGTCTAATAATATTTCTGTTTTCATGGTGATTTGAGTCTTGCCAAATGTTGTACAGATAAGAGGAGATAAGAGCATAAGGAGCAAAGAGATAAGAAAAAGTGACCTGCAGAGATCAGAGCACTGGAGGTCAGGCGGGAGAGCGGAAGTAAGCAACAGGGAAATGGACCTTGCCGGATTGCCTCTGCTACCAGCCGGCCGACAAAAAAGAAATAAATAAGTTAAGAGAATATGACAGGCCATCTTGGTAGTTTGACAAATGGACAAAATACTCTTGTCTTCAATTTGAACACCAGACAACTTGAAGAGAAGGAAAATGGTCTGTCACTATGGTTGCAATCAAAGTGACAGTGTTGACATTTTTTTTCCCATATTAATTTGTAAAGCAAATTTAAATCGACCACTTGGCTCAAAGTCCCCCTTCAATCAACTTTTGAATCTATTGCAAAAGCAGTGGTCTTTTAATTATGGTTATGCCGTTTTTCGCCAAAATCAAAACATCAGTTTTGTTTTTGAGGCCATAGTTTCTGCAAAGAAGCAGAAGTTTATTATCCTTTCTTTACACTCTCCCCCACTATCTTACAGCCCTTCACAACCCCAACCATGCAACCAATATGCCGAGCAATTTTGGAGCAATCCAGACAAGGAAAACACAGATGCGCATCGATTTGTCTACAACTGAAGCAAAAGAAGGGAGCTGGTAGCTTCTGCAAGCTCTTTCCAACTGCTCCAAAAGTAAAACAATCTGAATAAAGAAATACTTAAAAATGCAATTTTAATGATAATTTTCTTCATTAATGTCTTCCATGGTGAGAAAAATGCCACAAGAAGATGTTAAAACCACTAAAAACACAAGTTTCATCAAAGTAGGTCTTTAAATGCTCAGCTCCAAGAACCAAAAAATAAAATTTTATCTCAGTCAAGTTATATGTATTAGAAGTTGAAGTCTCATAACATGAACAGTTCTGCAGTGAATAAAATTGAAAATAAAAAAAAGGAATAAAATCTGCAATAAACTTTGAAGTTCATTTCCCATTTTTACAATCCTGAATGATGGCACTACGACAACAAATGCTATTCACATTACTGAAAAAAATTATTGGTTCTGTCTGCTCGGTAAATTGTACCAAATTACTGTATCTGACTTAGAAAGCGCTAAGTGAGAGTTTTCTTTGAGCTTTCAAATGTCTCTAAAAAGTTTCTTCACACAATAGGAAGGGTGCATGTCACCATGAGATGAGGCAGCACACCAGTGAACAGAGTCGACACTGCAGCTAGAGAATGGTCTTACCTGTTTGTTGTTATACTTGGGCTGGCTGGTCTTGTAGCTGTAGTCGGAGTACTGGTCTGAGCCGGTTGAGTTGTCATCTCCTCCTGTTCCGACAAAAGTGTTGGCAGCAGGAAGATCCTGGACAGCCTGGTGCTTCTGAGAGCCTGAGGGCGACTGGGCTTGCAACTGGATGGATGGTAAAGGTGAGTTGGAGCGGTAGTGTCTACCTATGTCAGGACTTCCCGGTGAATATGTCAAGGGAAGGTGTATCCTGGGGCTGTCGCTGACTCCATCAAGGTTAAACTTGAGACTTTTCTGAAGGCTGACCTCCTCGTCTTCCCCGAGTGGTTTTGGGGACTTCTGAAGTTTGCCCTTTTTTCCACGTTTTCCCTTGGCATTTTTTGGTGCCTGCTTTGGTGCGTACAAGTCTTTAGTTTCCTTTTTGCCCGCTTGATAGCCACTCTTTGTTTCCCTTTGAATGCGATGGCGAATGAATACAACTACCAAGATCAAAATGACGACACCGGCCACTCCAGCAAGACTTCCAAACAGAATGTTACTACGCTGGGCGGCAAAACCACTTTCGGGGTCACCCGCAATGTCTCTGTCCAAGGGAGTGTACAGACTGTGTCCAACTAAAGCTTCCACTAAGCTGACATTTGAGATGGTTTCATTGACATAGATGTGAACCAGGGCTGTGGCGTGGCGTGGAGGCTTCCCCCTGTCACTCACTCGCACCACGAGACGATGTAGTCCACCATGCTTGCGGGTCATCTCCTTTGCTAATGTGATTTCTCCACTGGACGGAGAGATACGAAACAGCTGGTATGGGTTCCCCCCAGCAATACTGAAGACCAGATCTGCGTTAGGCCCACTGTCCAGGTCCTCGGCCTCCACAACTTCAACATGACTATCAGGGGAAGCTACAGGTGACAACTGCCTGAAGGAGGAGTTTGAAGGCTTAGTGATGACAGGATCATTGTCATTTTCATCCAGAACATTGATGGTGACACCAACGTATGATGACCTGGGTGGTTCTCCACTATCCACCGCTTTGAGACGAAATGTATAACTACTTTCCTTTTCCCGGTCAAATGAGATGCTTGAGAGAATGGTACCTGTTCCATTTTGGACCACAAACTTCCCTCCATCGGGTTCAACAGAGAGGTGGACGTGAGCATTCTCCCCTTTGTCCATATCCAGGACTGTTACCATGCCAACAGGACTGAGAGGAGGCATATTTTCTAGAACTGAGAAGCTGTAGCCACTAAGCATGAACTTGGGGTCATTGTCGTTGCAGTCAAGGACTTTTATCACCACGGTGGCCGTTCCTTTATGTACCGGTGAGCCTTTATCTGCTGCAGTGACGCGAAACTCATATCTTTCTTTATGTTCCCGGTCGAGTGGGGTTCGGGCTTTGACTTCTCCTGTGTTCGAGTCAATTTCAAACAAACCTTTGATGTATGAGTCCCCTACAATGTTGTAAAACAGTTCAGCATTTGTGCCGCTGTCAGCATCTGTGGCTGTAACATCTAAAATTGTTTCCCCTGGCTGGTTTTCTTCAGCAAAGTCAACCTCAAAAATAGTGGGGGAAAACACTGGAGAGTTATCGTTCACATCAGTCACCTGGACTCTTAAGGAATTCGTACTGGAGAGAGCGGGGTTTCCGGAATCCACAGCGACGATCTCCACTCTGTATTCTTTGACTCTTTCATAGTCAAGAGGAGTGGTGGTTTGTAAGAAATATTTCCTTTTGTTGTCACTGGTTGAGTCGCTGGCAGGGCGCAGCTGAAAGGGCACATCTCCTGCTACTACACAAGTGACCACAGCATTCTCACCTTCGTCTTTGTCAGACACTTGCACCAAAGCAACAGCTGTCCCCACTGGCATGTCTTCAGAAATATTGGCCATCCCGTCACTGTGAGTCACAAGACCAATCCCGCGAATCTCCACAGCCGGAGCATTGTCATTTTGATCTGTCACTTCAATGGTTACGAATGTCTTCGAGCTTTTAGGTTGAGGACCCTTATCCCTCGCTACTACGTAAAAGGAAAGGCTGTTAATTTCCTCTCTGTCAAGTGGTCCTTTAACATAGATAATTCCAGTGGACCGATCAATCCGTAGGAGTTTTGGCACGGGGTCTACAGCTTGGTGAAGAGTGTATTCAATTTCTCCATTAGGGCCCATGTCGGAGTCGTCTGCTTTAACCTAGAATGAAAACATAGTTTGTGGTTAAAGGGATTCTTTTAAAGCAGTTTGTGGAGTTTGATCAAATGAATACAAAATTTTCTTCAATACTTGTTGATTTTGAGTTTAATAGTTAAACATATTTTTTTATGTAACCCTTGTGCTATCCTAGGTATGTTGACTTTGGGAGTGGGGTTATCTGGACCCCACAAGACACCGCGCTGAACTATTTAAAAAAATTTTTTTAATGATTTTTCACCTTCATCCACATTTGTCATCAATCTACGGCTTTGGTCATCTGGACTCCATAAGATAGAACAAGAAGAATTTTGGAAAGATGTAATGCTCTATCTTTTTATGCTACACATACACTATCAAACCCAATTTTCCTGTTATGCTGAACTTCCTCTAGAAAGATGATGAAGTAATTTAGCAATGCAGTCATATTTCCACTCTTACCTGCAGCACAGAGTGGCCCACGGGACTGTTCTCTGAAACTTCTGCCTCATACGAAGGGTGTTCAAACTTGGGGGAGTTGTCGTTGGCATCTGTCACTACTACTCTAAGCAAAGCTTGGCTGTAGCGCTGAGGGTTTCCGCCATCCACTGCTTTGATGGTGAGGTCATAAGAATCTTTTAGCTCCCGATCTAGGTTGCCAAGGACGATGAGCTGCGGGAGCTTCCCTCCCCTGTCATCAGCCACTTGTAAACCAAATAAGGTGGCTGCATCTGGCCCTGCAGTCAGCGCGTAGTCAGCCACTCCATTCCTTTCTGAGTCCCTGTCTGTAGCCACAGGGATGGAGAATAATGCCCCCATGACCGTGTTCTCAGGGACAGAGATGGTGAGCACAGACAAGGGAAATTGTGGGGTGTTGTCATTAATGTCTTGTACTTCGATGCGTCCTTCAATAAGTCGGGGGCTCTGGTTTTGTAACAGATCTGTCACAGATACTTCAAACTCCAGATAGCAGGGCTTGCTCTTAACAGGAGACCGACAGTCCCTCAGGGTCTCTCTGTCTATGGGAATCTCCGTGGTGAAAATGTCTCCCGTGTTTCCATCGACACGAAGATAAGGGGCACCGACCTCTAGCTTGTAGAGGTGACCTGAATCTGGCAGTCCCTGGTCTGCTGCCAAACTACCAATAAGAGTGTTCGGAGGCTGCTCTTCCTGGACTCGGTACAGGATACTGCCATCGGCAGGACCACAGTGCAGCAGCACGACCAACAACAGTATGACTTGTGAATTTAGTTCCATGAGGTCATCTGAAGATCTTCCTGGAAATGACAAAAAAAATTTGGGTCAAGGTTTTGAAAATTACAGCAGCACCACAATTTTCTCTGAAATACATGTTTTTTTCACAAAAGCTGTACAGCAGGATTTTTTTTATTTTTTTGTAAATAAGTTACACAAACTTAAAGCAGGCCTTGAGGCAACTTAACCAAAAAAAAAAAAAAAAGAAGAAATAATAACCACATACTAGTGTGGCTCTTTTCTCATCTGAAAGTTTCCTTTGTGAAAATCTCAGTTTTATTCATTTTAGGTAAAAATTAATGTCGGAACATAAAATTATATCTTTTGAGCTCCCACATAAAACTAATGAGAAAACTGAGGTAGATTGTTTCAGCCGAGTAATCAAATAAAAATGTAATACAAAATCTCACAACCATGAGACTCATTATTTCTCTATTACCCCAATGTGCACCGAGTGAGGAAGAAATGTATTTTTAAAATAACCTATGCTATGTAGCCGGCCCTCAGGAATAAATGCTTACCGACCTGCCAAAATATCATCAATTCAGAGAGATGAGCAGTACCTTGATTCATTTAGCTCAAAATGATAGAGAGACCATTAAGGTCCCCAATAATAAAGGGCATTTAGCTATTTCCCCTTCATTATGTAACTTTGCTATTATCATTACATGTAGCCTTCGACAATGAAAGGAATTTCCGTCAAGGTCCAAATATTAGTGGTAAGGCCAAACCCTGTGATTACCGTGTTTGATTTTTAAACCTTTTAACTCCCCAATTATGGCCCATTATTTGAGCGTCATCTTTGATTTGCGATCCGTCTTTCTAAAGAATTTAGTCTTTTTTTTCTGCCTTCCATTCTTCCGACCGATTTTATTGGGTTCATCTGTGTCAGTGTGTTCAGAGTGCAACTGGTAATTGATGAAGAGGCTGAGAATCAAGCTCCAGAAAACATTTTTTTTTATGTTTGCATGCACGGCGCATCACTGGATGCACAGACTACTGTAATTATGTCTTGTTCGTTTTGATGTTGTCTGCTGTGTGTGCTGTTTATTGGGTTTGTATTACTGATGCACTGCTTAACTATACAAATCAATAAAGGCTCTTATGGATCAGGGATTAGTCAGACTGCGCCAATACATATTCAATACTCTCTTAGCTACTGTTTTCACAATGCTGGAGTAATTTAATTCACTTTGAACTCTGTTAAAAAATGCCAGCTCACCAACAACTGCCTGTCTTGGGTACAAAAAATCAATGCCCATGTCAAGCATTGCATCATTTTAATCCCGAAGAAGTAGTTTTAATTGCTTCTGAATGCATTTAAACTGAAAAAAACAAGGTACTCAGCACATTCACAAAGTAGATAAAGAACGCTGAAAAAGCCTCACCAGTTAATGCATTCAAATTATATCATTTTGACAAAAAAGTGCATCATACAACACAAAATATTCCATCCACACATAAGACTGCAAAACATATATATAAATATATATATATATAAATATATAGTAAATTCTTCCCTTAAAATTAGAAGTGCAGATAATTGACACACTAATTGTTGACTAATCGATGCAGCAGGCGACAGCTGGTCAATGAAATGCACACAGCGAGTCGACATTGTTTGTGTTTGAAAAAAAGGATTGAAGTGTAAGTCAGTCCCTGAGCAGTTCAATCCAACTCATATACAGATGTTATCATTTAAATTTCTTCTTCTTATACCCTTGACAAAATGTATTCTTGAAGTTCCCTTTTATATACTATCTGTGTGTGTGTGTGTATATATATATATATATATATATATATATATATATATATATATATATATATATATATATTGGGATATGTGACCATAGCTATGTCCAAATTCCAACGCTAACTCATAACTACTAAATAAACTATATAGTGTGGGACTTTTTAGTGCCCTGGAATTTAAAAGCAATTTCAACACCATGCTTACAACTTTTCTTTTGTTTTTTTTTAAATTCAGGTTTGGCGTCACCGATTTCATGAAGTGAAAATCAAATAAATATGAACAATTACCGACGTCTATTGTGACTCCACTGTATTCTGATGAAGAAAATGTTGATGGTTTATTTTTAAAAAATTCTCAAAAACTGTTTGGCCGCAATACGTTGTGGTCTATATTTTCTAATATAGTGAAAATTGATGTATGTTAGTTTTTTGCAAAGACTTCTGGGAATTTTCTATTGCACTCAGTTTTTGAATTATAGATTTATGTAGCACTAGGAAGTGGCAATCGCACTATATTCTGCACTATGAAGCGAGTAGTGAAGGAATTTGAACACTACTCATACATGGTCTGTAGCACATGTCAAGGCCCGCGGGCCAGATCCGGCCCTTTGGATGATTATATGCGGCCCTGCAGATCATTTTATTTTATAGTTTCTTGTAATTATTTTTTACTTGTACAACTTTGGCAAAAGATACTTTTATGGAGAGTAAAACGTTAAAAGTAATTTAACGTTTGAGTTTTATTCTGGAATAATATTCCTGACGATTTTCATTCATGTTAAAAATTACATTTTTAAAATTAAAAAAATTAGTTTTATTGGGTTTAATAAATGTTTATCCGGTTCCGCCCGTGACCGAAAGTGTGTTTTGGCTTTTGGCCCCCTGTGCGATTGAGTTTGACCCCCCTCTTCTATAGTAAACTCGCTATACTTACACTCAAGTATACATAATGACATCAACTTCAAGTGTTCTACTTTTTACTGAAACACAACCTCTTATGTTCTGTTTATGCGCATTTATGTGCATTTAGGTTAAATAAATGCATCCAGTTGTTTGCATAATGAGTAAAGTTGAATTGCAAATGCAATTTACTTTATTATCATGTGAATACGTTGATTGAACTACACTTTAGAGATGTACATATACAATCCTTTTTATACCATAAGCTTATTTGTTCTTGTGGAATTAAAGGAGCCTTTTTACAGCTATTTAAACATGAAACTATAATTGATTTCATAGTGTTTTGGTGGCCAGAACTGTCCCTCTGCCATTTTAGTCACTTATACAATGAACAGGCTTGCTTTGATAGTGACATGATTGTTATGGTTGATGACACTCATGACTTAATGTCTTCCAGTTGGCCTCATGCCTGTCTTCCAGATGGCACTGTGCCTGGCAGCCCACTAAATTGGCGTTCCCATTTTTTTTTTCTTCGTTTACTGACTTTAAAATTCTTTTTCACTGTAAAATGTGTGCTTTGGAATTACGTGAAAATTCCTCATCATTCAAATATCCTCAACTCTTTGTCGTCACCTATCGCATTCCTGAGCAGTGACTAATATGAGACGGCATCAGACTCCTTTTCTGCCTCTCAAAGTGCTCCAACCTGATGGCAAAGTGGGGATTGTTCTGACACTTTTCTCTGCTGGATCATGTGAGACTTCTAACAACACTGCATGTCTGACAAAAGCTCACTACCTGAGCTGCAAAATGGATAAATTAGAAGTGCTGAACACAACTCGGAGTGACATTTCCTGCATCTCAGCGCTTTTTCTCAGAAAAACTTGGCTATCATCTGCCATCCCAGATGGTGTGGTAGACCCTTAAGACTACAAGCCGATTCAGGCAGATCACAAATCAGCATAAAATCAAATAGAGGAACAAGAGGTTAGCAATTCCAGTGAGAGTGGGCATACTTTTTTTTTTCTTTTGGTTTTGGTCAGCTGCTTTGAAATCCAATAGGTCTCCCGGTGATTTCCATGTTGAAGGTTGTGGTTTTGTTTGAGGAACGACTTCTGTTGTTAAAGTAGTCGAGCAGTGCACTCTACACTTTACACAGACAGATACGACATGAAGCAGAGAATCATTGATGACATAAGAAATAAACAACCAAAGCATATGAATTCATTTTGGTTGCTGCACCACAGGAAGGTTTGACCTAAGTAATAACTGGGCTAACCTTTCAGATGCTACAAGTTCACAATATTTTTTTTCTTCACCTGATATACACAGTACCCCACAGTATTTTCCTTCCCAAATGATTACTTTGGAAAGAAAAAAGGAAAACATCAAGTTGAGGAAAACCCACAAACAGAACAAAGTGAGGCAGACACAATCCAAACTGACACATTTCCAAATACAATCAAGGCATCCGCGGATTGACCAAGAAGGGAACTTTACCGAAGACGCAGCGCTCCACTTCAAACTCCTAACCTCATGCTGTGATCGCACAACCGTCCAGATGGTTTCCACGGCGAAAAGACTGAAGACGTGCTGCCGCAGCACACTTTTAATTTGGCAAATAAAGGAAAGCGTCAAAGTGCTGGAAGAAGAATCCACTTTATGTTGCCTTGTAGTAAAAAAAAAAAAAAAAAAAAACTGACTGACTGGTTTAAACAACACACGATTCCAAACTGTTTACTACAGAAATTCAGAAAAGATAATTCAAGTGGATTTATTTTAGGTTTTTATTAAAGTGCACATAATTTACACACACACAAATAATAATTATTTTTTAAAGGTTTAAGGCCTTCAATCACATGCTTTCAAACAAATGAAGTGCTTCAAACATGGACTGCTTTTCAAGGATTTTCTCCCATGAAGCAGCAACATGAAACACTGCATTTCTCAAGGATCTTGTAGAATTTATTCAGTGTTTCATAAAGTGCACATTTATTTGGTTTGATTGTGGTTCTTACAAGGTTTTGAGTCAAAACCGCGAGTGTGCCAATTGCTCGTGAGTTTTCGTTTTGAGTTGCAGGGAAATATGTTGGTGTCAGGCAGATTTCAAACATTTCTCTTTCTGGAATGAATGAAATTTTAATGATGAAATGTGAGTCATATGTTCAGGTCTTTTTAAGAAAATTGTCAAATATAATGTAAAATTCCAATCTCTTCCCTGTGATAGATCAACTTTTTCCTTTTTCCCCTTGAGGAAAAAGTGCATAAATAAAGATGGCAGGCTGTAGGAATATTTTTTGATGTTTGGGGAAGTGTGTTTTCAATGGGAGGAGCGTTTAGAGACAGAAAGTGACAAGACACTTCTAAGGGAATTGCACACATGCTGGCTGATACATTACTATGACAACTTGTCTATGGTAGGAGAGCCACTGGGTTTTGGTTGGAATCCTAATTTTTAAAATATTTAAAATTCTACAAATTGACATAACTCTTGTATAACTTAAGTTTGCTATTGTTTCACAAAAATAAACTTGAAAAAATAAATAAAGACTGATTTGGCAAAACAAAATGCTAACTAATGCTATGCTAACTCCCTACCTTGATAGTAACATAAAAACATAGTCCAACACAGCTAACACGTTAGCCCTGTTAGCATATTCACAATACATGGAATTTCCAACCTTGTTTTCAACTCTTAAAAAACAAACTTTGCCACTAAAAATTGTTAACTGCACAAACTCCCAGTACTCTTGCATATTAGCTTTGCTAGCACATTCACAATACCTGTAATTCTCGACCTCTTTTGCAACATGTAAAAAAAAAAAAAACAGATTAGCATCGCTAATACAAGCATTACAGTGACTACGCTAGCTCACAACCTTGTTAGCAACACGCAGTCTAACGCTGTTATACGTTAGCTGTGTTGGTAGGCTGTATTTACCTTAACTCTCAACCTGTTTTCAACACGCAAAAAAAATATAAAATAAAACTGATACAGTTAAAACAAAAGTTACTGTGACTATGCTAATTCCAACTTTGTTGGTTACTCCTTAAAAAAATATACAGTCCAACGCTGCTACATATTAGCCACACTAGCATCTTCATCCTATTTGTATACTCTTGACTTTGAAATACAGAAAAACAGCCTAATATTGCAAATAAAATGACTTCCAACCTTGTTAGTAACACATAAAATAACACAGTAACTACACGTTAGCCACATTAGCGTATTCACAATATATCTAACTCCTAACTTTGTTTTCAACATGTAAAAAAACAAACTGTTACCCCTGAAACAAACATTAACTGTGCTAACTCCCAAACTTGTTGCTTACACCTAAAAAAAAAAATAAAACCAGCACCTTCACAATGCCTCTAACTCTATCTTGTTTGCTACGCATAAAAAAAAAAAAAAAAACCAGACCGGTATCGCTAAATGCTACAGTGAATATGCTAGCTCCCAACCTTGTTAGCAACACTTATAAAATGTTCTGTTACACGTTAGCCGTGTTAGTATATTTACTATGACACTCAAACTTTTTTGCAAAAAAAAAAAAATAATTTTTTTGACGGAACATTGTGTATCTCTTGAAATCAGTGAACACGACCAGAATGACTCCTTATGTAACGCTCTCCGGAGTCATTTTTGGAAAAAAAAAATTATGGCTTTTAGGAGCGGAAAATACGCTACTCAAGATACGGATCCAAATTTACTCTTTATGTCTCAGGACGCTTTTTAAGTAATCCTTCCAGCAACAACACTTGAAGGCCCAGAAGTCAGTGGTGGAACTACTGCTACAATAATCAACAAAAAGGTTCTACTGAGTCAACTTTTACCTTTCATTTCAACTCCTCAGCTTGTCTCCCGATCTAGCTCTCGACAAAGAGACACTTCTCTGCTCTAATGAGGCCAGGCTACATAACAAAATTGCAACGATCCTTCCTTACCTGCCAGGATCACTCCTACAAAAGCTGGAGGACGGCACGGAAAAGTCTCTACACATGTTAAGCATCCTGCTCTCAAAAGTGCAACACGTTTGGCTTGCCAGGAAAACCGTTGGCGCTCCAAGGAGTGTCAAACTGATTTGGTTTGTTTTTGTTTTTTCCAATCTTTCTTAATCAAAAAAAAATAATAATAATGATATTAATTTAAGAAATTGTGTGCTCATCAATAAAATCCATCACATTTTTTAAAAAGCTTGACTCAATCACTCTCAATTGTTATCATTTCTTTTAGGTAAAATGAACATTTCATCTGCATAGTGATGGAACGCACTCCATCATGGGTTCAGAAGGGTCTGCTTTAAGAAACGCATAGAAAAGCAAAAAAAAGAAAAAAGATGGGACTATGCAGCTAAATGCATGTAAGTATGCCAAATCCTTACATATAGAACAAATGCATACAATACAATCACATCGTCTCTCATTTTTAACTACCCGTATTTCTTGTTGCCATAGAGACAGACTATCTACAGACTGAGCCAAGTCAATGACTGAATAGGTGACATTTGCTCTTTAAGTTGGCCGCTCCACAGGTCCTGCTTAAGCATCACTTTAGGCCACTAAAATATGAAAGGGCTGGAGGTGGTGTCAGGACCAAACAGAGACTCATTACTGGATACTTGGTTTATTTTTTTTTTTTTTACTTTGCAGTAAAAAGCTTTTTTTTTTTTTTTGTACTGGGATCCTGCAGAAGCCGCATTTTCACCTGCTACAAATCAAGTTCATGAATTTGTGCAGGTAGGAAGCGCTCGTCTGTGCTTAGCTAGCGTGGAGAGATAACGGGTGATTTAATGATTTTCTCAACTGATGTGATTTGATATATTGGCTGACTCTGCGCCTTCAGCTAGTATAACAGGTAAAATCCATTACCCTCCCACCAGCATGATTTATGATGGGTAGTATCTCAGCTATGGGTCTCCTTACACAGCTGATCTACCAGTAGAATTTACTGCAAAATGTAAAGGGGGGAGGAGGTACTTTTTTTTTTTTTTTTTTTTTTTTTTTAATGACGGAAAAGCCAAACCAGTAATGAACCCATGACTTTAGAAACATTTCACTTGTGTAGATAGATAGATAGATAGATAGATAGATAGATAGATAGATAGATAGATAGATAGATAGATAGATAGATAGATAGATAGATAGATAGATAGATAGATAGATAGATAGATAGATAGATAGATAGATAGATAGATGTTTGTCAGATGAGGGCTGAAAGTGGGTTAGTGGCTTGTTTGATCTGCTCTGTTTTGACCCCCTTGGAGCCTCGCCTACAGTTGAGTGTGGGAACTTGGACCGGCATCCCTATTTGCAGCCCCCCTATCGAAATGTGCGCCGGAGTGGTGACAAACAACACCCTTTTCATACAGATCTTGGGAGATCTCTAGTGCAGATGCGCAGATCAAAGGTCCCCCCCCCTCCCTCCTCATCCTCCCACCCACTCACCCAAACCCACTTCCCAATTATAAGCACAGATCTCTCCCACGGGGGGAGGAAGACGCTCCACCACAGTTCTGTTTGCGCAGAAAATTTGTTTCGCGTGAGTAAAAGATCCCCGGCGATTAATTTGATGTTTGCAGTGGGAAGTGGATGACGGGAAGGCAGGGAGGAGGAGGAGGGGGGGTGATGCGATTGGATCGCATTTTCTGCTTCGCAGAACCATAATGGTGTTGTAAAATGCAATTAGCCGATCGCCCGGTACGAATCAGATAGAGGCAAGCGCGCGCGCGCGCGCCCTGTAGCTGAAGTGCGCCGATACGCAGACTTAATGACTTCATACCATCAGGCGCGGAGGCTGGAACTTCAGCCTCCTCGCATGCGCCTTAATTGAAATCCATCGTCCAATCAATCACAGAGCGGATCCTCACAGTGGCTGACATATCTGGACCGCTGCCTCTCCACATTTTATCAACCTGTAACACCCCCCACCATTAAAAAAAAGGATCTAGAGCAGCGATCGCCTCTATTTCCAGCGTTTTGCCGTGCGTCAAGGCGCACGGCGGGCAACTTGTTGTGTAAAAGCTCTGGAAAGCCGGAGATGTTAAAGGATGCAGAAACAACTTTCCACAGTTCACATTAAAAACTTCAAATACTGTACCTGATCCAGAAACTTGGATTGTTCTGTCCTAAAAACCAGGTCTCCAAGCCCTCAAACTCCAGCCACAAATCCACCAGGAGTGCTGAGAACTTTCTTCATCAATTTCAGCTCCAGCTCCGGTGATGAGGGGGAATCTGGCTGAGCTTTTCTCCCAGTTTACGCAGTTTTAAAAAACAGCTGGACACCGAGGAGTGTCGCTCCACAGGGATGCCATCATCCCCCCCTCTCTCTCTCCTTCCTCCCAATCCTCAAGAACCGATTCCTCCCAAGATATGCGGTGACTATAGCATCCAAGTTTCTCCGGCGCGTTTCTCTCTCCTTTTTTTTTTTTTTTTTGTCCGTCGTCTTCCTGATGGATGGAGCTCAAAGCGCACTCACAAGACGCGCTGGATGGCGCGGAACCGCCGCGCCAGAGGAGCCATTTCTGGAGAAAAAAACAACAACAACGGAGCAGCTCAGGAAGCAAGAAGCCCTGAAGTATTTCCAGAGAGCAAGTGCTGAGATGCTGTGGGTACTGGAGGTTAGTTGCTCCCCCTCTCTCCGCTCTCCCTTGCTCTCTCCACTCATCCGAGCGTGGGAGGAGGTGGGGCTCCCATCCACCGCAGCGCGCAGCAACTTCACACTCAACATCACATCATACCACGGCTGCCACGCCGGAAAATTGTGTGATTCCTACAGTTTAAGAATATCTCATCAAACTGGGTCATCTCAGCAGCTGCGTAATAAACAGGCGCAACCACCTTCATTGCCACCCACCCGCGTTGCTCGGGGAGTGTTTTGCCCTCCCTTTTATTCCAGTGGAACTCAGACTGCACCGTTTTGCCCCAAATTGATGTAACAGGTAGTCCAGTATTTTACTTGTTGATATGCATTCCATGTACTAAAATGAGTGGCCTAAAATGGGAGGCGGTTGGCCACTGTTTATTCATTTGGCGCCACCCTCAGGCTGTCAGAATAAGAGGAGGGAGGAGGAATGCCAGGAAAGTAAAGGACTCAATGCTGGGCTTTTGGTTTTTTTAAATCTTCTTTTAAGAATCACTCCAATGAAAAATGTGTGTTTTTATCATGTTCTTGTAGTATTTTTATAATTATGGAGGACATATAGAAAATACTTTAAAGTCCCCATTTGATCAAAATCCTGCTTTTTTTTTTAGTTTTTAACATGTCTGTGAGGCATTTTTCTCATGAAAGAGAGCAAATATAATGAGAAATCATTTTGTTTTTGCATTTCTGAGTATTTTTCCTTTTAAATTGCTGTCAGTCAAGCTGTCACAGACAGGCTCTGTTTGAACTAATGAGCCTCGCACATGCTAAACCCCTCATCTGCGTGTCCAGAGAAGAGAAGATGGTATGTTCGGGGTCGGGGTTCGCATTTCAGTGGTCAAATCAGCCTCACTGGATTTTTTTTGTGTTAGTTTCATACAATATTTACGGCAGCAGGGCTGACAACGCTGGAATTTCTCCACCAGATGTGACCAATCAATTGAATGTATTGATCACAGCAACGTCAATAAACATTGGATAATTAGCTAAAAGAGTCTTTGGTGAACTGGAAGGAGAAAGAACCAGGATTTTTGGAGGAAGTTCAGTCGAAGCTCTTTACTTCCTGGTCCGAGCTGACATCTGGATCAAAACCACACGGCTGAACATTACTGACAGTGCTAGACATTTTTGTGCGGCATGAAGATTTATGCTAGCAATACGAGAGCTATCATATTTAGGGCTGGGTTGAAAAAATCAATTACCAGTAATCAATTTGAATCAAATTAAGTTTAATAGATCAGTAATCGATTCACAAAAGATATAAATCAATTACCTCATAAAGCTAAATTCCGCTAGCTTGATGCTAACGTTCAATAGAATTTCCCATAGGACGGTTCAGGCTAACGCTCGGTTGACCAAAAAAAACATTGCTGACTAATTGAACATCTTTATGTGAACTGTATCAGATTAATACAAATATATTCAAATTACATTGTAGATTTTTAATGTATTTCTAAACAGATATGTATAAATGTGTAAACTTAAAGTTGAATTCAATTAAATTGAAGAATTAAAAAATATCGGAATCGAATCGATTCAGGCTCTTGTGAATCGAATCGTTTTTGGAAAATATAACCGATCTACTGTGCATATAGTGTGTAGTATTAAAAGAGCCTGGCCACTGTTAGAGACCGGCATCTAAAGCAACAAACACCTGTTAGAGCTGTAATTTATTGGACCGGCCACTATCGGTCCATGGTTCAATGGTACCATGGTCATAGAACAGGGGTCTGCAACATAAGGCTCTGGAGCCACATGCAGCTCTTTTACCCCTCCTCATGGCTCTCAGGCTAAAGAAAAATAAAATAATAGTAATTTTGAAAAGTAACAGTGGCTAACTTGGCATTTATTTAATGTATTTTAGTTAGTTTTATAATGTTATGGCTGAAGTGAATCTAGAAGATAAACTATAATGGTTTCTATATCCGGGGTTTCTATATTCCTGGGACAGGAAGTCTTTTATTTTGAAAGAAAGTTATATGAGCTTATTTTAAAAATAAAAAAATGGAGAAAATTCGAATTTATCCTAATATTTATGTATCTATTATCTCCCAAAAATAAATATAATTCTTATTTATTATAAACAACATTATTAATGATGAAGAGTAGTATCAAATTTTCCAAAAAGGGTAAAGGAAAATGGCTTTACGGTTCCTAAAAGGAACTGATCCGTGCCAAGCGGGACCAACCGGCTCTGGTTGTAGACCTGAAGGAAATCCATTAAAATACTCTAGATCTGCAACAACTAGACGTGTAACCTAATACTAATTTAGAACCAAACAAGGGAAATTGGATGTCCATTTAACCTCTACCACATTAGTGTGTTGTTGTGAGGGGGTGCAAGATACCAGGAGAAAACAGATGGATGATGGGAAACGCGAGTGGGCTCACTCAACGTCGACATTTTTTACCAGCAATTCCCAGACACATTTCTTGGAAAATAACAGATTTTTGGATTTTGGATAAAAATAATCATAATTAAAAGACCGCTTTTAATAGATTAAAAATATTGGTTTTAAGGTGTTGTAGAATGCAACAGTATTGTTTGACGTCTTGCGTTAAAAGTCGCTGTACTGTAATGATATTAATAAAAAAAAAAAAAACCAAACAGAAGGGAAAGGAAAATAACGCTTTTGCTCAGGGCTATAAATCAGCATGGCTCAGCGGGGAATGAAATCCATCCCATGCTACAGTAACTCTCTTCCTTTCTTACCATAAACACTAACAGGAGTGATCATAACCGCTTAAGCATAAAGCAATGAGCCAGGAGCAATGAGTCAAAGGCGGGCTTTGTCACAAAGGAAAGCCCGAGCAGTGCGCTCCCGAGAAAACTTCATTCCCCGTCTTCCCCAGACATTCTGCAGCAACAGTTTATCAGAGTTCTTCCACAATGTGATCTTTTACTCCTCCCCCCCATCTCTCATTAGCAGCAAACACACAGCTGTTGGGTTACCTCTCCAGGGCTCCCATTAAGAGCTGCCACTCAGGCTTACAGTGTCCCCGAGCCAATCATATTAGAGCTCCCGCCCACGCCTTGCCGCCGCCACACTGCTGCTCTTCCAACAGGCCACTCTGATAACATTTACGGGGTTTTCACAGGTGGCCCTCCGTCGTCTGTGAAGACAGCAGGCACAATGAGGGAAGAGGATATTAGAGAAACACAAATGATCGTTTCATGTAAACAAATGACAGACAATTAAGAAATAATTAAGGAATTCAGGGTGGAACTTAACATGCCCGCGCTTTCTGGAGTTGGGGGAAATAAAACGGATTGTTTGTGGGATTCAGATGACTTGGCAGAGACCAATAATCATTTTCCACAAATGAGTCAGGGATGTTAGAAAACAGCATCCTTAGTTAGTGTGACCATTTGGATCAAACTAGACGGCAGAAGGAAGCCCAGGTGGTAACACTGATTGTCCGCTTAAAACCTTAAGGGCATGTTACACAGCTACTATGTACACTGTGCGCAGTGTAAAGTTTTAGTCTTTCGTGATACGTAAGTGTTTCTTGTGTTTGTCATTCGTCAATGTGTGCAGATTAGTGCTGCCACAAACGATTATTTCAATAGTCGATTACTATTTTTTTGTCATGAGCAAACTGGATGTAAAACACACATCTTAACCGTCTTTAAGCTAACAAAAACTAGATACATAGCATTAGCTAGTGTGAATGCTCTAAGCTGAATTTGGCCACTGAAAATGCTAGTGCTGATAGCAGAAAACACTGGAGCTGATAGCTAGCTAAAATATTAGTTAAATGCCCAATTAGCCTAAAACATAAAACAAAAAAAAAAAAGCCCAAGTTAGCCGAAACAGTTAGCACGCAGCTGAAATATTAGCTAAACTCCAAAATAGCCTAAAACGACAACAACAAAAAAAAAAAAAAAAATTACTCAAAACAGCTAGCATGAGCTGAAATATTAGCTAAACTCTAAATAGGCCTAAAAAACTGAAAAAAATCCTAAATTAGCCGTAATAGCTAGCATGGGGCTGAAATATTAGCTAAACTCCAAAATAGCCTAAAAACAAAAAAATGCTAAAATAGTCCAAGAAGCTATCAGAATACCGTCATAACTTTCAACTTTACTACACTCTGACTCCATACAACATGAAGTAACGACCAATCGACTATTAAATTAGTTGTCGACTATTTTAATAGTCGATTAGTCGTCGATTAGCCGACTAATTGTAGCAGCCCTACAGTGCAGATGTCTGTAGAGGGTTTCGGCTAGGGCTGCAGACAACTGGGCTACAATGCTGACTATGTTGACATACCCGGCATATTCTAAAGAAAGATTGCATTTAAAGTAAATATTCAGGATAAAAGGAATATACTCATCTAAAAAGTAGACTCCTGAAAACATACAGACTGGAGAGATATAATGGGTAAAATCATCTCAAGTATACAGCACGATCTCCTGTGCTGCCTTAGATGCTCAAATATGTAACTTAAAACAACATATCCCGCTTGCATGATTTTCCATTGGCCAGTCTAAAGAACAGATCTTTTCTCTGATCATTTTGGGGATAGGAAATTGGGTTTGAAAAAAATAATATAGATGTAAAAACAATCTGAGGAAATGGCTCACCGAAAGAGCCCACTGTGACCATTATCTACTTTTTTCCAATACAGACCATCTCGAGATGTCTTTAAGTATTCAACAAGCGTCCATTTGGCAAGTGTTCTCACAAATATGAATTTTAAGCACATCTTTATTAGCATCTACTGATGCTGAATACTTTCAGTCTCTCTAGACCTGACTAATCTAATGCTTTCTTTTTTCTGCTGCAGCACACACACAAAAAACAATCAACACGGGAAAGTGGTTTGCACAATTTTACATCAACTTGCCTCACAAATTTTCAACCTGGAGCAACTTTACACGCCCCACAAAACAGTAGTGAAAAGAAGAGCGTTAAAATACAGCTTCAGCCACACCAGCAAAAGGCCGTTTCAAACAGAAACCAAAACATGCAATCTAAAACTGAAATAGCAAATTCAAAATTCTTGAAAAAAGTAGTGGGCTCTGCCTTCTCACAGCTGTGCTTTGCCACAGATACTGTGTGTGCTGACAAAAACCTAGGAGATGTGGATGTTTGTTTGAAAATAAATTCTGAAACTAGATTCTAATCTAGATTTTTTTGTGCCTTTTTTCCACCACATAGGATGGAACTGCCTTACCTGAGGAGACGGTTATCTGTTAATTAAAATGAAAGTGTTAAGTAGTGCTACTTCAGGCTTTTTTTTTTTTTTTTTTTTTTTTTTGCTGCAAGTATAAATTTAAGTGTAAAAGATTTTAAACCCACATGTTTGTGCATGAAAGTTGCAAGACAGTGCATTTCAAATATCTTTTTAAGTGTTTACTCTCTTGTTTTGCTCCACCTCCTTTTATCTTCCAGGTTCTTTCACTGGTTATCACAGTAGCATTATAAAAAAAAAAATTAATGAACATGCTCTTGTAGTATTTTTCCCATGATGACGTAAAGAAAATGATGATTAAAACTGCATTTCACCATTTTTGTTGCACTGCTAATGTTTGCTTGGGGTTATGAGAAGCTGTAAGCTAGAGGTAAACAAGGGGATGATGGGATGTGAGAGGAGGCTTACTCTATGCCATTGGTCTTGCCCACAACTTAGAGTCTAATTTCTGATAAACTACAGTAATCCCCCTTATTTGAGGGGGTTAGGGACCAAAGGCATCTGCAAATATGCAGAATCTGCGAACAGCCTCCTCCCACAGCTGAAGAATGTCTGCTACCGATCCTTATACATCATAAACATTTCTGATCACGCTTTTAAAAGATTTATTAAAGATCATTGGAGTATTGCCAATGCCATTTCTCCATGCAGGGGCATGGAGAAAGGAGGGAGCGCTCCCTTCCGCTGTGCGGAGATGCACCTCAGCAGTGCAGCACCTCCTTTAGATGCAAAAAAGTCACACAAACTTCTTGAGTTTGTGGATTTTTTGTGACGAACTGGAAAAGTCTGTGAATAAGTCTTTATAGCCGTTCTGCAAAAACTATAAATTAATAAACAACAAAGAATTTTCCATTTTGACTTAGAATGTCTTAAATAAAAGACCAGTGGGAACACCTCTGAAGATATATCAAAAGATGATCGGACTTTAATGACACTTTAAACATGACTTTGTGGTAAAGTTGAATTGATTTCACTTTAATTCTTTGATCTAGATAATACGAAAGTATAAAAACTCCCATACATTTGTAGTTTTAGTAATTCTTAAACTTTGATTTAGGCAGTTTGGAAATATTTCACCGAGATAATGTAAGTTTGCAGATTTTTTTCCCTCTCACATTAATTTTTCTCTGTTCTTTAACTGGTGATAAGAGAGTCTGACACTGTTAGTCATTTTTAGCACATCCCTGAGATTCCCAGTAGGGTTCAGGTATGGATCCTGTGGTGGCCAAACCATGTGTGAAAACAATCTTTTATGCTTCCAGAGATTTTTTTTCTTTTCTCTCAAATTTCAACCTAATCAGTCCGGTTTCTTTCACATGATTTTTTTTTCTACCATCAGAAATAAGCATATCACTTCATTTTATCCAGGCAGTCAACGGCTTTTACTTGAGGTCATTTTTTTGCCAATTTTTTTTCCCATCAGGATGCTGTATTTATGGATCTTACCTTTGTTTGCTCTGATAAATGGTTAAATTCGGATTGTAAAAGTTGTGTTTGTCAGCTGTTTTTCATTTAAAAATAAAGTATTAAGTACAGCAAAAAGAAAAAGTGAAATACCACAAAAAATGAAGACCATTTTTTTTGTTCACACAATTCAGCCTGTTGTTTAAATAAAATAAGTTAACACTAAAGAACCTAGTTTCTCAACTCGAACAATGACAAGTTTTAAATTCCCACTTCCAGCGGTGACAGATAAAAATAAAAGCTGTGATGCCGCCGAGTGTGGCCAAACATGCAGAGAGCATTTAAGCCTGCAGGCTTCAGCACCTTAATAAAAAATGATGAATGGCTGATGAATTTCATTTAAATGCAGCTGATAAGTAAGCAATTTCAGTTGGCAGTGGATGTTAATCAAATAAATCTGATCTGGGACGGCTCAATTATATATGAATCCTGGCGTTACAGTGTTTAATAATTATACATTTAAAAACAATTCACCTGTAAATGTTTCTTGGTCTAATGAGGGCGCAACTTCATGAGCGACTATAGGACAAAACGATGCATCATTCAAAATTACAAAGACTTGCATGTTTGACCTCTATATATCTCCTCCCTTTGTCTCAGAAAGTCCTCAACAGGATGCATTTTACAGGCAATTTATGTTGATTCCTATTAAAGAGAGCTTCAATCAAAAAAAAAAAAAAAAAAGAGAGAGAGAGCATTTGGACTTATGTTTAGCCCCATGCGGTTTGGTTAATTAACAGAAAGGGCTCCCCTGCAAGCAGAGCATGAAGATGTGGGAGGATCTCCATCTCCCTCCCAGCTTGTTGAAAACGCAACATCTGAATTCAAACAAACATGGAAAGAGCTCTTTCATCTCCACAAAACTGGACTTCAAATAGTCGGCCAATGAAAAAATGATCTAAACCAATAGTTGAACACTTGAGTGATTACAGGGAGGATACTGTTAGTTATTTCATCATGTTATGATATGGCAATGATTTGATTCATTTTGCCGATCTGATTCATTCTTCATTTTGGTTCATTTTTGATTCACTGACCGAAAAAGGATCTAGCCATACACTGTGACACTTTTACATTATTTACGTTTACATTGGTACTTTCCAATATCGATTAAATACATCTGAAAGGATTTAATAAAAGTATATTTAGATTCGATGAACAATTTGCCTCAGGCAGATCCATCAGGTTGGATTGCAGAAATATAAATCAATTCATCGATTAAATCAATTAGCAGTTGCACCTCCATCATGAAATCATCACAATATTTTCCTGATCCCGTCTTAAGTAGAGCATTTCCAACAAGAGGCTAACGTCACTAGCTTATTTTATAGAGGAAGAGAATTTAGAAAAATGTTTAGATTTACTAAAAGCAATGAGAGTTTTTTCCATTCTTTTGCATGTTGTGTATAGGATTAGGACTGGGTATCGGTTATAATTTCCAGAAACGATTCGATTTGATTCAGAGTTTTTTTCGATTCTTCAATTCAATTTTAAGTTAACACATTTGTTTAGAAATACCTTAAAAATCTAATATGTAATTTGAATGTATTTATATTAATCTAATACAGTTCACAAAGTGTTAAAATGTTTTAATAAAATAATGAGATTGTTAAAAGAATACAGATTACATGGATTCTCAAAAGGAAAAGCTCTAAAAAAAATGTTCAGATCTTTAATATTGTAAACATTATTCTGCTTTTCCTGGAGGACGTTTCAGTTTGGCCACTAGGTGGCAATCGCGCTATAAAGGGCACCTAATTAGAAGAAGACAAAAGTATGAGGGGAAAAAAAATAATTTTTTAAAATCACTTTCAGATTACTTTAACAAATATTTCCCTCAAATACTTAATGTGGGTAAATAAAGATGTTAATTTAGTCAGAAATGTATTTTCTTTTGGTCGCGAACAGCATTTTAAATCTTATTATTTGAAATAAACCAATTTGAATTCATTTAGCAAAAATAATCTAATTGTATAATAAGGAACTTGTACGTGCTAAGCATGCCTTATATTACAAACAGAGGTTAAATATATTTCTAGCTTACTCATCATAAATATAGCTAAAATGAAGAGCTCACTAAAGAATTTATTCATCAGTATTCTTTATCTGTTTTTGTCTCAACACTTTGAGTTCAATAACTACTAATGTAAAAAGATAAGGCAAAAAAAAAAATTAAACAAAGTGGCTCATTCCAAGTTATGTTATCATAAAAACGTGTAATACTTCGTGTCGACGCAAGAGTTTTATTGGGTAGAAACATTTTTTTTTTTTTTCAAAATGGCCATAATAAATGGAAAAAAGAACAACACTGGTAAAAGGGCGGTGATACGGCGCCTCATTAAATAACATTCCCATGCTCTGATTTAAAAACACACTCACTCACACTCACGGATGCTTCAGCATCCATTGACTCCTCTTCGTCACTCCACATGGCCTACCACTTCATGGCTGGATTGCTGCCATTCCCAATTTCTCCCACTTTGTGATAACAGCGCAGACAGTTAACCGTGGGACTTTCAGTCATGTGAGCAGGACTTGATGCTGTCACAGTGCGAAGCCTAAATTAACTTGAGTGCAACCTATTCTTTTCCAGGTTTGAATAAAAACAGCCTGCATGCATGCTTGTACATATGATTTTTTTTTTTTCTATTTTTACAATTAAATTCAATTACACAACTCTTAATTAGTTACAAATGTTGTTATTTACATGAGTAATTCTTCAATTTGATCTGAATTTTAATTAAACACATATAAATAAATACATTTGAATAAACACTACTACTACATAAATTAAGAAAACAACAGATAGCCCCAAATTACTAAAACTGACCATGTTCTTTGCAGGTATTTCCACCATTTGCTGCAATGACAGCTGGACAGTGATGGCTCATGCTCCTCATTATCCTCATGATGATGTTCTGAGGCGTTCCACTCTTCCACAAGTGCTACATGCAGTTCTGCCAGGTCACTTGTTGGTGGAGTACGATCATCCAGCCTATGCTCAGCTGGTCATTCAGCTTCTCTAAGGGGTTCGGGTCAGGGGACGTTGCTGGTCATATCATGATAGGCACTCCCACCTCCTGAAGTCCAGCTGGGACACTTCTGGCGCTGTGTGGTGGAGCATTGCATCCATAAACAGAAAGTTGGGGGTGTGCCAGTGGAATTGGGGGATGATAATAGTTTGACAGAAACTGCACGGCATCTGTCTCTCCTACGATTCACAGTAGACACACGTTTTTCCGCGACGGTCGACAGGCGCTTCTCCTAGAGCTTTTTTTTTGTTTTTTGCCATCATGGGGTAACTTAAAAACCAAAAAATATTACCCAATGTTTCTGCTAAGAAGAATTAAGTAGTTAAAGTGTGGGTGACATGGCCTATTTTAATAAACCAAAATATAGTAAATAGTCTCTATTTCATGTTGCGATTGTTTTTAATATTTTTCGAAAAATAATAATAGCGAAAAACGCGATATAAACAACGATGACGGCCGCCGGCTCGCGCATTCTGCCGATGTCGCGCCGCCATTTGACGTAACGAAAGGCAGACAACATGGCTAGCACCGATAGCTTAGCAGAGAGTGATGCTACCATCTCTATTAGCGATTTCTTATCAGATGAACAGAAAGATGAGAGGAAAGTTGCGGAGATGATGAGTCACTTGTGCAACCGTATCGATTCGAACCCTTTTGCGAAAGTGAGGAGGATGTAGCAGAAAGTAGTAGTGATGCCGATGACGATAGCCAGCATGAAGATTCGGCTAGACTCCAGAACACGGCATGGTAAGTTGCCTTTCGAGATTTTGGAATCTACGTAGACTAGCCTAGTGTATACATCTGTAAAAGTACACGCAGAATTAAAAAGTCGATCTAATAATGGTGAAATGTTTTCAGTGATTCCTAACAGTATATATGTAGGACAGGTGAAAGCTGCGCGCCGCGGTCTCTCTGTCCGCGCTTGTTTACATCGGTTTACTTCCGTGTATAGTGTCGGTCTAACATCCAATCAAATTAGAGCCTTTTGGATTGATCTGACAGTCCAACCAATCGAATTGCAGAAAAACTTAGTTCCGCCCTCCTCTTCAAAGCACGTGTGCCTGTTTGCCGCGTTTTTATTTCTAGCATTAAAGTGAAAATCGTCAACAACAAGCGGTTACCTTCAGCAGAACATGAGGATTAAAGGATTCCTGACAGAGACTCAACAACAACCAACTTCATCTGATCCAGGATCAGCAAAATCAAGTAAGTTCTGAGTGAAAGCTGGCGCTAGCATAGCGGCTAACCGCTAGCTGCAGTTAAATGAATGAGACAATAACGTCTTCGTTTAGTTAGCAGGACACTGTGTGAGTCTGCAGCTGGATAGAATCACAGAGAGACCACAGGTGATTTAGACTTTTCCACCGCTCAGATCTTTACCTGGATCTGGGCGGGACGAGAGTGATCATAGCTGGAGCAGCAGCTGCTGGTGACCCGGGGTAGACTGTTCTCGGTTTTTCTGATGGAATCCAGCCATTCACGGAGCAGCTAAGCAGGTTTATTTTCTATCACTTATTTTCTGTTTGCCCATCTTGCTGCTTTATGCTTCGTGGTGGTGTGTTTTGGCAAAAAGCGTCCTCTTTCTCTCACAGATTTCTCTTTTTGTACTGGCTGCTGCCAGTGCTGGTACTGGGCGTTTCTGTTTCGGTCGTTTCCACTAGCGATCTCTTGAAAATAGTGGGGATGGCGTTTCAATACTTTTTTTATATCTTACATGCATTCCCATGTCTTTCATGAGCTGTGGTGTTTCTTCAAAACAGCCTGCCTCAAAGTGTTCGCTGCATAAAGTTGACGACGCAGTTGGCACCCAATTCGCCCTCGTTCGCTGCACTTGTTTTGTCCATTGTTTCAGCAGCGTTTCTTGTTTTGGGAATTTATACACAGATACACTTTCACTAGATGTATTGCTACATCCAGCTGCCACACAACGACATGGCATGATAATTAACAGATTTAAACACGAGAGAATCGAAGACTAGGCAACCTGTTCTGTTTACATTCTGTCCGAAGCGGGACTGCGAAAATCAATGCCTTTCGTGACGTCACAGGTCATATCGAGGTCACTTCCAGTCTGCGCTCTCAGCGGAAAAAAAAACTCTGATTCCTTCGAAAGATGTCAATTATTCATATGCTTCGGATTTTTTTTGAGGCTAACTATTGGTATCAATAGAATCAGCGTTTAAAAGGCTTTTTTATTTGACAAAGTTGTTCAAAGCATGTCACCCACACTTTAATAGGCCTACACTTCATTAATTTAACTGTTGAGACACACAGAGAGAAGTGTGTGTATGCGTGTGTATTGTTTTCTTTCACCTCTGTAGTCTGTTTAGACCAGGGGTCCCCAAACTATGGCCCACGGGCCGCATCCGGCCCAGCTCCCCATTTGGAATGGCCCAAACACCAACAGAGACCAATTATTATTTTTTTGTCAATGTGTCCACATGATCTAGACCCTCATAGAACGTGATTTTTCATTCCACCCTCTGTGTGACCTCATCAGAGAAGAAAACAGTTATGTGGCCCTCACAAGAAAAAAATTGGGGACCCCTAGTTTAGACAGAAAAAAAAAAACCACGTTAGTTGTTTGTAGTTCACTGTGATTTATTGCAAAAAAAATATTCATCGAAAATTAACCAGATTTTCTCATGTATCTTGATGTAACTTCTTGCCAGGATTGACGTGGATCACTGACGGCTTGCACACAAAATAGACCAGATGCCGAAACGATCCGCTGCACGGTGCAAGCCTTCTGTGGAGGACCGCGGCGCTCCACGCCTGGTACAAAACACACCATAAGTTAACAAGGGGCCTCCATTCCGTGGCAAATGTGGACCAAGCGTCATACTTCCTCCACCAAAGCCAACCCCGAGGATCATGTTGAGCTGGACTCATCTTTTACAGCACTTTAACCAGGAATGCTGACACCATCATTTCTGTACAACCCGACACTCATCAGTAAACAGGATGGTAGACCATTGCTGCCTTGTCCAGGTCCCAAAATCACCTGCAATGGTTATCTTATATGTAAGTCAAAGCGGTGAAGGGGGTTGCAAATGGTTTGTCTGGAAACCCTAGTACCTGTCACATCTGGTAAACAGACCTGCAGATATGTGGCATTTGTAAAACTATCTCTGAGTGCAAAGGTCTTCAGCAAATGGCCATGGCTGTGACCTATGAACTCTACCAATAGTTCTGTGTCTTGATGCAAGTCTGCTGATGACACTGTGAGACAAGATCATCTGCAACATCTGACTGCCTTCTACCAACCTGAAGACACGCTATGACCAGATGGTGATGCTTGTCTGTTAAACGACGTTGTGTGTTCATGGCTGTCGGAATGATAAGCTTGGAATGAATTACTGACAAAATTATCTTTTTACCTCCACAGAATGTTACCATTGATGCCAAATTGAAAAGGTGTTTCTTTTAGATTTTTTTTTTCCTTACCCCCAATAAGAAAGACACACTGTACACAGAGACAGTTATGGGGAAAACATAAAAAGACGTTTGTCTATCACCCCAATACAATACCCATCTTCAAAATCTATGAAGGGACAAAATGTGTATATGACATCTACTGAGAATTTTTTCTAATATATTGTTAGGAGTGTATGTGGATTGAACAGTTTAGCCAATAGTACAATTCAATGTGAATCAATGTAAAACAAATTGGAATATTTTCATGTACAACTGTGTCTCTAATCAGTCATAAAGTGTTTTCTAACAGTGAGATACTGTCATCTTTCTTGGACAACAGACTTGCCTAGAGCTCATACTGGCGTCAACAGGCAAATCTAATAAACAAAGGCTTTCGCAGTTTCACTGATTCTATTATTATTCGTGTTCATTTCTGACAGCCTATGAATTGCAGTGGATGTAACTTTTAAACAGAGATGGATGCTTCGTCTTTCATGGTTCTCTGTTTATCCTGCTACCGAAAACAGGATTAAATAAAAGACATACAAAGGTTTCAGTGTGTGTTTACACATCAGAAAACTTGCACGCTAACCAAATTAAAGATATTTTATTGAAAGACCAAAAAGAAAAATGTCAGCGGATGCAACAGTTCTAATTGTTTAAAGGTGTTCTTACACGTAGGTAGGCCTGAAATGTATTACACCTCACACTCAGAAAGGGAAATATGTGGATTTTCTACATTATACCATCAGACAAATGCACTAGCCGTGTTATCTGTTATTGTTATTCCCATTATTTGATGTTATTAAAGTGGGATCTAGTAGAAATGAGTTTAATAAAGCTCCGAATCAGATTTGGACTTCTATGAACACAAGGCTCAAAGAAAGTCTTTTTTTTTTTTTTTTGTTCTTTTCAAATAATGAAAAGGCATTGCGAACAAAAATATATTCCAAATAGATCTGAGATTAAAATACAACAGTGCATTATTCTGTTTGAATAGATAACATTAAAACGACAAGTAGTGTGTGCAGAAGTTTTGGAGCCTGTTAGAGAGAGTCTGTGAAATGCTGCATTATAATAACAAACAGACATAGTGCGCTGTACCTTTGCCAACAGTGGCTGTTATCCCTAAGCCACCTGGAAGAAAAAAATTGACATCTGCACTTGTACTCTGCTCTTATATATGTTAATTGCCTGACTCCCTGTAGCTCTTTGCAGAAGTGAGAAAATGTTATGCTAGAACTCACCTACACTTTTATTTAAAGGGCCTAAAGACAAAAAAAACGATATTTCTGTACAGTTTCTTTTGACCTTTCGAGTTCTTAATTGACTTCTCGTTACATTAACTTGGGCAAAGGGCTCCCATGTTTTAACTTTGAGATGGTGTTAATGAAGGAAAGTGAGGATTGTGAATTTATTTCTACTGGTAATTGAAAATAAGTGTTCTTACTTATATGAATGAAAAGTTTTATAGTGGCAGAAAGTGTTGTTGGAGGACCTAAACGCAGGAGACCAGGCTTGGTGATAGGAAATTAAAACTTTTAATAAATAACCAAAACATGACAAAACCCATGGAGAACCAAAAAGGGTGACTGGACAGAGCAGACGAAAAATCCTCAAAAAACGTGCTGTCTTTTGGGGTCCAGATGATCCCACTTTTAATGAAAATATGCCTAGGATAGCACAAGGGTAAAATAGGACCATGGAAATTAACAACAATGAAGACAGCTGTGGATTATGAACCAGAAACTGGTGTGACAGAGGGGCATTTCAAACAGAATAGGATCAAAAATCCCAACAACTAACAAAATTCAAACCAGAGCCTGGCAGTACCCCTCCCCAAAAGGGCAGATCCCAGATGCCCAAAAACACTTGGGAGGAAGGGACATGTACCAAAAAAGAAATCCAGAAGCCAGTTTAGGAGTCCTGCAGCCAGACAGATGTGAGAGGTATGAGAACCCCTTCTCAGGAACAGATGCGAAGAGGGACGGTCCTGACAACTCTCCCCAGGGACGGGATACACGAAGGGGAGCAGCCCCAGCAACCCTCCTCCAGAACAGGAAACAGTGCAACTATCCTCGGGAACAGAGAACATGAAATGTTGTCCTGGTGACCCTTCACAGAAACAGCACAAAGGAAACTGGTGTGACTAAGGGACCTTCCTAACAGAACATGATCAGAAATCCTAACAACTAACAAAACTCAAACCATAGACAATATTGTACAGTTTCAGACACTCTCTACTCTTATTATGAGCTCTTATAGAATTACATGCATATCTAAAGAACACATTCAAGAAAATAATACATTCATGAGGTGGAACAGCAAAATGAATTTAGTCAATGGACTCTCTAATGTACTGCATAACAGTTTTCTTCAATGCAAGTACAGAAAGAAATGACATTATACAAGCATACTAATGCAATTTCATACATATTCACTTTTCAAGGATGTAGCCATTCTTTCCACTTCAGTTATTCTGCTACTTCAATTATTTCAACCTACAGATTAAGTTCACAGGCTTTGGACTTTCACGATTCATTATTCTGAAAATACAGACAACCGTTAAGGAGTTTCTCAATTTACTTACTGCTTTTATTACTATTGAAAAAAATATATCAGTTACTGTTTTTTTTTATTTAATTTTTCTGTTCCAAAAAAGACTAAAAGGAAGAGAATAATGACTATAAATTGTTGAATTTAGCAAATTGCTTTATTGTAAGTCACGCATAATGCATTTCTTTCATGATAAGAGTGGAAGTTTTTACTTTACAACGATGAATTCAACCACGAAAATATTTTAAGAAGAAAATGTACGACAAACAATTCAGCATGACATTCAACATGACCTTTTTCTGAACAATCCTTATTGTGAAAGACGCCAATAATTCTTTCTGCTTTCTGCCTGCATGTAATGAAAACAAACAGACTCGCAAAAATTATGTAAACATTTTTCTTTTTTTTTTACGAAAAGCAATATGCTGTAGTGAAACCAGGTCAAAGTGAGCTTAATTATGCTAATACACATTTACATATTGAAATGAAAGCGTGCAATTTCAGTGACGCATATAAATAGTAAAAAAAAGCATGAATAAATATAAATAGATAACGTGACAGAGTGCACATTGCAGAAATAGTAACACTCCTCTTGTGGGATGACAGTGTTTAAAGCGAAAACTGTTTTTAGGGTCCACGTGCGCATTAGAAGCTGAGGTTGAAAGAGACAAGATGTTGGGAAGGAGCACAGATGGTAATGCATATACAAAAAAAAAAAAAAAAATAGAAGCCCAGGGGTGTTGAACCTTATGTGACGGTGGTGCACAAAACTGTCACTTAAACTATGCAGAAATTTACTGCTGAAGAAAGCTTTCAGCTCCTCAGACGAAAACTGGTTACAAAATAAAAGTTCAATATAAGAAAAAATGTCATGTGAGTCATCCTAATGGCAGTCACTCTGTTCACATTATATCCAACAGTAACAGTAGATGTGGACATGTATCAAAGTGCTATGATTTTGCATGCATAATGGAGTTGCCTCTGGCATTACTTGGTGGGAGAAATGACTATTCATGCATCGCCTGGGTGATGAGCTACAGGCTACAGGCTCTTGACTGACAAAGCAGTCACTGAGTGGCTTATAGCCCTGAAACGCTTTCGTCATTCACCAAAGGACTGTTATTATTTTAAAAAAAAAAAGGCCAATGCTTATATGGTTACAACAGAAATTAATCACCTATTCCTTTTGTTGATATAAGGGTGGTAATGTATTGGGGTTGTTAGGAATCCACTTGTCTTATATAAACTTGGAAGAGCAAAGATGATCTAAAATTTACTTTGATTATAGGTTATTCATGACTTTAGAAAGAACCTGTTTTTTGTAATGGTTATCACCTCTCAGTAGATATTTTAGTTTGTTTATTAAGGATCCCCATTAGCTAATGGACATGCCAGCAGCTACTCCTCCTGTGGTCCCACTTCTTTAAAGCCACAAATGCAATACATAAACATATATAAGCATACAATTATGCACTTTCCACAACAATGTAAAAAAAACATAATAGGACAATAATACAGTAACAATTAAAACAAAACACAAACTAACAAAATACTCCACAATTGCCCTGGTTCAGTCCAGGTTCCAAACATGACATTATCTTGCAACAACACTTTAAAACCAGAAAAAACATTCAGTTCTATTCTAATACTGCTTTGTCATCCTTCTTGGGTGAAAATAAAATGGCCTGTTATAATTTCAAAGTGTTTTGTATTTTTTGTTTAAAAAATGTTGATTAAATTAAATTCATTCCCATTTATAAAAAACCCCAAGGAGGAATTTCGATCCGTTAATGCATTTAAGAGTGACCCCTTACGAAACAAAAGTATATTGCAATATACTGGGAAATATATGGAGATGTATTGATAATATATTAAGAAATATATCAGCCCTTTTCCCATATATATTGCAATATATGGACGTTCAACCTATTGTTAGGTCATTTTTTTTTATATTGATTCATATATTTTTAAAACCTCCTCAGTGCCAATTTTTCAATGGATCACATGTCCATGTCAGTTTTTAAACAACCTTAATGTTTACTGTAAATACTATACGATTACTTATATCAGTCAAAACAGGAAAAACTTCGTTGAGTCAATATTTTTTATTCATTTTCAGAATGACAAGTTTTCACAACATTACATTATGTTACACATTTCAGTCCTCCACACTTAAACGTGGAGGAATACATGCATATAGACAGGTATACTGTGGCAGATCAACAATCATGCATTTCTTCTGAAATTTTGTGACTTGAAAAACTTGTTTCCTGCCCCTATTTAAAGCTATTGTATTTTCCAAATTAATAAGTGTATTGTGTGACTTGTCATATTGTCTTCCAAGAGCAAAACATTTTTTGTCATCACCATTCTGTACAACAATGTAATAGTAAACTGTGATTATTTGTCCATTTTCTAACAAAACTGAAAAACTATTCCTCTTCCTTACTCTAGTGAACTGCTCAGAGTACAGAGTACAGAGTACAAAGACCAACACGAAGGACGCTTTATCACTCCTGTGATGAAACTGAAAGCAGTCTGGTTCCGCGCGTGTGCAAAAGTCGTCTTCTTCTACTTGTTCGGACAGGAATGTGGCTGCATTTTCTGTATGCTTCGGTCACTTCCGCTCTTCGCCCACTATACGACGGAGTCATTTCCAAACAGTAAAACGGCTTTAACAATCAGGGAACAATGAAGTTTGCACTAGTGAGCTGGTCAACCGGCGAGGACAAAGACGCTCTCAGCATTATCCCAACAGTTTGGATTGTCGATTATGATGCGGAAAGCCAAAAAAAGGTATATTACGTGGAGGTTCGAACAGGCAAGAAACCGACCAATGATGGATGGTTGAACCGCGGAGATTCTAACATTTAGGCAGGCAAGTACTCGTCGTTGTTTTGTTTTGCTTTCTCTACAATTTTGAAAATTACAAAAATTATGGTAAACAAATTAAGTGGCACTAAAACGATCAACTTTAGCGGTTCGCCGTTGGCTAATGTTAAGAGTTTGTTTGTCTTTGATTTTCAATTGTGATATTTTATTTTTTTCAATTTTTTGCTTCCTTTAATTATTATCATTGATTTGGGTGCAGTCCATGTCAGATGACTTCACGCTGGCTGCTCTCAGGGGGAAACAAACCAAAACACCAGCATCAGTAAGTACATGTTTTACAATTTAAAAAAAGGAATTAAAATGTTCTTCTACTTGTAGTCCTCTTTAATCATCTTTCTTACACTGTATTAGGTGCCACTAGGGACTGATGGTGATGTGATGGTGTCGGCCCATTGCTGGGAGACGGCGAGGGCCCAACCAACGGCCAATGGCACGGACCCTGCTGCTGGGCCTTTTTAGTGTTGAGGTCCTGTTGAGGTCCAACCTTACAGGAGGGCTGAACAAGGTGGAACCTTTCAGCCGAACGACGTCAGGCTCTGGACCCCCAGAAGCTAAGGCTCTACTTGGTAAAGTTATTTTTTATTTAATGTTTCTATACCGGATATGGTGCTTTAAATCATGATTTAGGCTTACAGTGTTTGTGTACTTTATCTTTTACAGATGCTGTCATCCAGCACCATCCAGATGCAAAGGTGGCGGAGATAAGGTCAAACATAAATAAAAAAAATCTGTGAGCTCCGGCACCAAGAAAAAAAGAAAACAAGGGACAGTTGTAGCTCTTTAAGATTTTAGTTTGAATTTAAAATTTTGTGTGATTTTTTTTTATTTGAATAAAATTCAAACAATCATTTCTGTGTTATTGAATGCTTTTTCTAAAACCTGAAATATATCTGATGTTGCATAGCATCTTTGCATGTAAGGTATTATCTTAAAGGACATATCTGGTATAAATGCCAATATATTATAGAGCATATATCAAGTATATACAGCAATATATTACTGTATAAATCGTAGCATATTATGTAGCATATATAGGTATATACAGCAATATATCACAGTATAAACCGTAGCATATTATGTAGCGTATATCGGTATATACAGCAATATATCACAGTATAAACCACAGATATATTATGTAGCGTTATATCGGTATATACAGCAATATATCACAGTATAACACAGTATATTATGTAGCGTATATCGGTATATACAGCAATATATCACAGTATAAACCACATATATATGTGCGTATATGGTATACAGAATAATTTTTGTTTCGTAAGGGACCCTCTAAAAATCTGCTCTGTCTACAGCAGCCCCTCCCATACCCACAAAAACAAGCGGTTGGAAACATGCTGACGTGAGATCGATGCCAACAGCTCCCTCCAGGAAGAATCTGTGCTGCAAGCTCCGCCAGTCTCACGATGTCAACACTAGGGATGTGAATCTTACAACGACTCACAATTCAATTCGATTCCGATTCTTGGGGTGCCAATTCGATTCTAAATCGATTCTCGATTAAAAAAAAACAAAAGAAATCTATTGATAAAGAAATTGCATTTATTTATCAGACCTTTCAGGATTTCGCGGCAGATTTTTGGGATTGTTGAGGCCTGAAGTGCTTGAAGCTGCAGCTTCTGTAAAAAGTTGACATTTTTTTAATATATTATTATTTTGAAAAGCGCCTAAAAAATGTTTAATTTTGAGATAAAAATCACATTCTCATATTCCAACTCTTTTTGTTGTGACATATGCACAAAGAAAATCCAGCATCATCACCATATACAATGTTGTTGAGATGCCATTTAACTTGAATAGAACCATGAAACACTAAATGAACTTTGGTCTTTCCTGCTCACAGTCACCCAAATGTGTTGATTTAAACATATTTTAGAGTAAATCATTTTCCAGGGAAAAATCCTTAACTTAAAAAAACAGCATAAACAGATTAATCCACAGATCTCCATGTTCTCAGAATCTTCCACTTTATCTATTTCAAGCATCACTACTGAGTTGCTGGTAGAGGAAGACAAAGGCTTTGAGGAGTTGATCTGGTTTTAATGATCTGCTCTGTTTTAAAGAAGCTCCTCTCAGGTGTCTATAGGTTTCTTGTGGAGGAGGTTCTATATGGAATTCTTTTCCTGCAGACTCGAAATTCTTCCTTTGTCTTGCCAATTAAAGTGAAATTGTTCCAGATTTCCAGAGTCTCTCTCTGTCTTTCTCTTCTTTCTCGGTTCAAGTTGAGCAGCAGCTGTGTCCCGCGCAATATAACAGACCGATGTGGACCTGCGCCCCACCCTGCCGTGTGCGCGCCCGGGGACAGCGCACCTTTACCCCGCCGCATGCCCATTAATTAAATGTATAAATGTAGGAATATGGAAAAAAAAAAAACGAAACGATTCTTGGATATCTAGAATCGATTCTGAATTGTTAAAAATGAGAATCTAGTTTCGAATGTGAATCGATTTTTTTCCCAACACCCTTGTAAACACGGTAGAAATGAGGCGATCGGTGAGCCGCGGACAAATGTAGAGCATTAATTGTCATGTAACCCAAAAGGAAATAATTGGTCCAACTGTTTACTTGATAGAACGTTTATTTTAACACCATCAAAAAACGTATAAGTTGCTTTTCTGTGTCTCGTTATGCCGCACACACGCGGGGTGCTGCCCTGACGTCATCTTAAAAGCTCTATTGTAGTTCCAACAGAATTCTCTTGAAAACAATGCCATAACACCACCACGATGACTCGGAAACTCATTAAAATGAGGTAGGATGAATTAATGCTCAATAAAACAATTTTTAACGTGATCCACATTGATTTTACAGACAGTCTACATGTCACAAACATTTATTAGCGTGTGTACCTGTAGCTGTAGCGTCCCCAGTAACCAGATTCCTCTGAGGTGCTAAAGCTGCAGTAAAAAGTGTTGAACCTGGCCTTTAACCAGACGCACAAAATTCACCAGCCATATAAAAGTGAAAAATCCTGGCAAGGATTTGCAAACTGCAGCTCATCCATCTTTCTCTTCTGCCCCTAGAGCTGCAGGCCAATGACTGAGGAGATCTTTAGTCAGGTGGTTTTGTTTACAAAGTTTGGTCATGTTAAGGGAGCTCAGGGAGGCAAGCTCAAGGATGACATCGTGAAATGGGCGGTGCCTCAGAGATCAAGTCGTTTTATTAAAACGGTCCACAAAAAGGACTCACTTTTCATAAATCAATTATTTTTAGTGTTCCAAAGGTAATATATGATCGTATAATAGATATAGTTTACTCTGAAAGACTTAAAAAATCAACCCTTTCAACTTTGAAAGGATTATTGGATTAGACATCTCCTTGTTGTATAGTTTTCAGAGTGCAGCACAGTAGGTTGCACCCCTGCCATATTGTTCCTAGCTGATGTATGATTAATACTTTTTTGAAAAACGACATAAAAAAATAAAGAGAACCTTGACTCTTTTTGCGGACAGGGGTTTGTTCGTCTGACATCTGGTGTCAGAGGTGGGATAGCCAGTGACTTATGAAGAGACAGAAGATCGCAAGCCGCAAAGGCCCAAAGATTTGACAAGAACATTGCCCAAATGTTCTTTATTAATGCGATGCCCTAAACGCCAATTGGTATCCTAATTATTAACATATGTAAAAAAAAAAAAAAAAAAAAACAGGCTGTCATACCTTAATCAATAGTTTATTAGAGAAACAAAAGAGTAAAAAAGACGAGTAAATTAGTTTACTTTGATTTGGTTAATTTGATCATTTTGAAGACTGGGATGCACCAGAAAATAAAGAGAGAAAATAATCCTAGAAGAAGGAAAGGAGACACAATTTAGACTTTGGACATCATTTCTCATTCCGTTGAAACAAACTTTTGCTTAATCAGCTGGACAAAAACAAGCATTAAGATGTTCTTTTGTAACCTCAGTTCATGACGATCCCCATGTATATTGCTTTCCTTAGCAGCGGCACTCAGTCTGTCCAAAAAACATTTACACCTAAAAATAACAAGATTAAAATACTAAAAGTTATTCAATACATATTTTGTTTCTGACTGACTGTGGTGTTAGCAGGATAGTGTCCTTTGTGGAAGCAAGCAGAGGATGGCTCAGGCTTCCACGTCATCCGTTTATTTCTGATAATGCACACGTCATCAGGAATTAGCGCTTACATTATCTACTAAAAAAAAAAATAATGATCCACAATAAAATATTAACTAAAAATTGACAATAAAATAAAAATATTAGATTCCAATATAGTAACAATTGTTAGCACAACAGGAAGTTCAGGAGGCTGTATATCCCTACCTCGACCGAAGACAACAATTAAAGAAATGGTTTAACACGAAGCAGAAAGGGGAGTTTGGCTTAAACGCTAAAAAGTTTAGGAGCATTTCAGTGTTAATTAATAACAAAGGTCTGTGAAGGCACAATTTGCAAAGATAAACTTGTGTTTCATGGCAGCACAACAGCAATGCACAGAAAAAGCATCCTCGTGTCTTAGAGTCTTCTTCAAAGTCTTCAACATCTCGGTCAAGGTGTTTTTTACTAACATGAAGTTATTACTGTACAAGTGCTGTATATTATATAATTGTGTCTTTACTAATAAGATATAAATATATAAAGTTTACAGGGAAGACTGTTGTATTGACACTTTGTTCCCGTAATACTGTAAGAATAAAAACCTGGAGTTCTGGATATTCCGGAGTTAATTTTGGTAAAGAGTAAACCTGCACTAATATCCCATTAACACTTTGTTTACATTCTTTCCTGCTAACTTACAACCCATAACAAACCAAACTATTGATGCAACAAAAATGGTGACCAATATAGGAGCTATCCAGATGAGCCAGATTCCAAGTCAGACGAGGAAAACAAAAACATACAGGGATCTAGTCATATACAAGTAGATGCATCAGAATGGAGTGGAGAAGACAGATTGTGTTTTACTGTTTTAGTTTCTACAACAAAACGACAAGCTTTTTCATACTGAATTCTTTTGTCCCCGATTCACAACAATTTGGATATAGAAATATTCAGAAATGCATTTTTTGTTTTCTTTGTATAAGTCCTTCAATGCTTCAAGAACATGCTAAAAATTTTAATTTTCATTGGAAATGTTCTTTAAAAGGCATGAGACTTGTCATTTTTTAATGTTCATATTTGCAGTTGAGTTTAACAGAATGTTGTGTTTGAGAACATATGTTGGACTTTATATTTAAGATATTTTATTGTCTATTACTAATGACAATAAGGTGAAAACCAGTTTTTTAAATACATTTTGCTCCCTATTTTACCAGAGGAGGTTTCTGATTAGGATGGTGACAATAAGGGTGAAACCAGTTATTTTAATAATTTTGCTTCGACTGATTTATAACCTAGATACGTTTTGATAGTGATTTTGAAGTTGTGAATTGGTTTCTTTGTAAGAAACGTTCTGCTGCACCTCTAGAAGTTCTCTATATAAATTTAATCGTTTGGACTAATCGACTGATGATAAATACCATTCGTTTTCAGAGAATTACCTTCTGAAAAGCCATTACTCATAACTATTCTGTGAATAAATTGGATTTCTTTGTCTGTGACAAGATTCAACTTTTGCTTTTCCAGTTTTAGCCCAATTTATTCTTTTTAATCTCTTTCCGTATTCACGACTGTGAAGATGTCACTGGTTTAACTCCATTTTATTGGTATTTCATAGTTTCCCTTATACCTTTGATTTGTTCCATTTTTGTGTTTATTGGGTTATGTTTGCCTGCCAGACTTACTTTGAGACACATTTCTTGTTCAATATGATTTTTTTTTTCAAAACATGTAAACTGACTAAGAAAACAATGTCTGAGATGTGATATCAGCACATGGGCTGTTAAAAAGGACCGCTTAATAAACAAAACAACATTAGTGTGGTAGAAATACTTGTCACTACTGTGAGAAAAGCACGGCGGTAAAGACTCACCTCCAAAAGAACCTGACAGTTTATATTTGCATTTCCATGCCGTCTTTCAAGTAATTACATTTTCACATTTAAATTAGCATTACAATGTCACCCGCTGTACAGCCGAGTATGACTGTGAATAAGAGATGTCCAGCAGCTTTTCCATTTTCATTTTAATATTGTCACAGGCAAAACTAACAATGATTATGGATTTTTTTGCTTTTTCTTCACCCTTACTCTTCTTCATCTTTCATTAAGATGGAAAAGTCTAATATTTTTAGGGTAAAAGTGCATTATAAGTTCAATTATTGTTGATCTAAACTTTTTATTTTCCTTACAAAGCAATAGTGAGAAGTAAAAAAAAAAATCTTGTGTATAATCCAAATGATTCCCTTACCCTTAAGGTTTCTCCTTACCCCTCCAAATGCTCCTACGATTAGAAGGGTAGGGATGTCTGAAATAGTTTTTTAAGGGTAATGTGTAGGGACTTTTGACTGTATCCCTCTGAGGATCCTCCGCGTCGCGATATCCCGCAGAGGAAAAACAAATTTCTGTACGTGGGTGTGCTCTAAGTTTACATTTAAATGTAAAGTTATGAAAGTTATGAAAACCAATATTATGTATTTTCCAAGCAATGACAGAAACATGCTAACTTAGATGACCGGCAACTGTTGATGACTCATGTTTTAGAGTATTAATGCTATCTGAATTTAAATACATTATTTTTCCAGAGAGAGGGCTAAATTAAATCGTAGGGAAATAATTCAGATTTGGCCCATTTTCTGCACTATAGGACACACCATCAATGAAAGGTACATTTTCAAAATGTTTACATATATAAGGCACTCCAAACTATAAAGCGCATTAAGCGGGACAAAAGAGACAGATATAAGTCTGTCAGTTGGGGACATATAATTGGGTTAGATTTCCTGTTATACTATGCTGTTGATCGAAAACAACTCTTGAGTTAGTGTCAGTGGGACTTTGATTCAGATTGACACAACATTTAAACAGCAGCAGTCCCGTGGCTTCTTTTTTCCTCAGCCACAGTCGCAGTACCTTACGTGGATGCTCGTCAGCGCTTGCTTTGTGAACGTGGTGAGTTCAAGTACCACTGCACAAAAATATAAAACATAAAGGTACGAGAGTTGACAAAATAACTATCAACTAACAAAACAACTAACTATTTGCCAAGAATTTGGTGGAATTGAGCCACTCAGGACAAAATGTTTGTTACATTCATGTACCTTTTAGCTTTCTACATATTTGCGACATTAACATTAGCATATTTGCTATCTTTTAGGAGGAGGTAATTAATAGTCATCCAGGACTTAATGTCTCTGATGCAGGAATTCAGTTTCTCTAGGTGGTCGTTCTTGTCTGGTTTAATGGATAAATACAGCTGTGTATCATCTGCGTAACAGTGGAAATTAATGCTGTGTTTCCTAATTATGTTTCCTAAGAGCAGCATATAAAGCACGAACAGGATGGCCCCTAGAACAGAGCCTTGTGGGACTCCGTAGCTAACTCAAGTACAGTGAGAGGACTGTCCATTTACATTAACAAAGTGGTATATGTAAGTTAAATAGGATTCAAATCACTGGAGGGCAGATCCTCTGATCCCTATGTCATGCTCTAGTCTCTGGAGTAAGATGCTGTGGTCGATGGTATCAAAGGCTGCGCTGAGGTTTAACAGGACCAGAATAGAGATTAGTCCTTTATCTGAAGCCAATAACAAGTCATTAGTAACTCTAACCAGTGCAGTTTCAGTGCTATGGTGAGGTCTAAACCCTGACTGAGAATCTTCTAAGTGATTATTGTCCTGTAGGTGGCGCTGTAGCTGCTTCACTAAAACTCTTTCTAGGATTTTAGAAACAAATGGGAGATTAAATATTGGTCTATAGTTGGCCAGAATGTCAAGATCCAGGCTGGGCTTTTTCCAAAGAGGTTTAACAACTGCATATTTAAAAGACTGAGGCACATAACCAGTTTCTGGAGAGGTATTTATCATAGTTAATATGGATTCACTAATTAGAGGGAAGATTTCTTCAGACACCGCTACGCGTTAGCCACAATAGCATATTCACAATATTTGTAACTCCCAATCTTGTTTGGTAGAAAACAGATGCATACTGTTAAAACCTTACTGGGACTACGCTGACTTCCAGCCTCGTTGATAAAACATAAAAAAAGAAACAGTTTGACAGCACCCCATGTTAGCCACGTTAGCATATGACATCCAGCCAAACAGTTTGACAGAGCACCGTGTACCTCCCAAAATTGCTTCAACATCCGTAAGCACAACTAAAAGGAATCTATACAAGGTGCTCTGGATACTAAGGCACAATGCTGCTTTTGAAGAAAAAGATTAAGTCTTTTTGGTGTGCCTTGTAGTGGGGGAAAATAAGGTAGTTTCACAGATTTTTAGGGTCTTTATGCCTTTAAATGAGCTCAAAGTAATAAAAATATATGGTCAGACACTTTGTTTTATTGCTTTCCATTTCTACAGTTTTATATTTAGTTTTGTGACAGCCTCCGGGTCCTTTAACTTACATTCTGCTTTGTTTCTTTGTCTTTCAAAGGTTTTTGAGTGGCAGAAGTTGATAGAAGTGGAAACTACTAGTTAGTGTCTTAATAATTGTCCCTTAAAAGACAACTTTCTCTGAATGATTTCTTTATCTTCTTTCTAGCCGTTTCTTTCTCTTTTGGATCCAGCCTGTTTTGCTTCACTCTGTTCTTTCCATAGTCCCCAGGCTGATGTCATTTCAAGGCTTCTCATATACTACTCTGGTCCTGGAAACAAAGACTTCTTCCTATTAGAATTCTATAACAGTGAAAGGACTCAACGTTTTGCTTCTAGGAACAGAGGATTCCACACCCTAAAATATATATCATGGCGTCTACTAGGAACATTACATCAAAGCAGCAAAGTTCTGATATAAATCCTGGTCAATGTAAAGAACTTTTCCAAACAAAAGAACATGTAAAAAACACTAAAAGCACAATTTTTGCAAGAGTAGGTCTTCAAAAATTGAGTTTCTTAAATAAGAAGCAACCTTTTTTAAAGAAAAAATTACCAACCAACTAAGTTCTCAAAATAAACAACAAAGTGGTGTACTACGAGTAGCAAATACAGACACATATTTATTTCCAGCTCACATCCACACTGTTTTATTATCCTCACCCAAATACTAAAGTCTATGTAAAAGGATATGGAGAAAAAAAGTCATTTCTGGTCTATATCCTTGTGGTCTTCAGGGATGAGTAGATGAACAAACTCACACCAAAGGACAGAGTTATATGATGAGAACATTCTGGCGAAAAATGAAAGAGATTTCCTTTTGCTTTATTGTGTCTCCAAACTGTGTATTAAAAAATAGACCCTTCAGGCTGCCAAAAGAATACTTGGGGAAAAAAAAGAGAAGGCAAAACATCTGGCCTCCAAATTTTAATTAGACTCACCACAGAGGTTTGTTTAGTGTATCAGAGTGGAGCGTGCACCTTTACATACAATGATAGAAATTGGTACTTATTGAGTATAATCAAAGTATTAAATCAAGAGGTTTTTTTAAAATAATCTTTTTCAAAAGTCCTATTTTTGCAAATGCTTGTGCGGGCTTTGATGAGCAACTCAGCTGTCCACATTTTCTTTTCTCTTATGAAATCTACATACAGTTTGCTCATTAAAAAAAAAAAAAAAAGTAAGATATGAGGGACTAAAATTTAACATTGAAGTGATTGTGGCAGCACTGATATAACATTGTGTTTTTCAGAAGTTGTATTTGTGGCTTGTACTAAAAACAGTCAATATGAAAGCCACTGCATGTAACAAAGAACCAAACCGTCAATAATCAATCAGTGAGCTGTGCTACTTAACGGTTTGTTTCATTCCATCTTCAATTTGAGCGCTCCCTCAGCCGGTTCATGTTGTGACTGAAATCACTGGACAAATACTGAATGCTGAAATCACATTCTTGCTCACTTCTGAACTCTCAAAAAGAAAACTATAACGGTTCACCTGATAGATGCTCTTATGTTAAGCTCCAACACAGGTAGATCCCCAGAAATTCTCATTTCCTGAACATTTTCTTGGAAAGAGTTAAAATAGTTTTTGGCATAACTACAAGAAGCAAATACTTAAGACCTTGTTACACTGCAGCTACGTACAATTTGTACACATTGCATGGGTGGATATTGGTCATAAGTGGATATGCATGAAGAAAGTGAGAAAAGTTATGGTCTTTCTGTGAAATTTTTCACAGATGTATCACAAATGAACCACATTAAAACCATGCAAGAAGTACAAATAAACCACGCAGAGAACACATAAACCCACTCCTCATTGAATTTCCTCACTTTGACACAGCCCCACGCAATGGTTTGTTTTATGCTTCTGGTTCGTACCACTTCTGATGGTGCATTCACAACAGACGCAGCACTACTTATAATCTTGACGCCTTGGAGTTGTTCTGGAATGGATTTGTTGCCACATTATTGAAAACATGGATGATGTTGAGCGAATAGGTTAGGTTTAAATGTTTTGGAGAGACACCTTGCTGTGTTTGGTTCTGTATCTTTCAGAGTCTCTGGGTTCTGTGTACTTAACCCGTGCAGCAATAGCTGCACATGAGGGCTGATTCAAACATTACTTCTGTCTGTCTTTGGTCCAGTTTGAGCTCTAACCCAAGAGAGGGGAAATAAAACTGAACTAGGGGATCTTTTTATTATTGTCTTGATGAAAATTAGAAAAAATGTGGTCAGCCCTTACAGCTTGTGGTGGCTCTCCGGGCTGCCTGGCAGCTACCCGCCAGCGGGCTCCGCTACCTGGGCAGTAGACCTCACTAGATCTGCCACAGCTTGGGGAGCAGCGACCGCTATTGGTTCTGCTGGAGCTAGCGCAACCATTGATCCAATTTAATGGGCATCGTGACTGACTGGCGACCTGTCCAGAGTGTATCCCGCCTTCGCCCAACAATAACAGTCTCCGCCAACCCAGGGGCCTCTGTGGGTTAAGAAAATGGATGGAAGTTCAGGACAAAAATCCTCGCATCGCGCCCGCATCTTGAATGTGTATTTCTACCCTTTGATCTAGTGACTGAAAACGTTACATGCACAAAGCTGAGCCCTGACTGGTTGATGCACTTACCACACCCCGACGGCCAAATCGCGACCTGTCTTTACATTGACCTGGCACACATTAAGAGTCGTATCCGTGCCGCCGTACCAGGACCCCTCCCGCGACCTGGCCTTTCACGACTTTCATGCACTGGATATTGCGAGAGACCTGACCCCCACTCGGTATAAACAGCTGGAGGGGTGAAAGATCGGCCAATTTATATACTGCTTAAACAATACATCGGCTGAAAGACCTGGCAGTCATCGGCGCACATCAACAAATGACGAACAAGCGCAACAAACACTTGTGAATTATGTACATCCCACATTTGTCTCAAAAAAACTAAATTTCATATGCGGGCAATGCACAAAATGTACATAGAAGAAGTATGACAAATTGTTTATTTTGCAGAAGTTTAGTTTTTTCTTTTAAATAGAGCCTTTTGTCTAAAATAATAATGAAAGCTGTGGTTATTTAACACATAAACAACATCTAATGTTTCTCCTTTTAAAGTGTGGGTGACATGGCCTATTTTAATAAACCAAAATATAGTAAATGGTCTCTATTTCATGTTGCGATTGTTTTTAATATTTTTCGAAAAATAATAAATAGCGAAAAACGCGATATAAACAACGATGACGGCCGCCGGCTCGCGCATTCTGCCGATGTCGCGCCGCCATGTTTGTGACGTAACGAAAGGCAGACAACATGGCTAGCACCGATAGCTTAGCAGAGAGTGATGCTACAATCTCTATTAGCGATTTCTCATCAGATGAACAGAAAGATGAAGAGGAAAGTTGCGGAGATGATGAGTCACTTGTGCAACCGTATCGATTCGAACCCTTTTGCGAAAGTGAGGAGGATGTAGCAGAAAGTAGTAGTGATGCCGATGACGATAGCCAGCATGAAGATTCGGCTAGACTCCAGAACACGGCATGGTAAGTTGCCTTTCGAGATTTTGGAATCTACGTAAACTAGGCCTAGTGTATACATCTGTAAAAGTACACGCAGAATTAAAAAGTCGATCTAATAATGGTGAAATGTTTTCAGTGATTCCTAACAGTATGTATGTAGGACAGGTGAAAGCTGCGCGCCGCGGTCTCTCTGTCCGCGCTTGTTTACATCGGTTTACTTCCGTGTATAGTGTCGGTCTAACATCCAATCAAATTAGAGCCCTTTGGATTGATCTGACAGTCCAACCAATCGAATTGCAGAAAAACTTAGTTCTGCCCTCCTCTTCAAAGCACGTGTCCCTGTTTGCCGGCGTTTTTATTTCTAGCATAAAAGTGAAAATCGTCAACAACAAGCTGTTTACCTTCAGCAGAACATGAGGATTAAAGGATTCCTGACAGAGACTCAACAACAACCAACTTCATCTGATCCAGGATCAGCAAAATCAAGTAAGTTCTGAGTGAAAGCTGGCGCTAGCATAGCGGCTAACCGCTAGCTGCAGTTAAATGAATGAGACAATAACGTCTTCGTTTAGTTAGCGGGACACTGTGTGAGTCTGCAGCTGGATAGAATCACAGAGAGACCACAGGTGATTTAGACTTGTCCACCGCTCAGATCTTTACCTGGATCTGGGCGGGACGAGAGTGATCATAGCTGGAGCAGCAGCTGCTGGTGACCCGGGGTAGAATGTTCTCGGTTGTTTTCTGATGTAAATCCAGCCATTCACGGAGCAGCTAAGCAGGTTTATTTTCTATCACTTATTTTCTGTTTGCCCATCTTGCTGCTTTATGCTTCGTGGTGGTGTGTTTTGGCAAAAAGCGTCCTCTTTCTCTCACAGATTTTCTCTTTTTGTACTGGCTGCTGCCAGTGCTGGTACTGGGCGTTTCTGTTTCGGTCGTTGCCACTAGCGATCTCTTGAAAATGGTGGGGATGGCGTTCGGTTTCAATACTTTTTTTATATCTTACATGCATTCCCATGTCTTTCATGAGCTGTGGTGTTTCTTCAAAACAGCCTGCCTCAAAGTGTTCGCTGCATAAAGTTGACGACGCAGTTGGCACCCAATTCGCCCTCGTTCGCTGCACTTGTTTTGTCCATTGTTTCAGCAGCGTTTCTTGTTTTGGGAATTTATACACAGATACACTTTCACTAGATGTATTGCTACATCCAGCTGCCACACAACGACTTGGCATGATAATTAACAGATTTAAACACGAGAGAATCGAAGACTAGGCAACCTGTTCTGTTTACATTCTGTCCGAAGCGGAACTGCGAAAATCAATGCCTTTCGTGACGTCACAGGTCATATCGAGGTCACTTCCAGTCTGCGCTCTCAGCGGAAAAAAAAAAACTGATTCCTTCGAAAGATGTCAATTATTCATATGCTTCGGATTTTTTTGAGGCTAACTATTGGTATCAATAGAATCAGCGTTTAAAAGGCTTTTTTATTTGACAAAGTTGTTCAAAGCATGTCACCCACACTTTAAGGTAGAAAGCATCTTTAATTATAAAATATTACATAAACTGTCTTCTGTCTGCTTCACTCCACTCAGCTCTTCAGCCGCCCATTACCAGATAAACATCTCTTTCATTTAATTAAAGGCTACAGTCGGGTTTCTGCAACTCTCCACTAATAAAACATCTGAGTAGTCGTTTGCTGCAAAACAAGAGTTCAGTCAACTTAAGAAACTCTTTCACTTATTTTGACTTTGTCAAGTTCTTACAGAGTTCATTGTCACCGGTGTCCGTGGCATGAAATCCTGTCCATCTTTATCCACATTTGTCATGGGATGAATAACACACGAAAGTAAGGCTTGAGTCATCTGGACGCCATGGTAAACTAATTTCAAGACCATAAAATACTATTGCACTGGCAAGTGTCTTAGCCTATTGCTCCATTTTTTCTAATATAAGATTGAACTTTTCTTTGTCCTTTACATTGTCTTCATACCAAATAACATGGCTCCTGTGGCGATAGCAGCATGTGGGGCAGCAATCCCCAAAATACCAAGAAAGAAGTCTAAAGGAAGACTAAAAAGGTTGATGTGTGAGAGGAAGATGCAGAGACAGGGGGATTAGATGGAGGTCGATGATTCACTGTGGCGACCCCTAAAAGGAGCAACTGAAAGCAAAAAAAAAAAAAAAAGTTTAATGTTAATATTTTACTGCTTAGTTACTGCTGCACCGTCTGCCGACCTGAGACTCCACCAGATGCTCCTGATCTTCACTTCTCCCTGAGCCTATATATAAATGATTTAACTTTCTATCAGATCCTGTTTACTTTTGAGGTTTAACTGTTATATAGACGGTTCATAAATTCCAACGAGAACACTTTAAATGAATAGTTTTAAATGGGTTTCCTCTTGAAAATTGAACTGAAATGCAGAATCAGTGCGAAAACCAGAGAATGTAATAAGTTGCACATCCAACCTAAAAGTAAAAGTGCCCTCCACTTCTGGGAAAATTGCCTACAAGTTTTGATGTTACATATTTGTAAATCTTTTTTTCCTACCGTGGACTTCAATTCTTTTAAGTCTGACTTCATCCCACTTCATAGACCGATGGGCCACAACAATTGCTGCTCCAAAATTATGGCTGATGTCTTTCCTTCTCGGCAATTTAACACCCACCTGAATGCCTCGCCACAGTAAACTGACATAACGTCTGCTTTTACGGAGCAGGTCACAATCGCTGATTGCACTCGGCAAATGGCTTAGACTGTGATGTGAGCAATTGATAACGTCATCAAAGAAAATGACTGGTTTGAGTCATGTGTGTCAGAGGTATTCTCAGATTCTCCAACTGGGATTTTTATTTTTTTGGCTTACTGTTTGTTCATTTCATAAAAACACATATTGATTATCTGAAGTTCTATCTACCTTAGTATCCATTCTTTCAAAAACGAGAAAATCTAAGATAAATCTGCTAAACCACCTATGCAAAGCCGTCAAAGCTGAGGCTGATTTTTTTTTATTTTAATTTTATTTGAGTTCAAGACCATACGCATCATTTAACTTTGCAATGAATGTGCATAGATATTATTAAATAATTTTCACAAATAACTGTGATAATTGCAGTGCTGGTCATTTTTAGTAGCTATTTTCAAGCTATTTTATTAGAATTCCACTCATGTAACCTCTTAAGAGTTTTTGTTTGGTGATTAGACATAAATAATGGAGGAGATTATTTTCTCTTTCTCTGTCCCTGTATGCTTTCTAATATTTGCTTAAATGCAAATTCTGTATTCAGTTTAATAATTCTTTTGAAACTTTTATGTCACAACATTTTTGAAAGCCTTCCTTCATGCCTCTGTTTCCATGCTCTCCCACTAGCTTACAGCCCCTCACACCTCCAGCAGTGGAGCGCAATATTGAAACAGTTTTGAGGCAAATGCCAGCTTAGATGAGGAACATGAAGACACGTGGATCTAGTTGGCTTTCCATAATAGCTTCAACATCACAACTGCAAGCTTCTCCAACAACATTTCTGCTGCTGAGTCACAGTGATATGAATAAAGAAGTACTCAGAAATGGAATATTAAGCTTAATTTTCTTAATGGATGTCCTTAAAAAATGGCAAAAATACATGTTAAAAGCACACATAACAAGATTTTCATTTCATTCCTGATCCGCCTGTGTTGGCTCTTCTCCAAGTATTTATGTCAACAATATTTCACAAAGACCAAAAGTCCTGCAAAAAAAATGTAAAAGTTTGTGTTTTTAACACCATCCTGGTTTTATTTTATGGAGCAATTCCATCATAAATGGTTAAATAGACAGAATTATGTACAATTTCACATTTTATAAAAACAAACTCTGCTTGTGCGAGTCTCCTCCCACTGTGATCACTGATGCAACAAACATCAAAACTCAATCGACAACCCATTCCATTTAAAAAATAATCCTATTTATTAATTAAAGTATTTTTATTTACAGCAAATCCAACTTATTTAAAGATGAACTCCATTCATGAAGGAAGTCCAGGAGATCAGCGGGAGATTTCCCTGCAAAATGCCGTCTGACTGTCTGTTCTCTGCTGAGACAGATCAAAGAGCGCGCCGGAGTTCTGTGGATGATTGTGGGAAGTTTTCCTGGTGCTCTTGAAATCTCTGGGGGTCGAGGAGGGTGATAAACACTTGTTTTTCATGGTCTTGAAACATGCTTTCGTCTGGGAAACGATATCGTCTAAAATCCTGCTGTGAAGCTGCCGGTAATGAGACGCTGCTGCTCCATGCGTTTGGTGCGTTCAGTGGCAGCGTTGAAGTTCTCATGCTGGCCCCTTTGTTGCTCATCATTGTACCAAAACTCTGCTACCCTCACCAGACAGAACCACTGGAAGGCTTAAAGTCATTTTCCCTGTTTACAGGCTCACTAGCCTCAGGATTGGTCAACCACTTTGGCGATGTCCAACTTTTCTGGAAACGTCCATCTTAAGAATGAATTACGCAATAACTCAGCAACTAAATCAATTTCTCTGCCTTCTTATATTGTTACCAACAAAAAAACGAGCAATTAAAAAACAAATATCAAGTGCTGTTACTGCCTAACGCCCCATTTACACTGGACGCGGATGCGCCGCGAAGTGGCGCGGAACGGAGTCCGCTTCCATTCGGCGCCCTTGTTATCCTATGGCGTCATTCAAACCAGGCGCGGAGCGGCGCGGAGGGCTCGCGCGGTGCAGCAGATCGTTTCTGCGTCTGACCTATTGTGCGCGAGCCGCGAGCGTTCCGCATCATTTCTGGCCGGAAGTTGCATCAAGATACATGAGAAAATCCGGTTTCTTTTCAAAATATAACCAGTTTTTCACAATAAAATGCCACGATTGACAAATGTGATTATGTTTTTGTGTCTAAACAGGCGGTAGACACGGATATAAACATACAATCACAACACAAACGTGCGCGTGCGAGCATAGAGACACACAAAACAGACAAACACGCACACTTTTTTTTTCTTTTTTCACAGACACGTACACACGCAGATCAACGTGGATAGACTCCGGTGCGGGGTGAGAAGTTTCAGGAGTTAATAAAACGACAACAGAGAGACAGAGAGCAGCTCATCTTAGCAGAAACAGGGGGTAATATTTATAAAACACACACAACACAGACAGACACGAGCGCGCACAGATCAACGTAGAGAGCTGACTCCTGAGCGGGTGGGCAGGGCTGCAGGATTTTGGGAGAGAAAAAAGAGATGCAGAGAGCTGCTCCTCTTAGCAGAAAAATGGGTTAATATTTGTAGTTTATTAATTTACCCACACACAGACACCTGCGAGCGCGTGCGCACAGACACACACAAAACAGAGATGCACACTCCAGCGCACATAGATCAGTACAGTGGGCCGACAGAGCGGGTGGGCGGGGTTTTGAGAGAGCAGTTCTTCTTAGCAGGATCATGGGTTAATGTCTTTAGGCTATGAAATTATCAACCATGATAGCAAAAACAAAAAAAGCTCTAGCAGAAGCGCCTGTGGACCGCCGCGAAAAAATGCTCGTCTGGTGTGAACTACAGAGCGGAGCAGAAGCGGCGCGGACTCCGCTTTGCGGCGCTTCCGCGTCCAGTGTGACCCCGGCGTAAGGCCTGAAGTACAGAAGAAGTTAATCTTTGGTAGCTTTGACCATCCAATCAGAGGCGATTATGTCATCTTCTGTTCTCACTAAGCTACAGAGACTCAAACTCAGTGATTGTGATTGGTTGAATCAACATAAACGTGTTTAATCCATCTATGGCTATAGTTTCATCTGCAGTGTTTTTTATGGAAAGCTGCCGCAAAACTGGAAGTGAGGATGGAAGCACGGACTGTATGAGAGTAAGGCAGACTTTAATGAACCTAGCGACAAGTGAGGGCTTAAATCTGATTGGTTAGAAACTTTAATGTGAAAAAGCAGTCTGACAGCAGTGCATCTGGGGCGTAGGGCTGTGAAAAAAAGCTGACAGGATAGTTGGAATGATCTCACATTTATTTTGGACAAATGTGTAAATATATATATATATATATATATATATAATAATTCTATGTGACTTAGATACTTATTTTCAGATCATTCTGAGCCTTCATTAAAGGCTTTGTAGGCCCTGACGGTATGCAGCTGATATAAAGAAAAGAGAGAAAACTTATGCTGGGGATTCATTAATCTGTTTAAAAACACTTGTTTTTTTTCTCTTTGTACTCGTTCAACTATATGTCTTCTTTAAGAAGAATAAAAAACTGCACCCTCAACATTCAGAGGAAGTTTTTCTTTTCCTCTGCAAACTTTAACAACTAAGTTTAAACTTTTTTTTAGATAAAACACTATTGCGCCTCTTAGTTTGAAGATAGTAACAAACAAAAGACATACAGAAAAGTAATGTTTTCTTTATCTGATTTCAACTTGAAACTTTTCTAAAAAGCTTAAAAATGTTAAAGTTGTCATTTTTTCTAGAGCTCAGGAGGACTGCAATTCTACTCATGTAGTTTTAAAAAAATGGATGTTAACAGTGTTTTCCCAAAGGATTTAGACTTATAACAAATCTCGTGTTAAAACAGAAATATATGCTTAAATATATGCTTAAAATTTGTTGTTGTGCTTTTGACACCCGGAAAGAGATGATGAACAATGCTCCATCTGCCAGTGGTTAGTGACTTTTTTTCTACCAGCCAGAATAAAGTCTTACCTGCTTTTGGTGGGTGTTAATTTAGACCCCTGGTCAAAACTGAACCATAATACGATAGAAGTTACTAGAGTTAATAATTTTCAAATTAAAATAGATCAAGCAAACTAGCTTCAGGAAAATCTGAAAATTCAACATAATAATCTTTGTTTTATTTTTGTAATTCTCTTAAGCTTATTGTTTTGTTCTGTTTTAATTGAAATCTGGAGGCATACATGGTTTTTTTAAAGGCCCAGAGACCCACAGAAAAAAAAATAATACCAACACCATTTGCCTATAAGGATGCCTAATAAGATAAGCAAGAAATGACCAAAAAATTGGATGATAGGTTATTGTTTTTTGTGTTTTTTGAAGCTAATTTAAGACACGGGTTTGTCATGATTCAGTGCTTAGGTTTGGTCATGTTCTGTTTTCCCTGTCAGTCTCACCACGTTCAGGTTAATCATCCACAGCTGTTTTCATTTAGGTAATCAACCTCAGTGTATCTAAGTGTCTGGTTTTCAGTTTCTCATTGTCAGGTCATCTGCTCTTCTACGTTCTGTCACTGCACTGGTTTGTTCTCCTGGTTTTGTCATGTTTAAGTTGATTTAGTAAACTTTTATGTTTCTGCCACCAAGTCTGGTCTCCTGCATTTGGGTCCTCCACCACCATCCCTGACAGGGTTAAAGCCATGGCTCCTAACAGAGAGCTAACGCAAGAGGAAGATTAAAAAAAAGAGGAATATTTAAAGATAATTCATTTTTTAATTCAATATCAGCAAACCAAAATAGTGTTTTAAAACAAAAAAAAACATCACATTTAAAAGAACAAACAACCCAAAAATATGGAATCATTTAAATGATTAACTTTAAATATTGATAAATTGGCATCTTGCTATCAGTTAAATCAGTCCTAGTTGGCTCAAGTTGACCAGCTGTGCTTCTCAAGTATATTTTTGAATATTTCAGGGAAGAAAAATTGAACATAGTGATGGTCAGAATGGAGTAAGAAAGAAAGTATGTACTCCCTGTTCATCTTAAGGAAGAAACTCAAATAAACAGCTATAAAGGGAAAAAAAAATAACCAAATGGATCTGTAGTTAGGATGTCCACCAAAAAAAAAAAAAAAACAGTTTGGAACTTAAAAAAGTAGCATTGAGGATATTTATCTAAATCCAGTAAGGTCAGGAATGCCAGCTTCACGTGGGTACTGAAGCGGTTAGCCCTGTGTGAGTGTTCCGCTGTGTCAGTTACGCTGCAGTAGACCTCCATGTACCCCGGGTGAAGGCTTCCTTGAGCCTTTAAGCCACATGCAGGTTAAACTAAAACCACTCTTTGATTTCTTTTGCTCCTTTTTGTTGCTCTGAGCAGCTTATCTACTCTCACTGGGAAGAAATCAAAATCTTTGCCTTGGAGGATTTTTAAAAAGCAACAGGTGAATTAGAAACTATTAATTACCAGTTTTTGTTTTGTTTTTTTGATAAAAATATCAATATAGAAGGATCCATGAGCACAGTGGACCTGTCAAAGTTTGTGTTTTTCAGCAATGTATTGAGTCGAACTAAAAAAAAAAAAAGAAAATAACACTAGTTTGTGATGAAAAGAAGAAAATACTTTTTTTTTATTATTTATTGCTGGTGTGAAAGTTAAAACAGTATAGCATATTGAATAAAAAACAGCCAACTTTAAGATAAAGTATGAAGCTATGTTCACATTAAATGCAATTCGTCTGATAGTGGTGTCCAGTTTCAATGTCGAAGGGCCCCTACCATGAAAAATCAACTTTTTTAGCTTTTAATTTCATTATACTGTTCAGTCCTCACTATAAACAACCCCAAAGTGGTATTTTGATCCATCGATGCATTCCTGAGGAGTCCCATAAAAACCTGCGCTCTCAGCAGAAGCCCCTCCCATACCCATGAAAACAAGCGGGTCCTCACATGCTGATGTCACAACGTGAGACAACCCCTTTCAGGAAGAGTCTGCTCTGCCTCGGTCCAATACAAAGACTTTCTCCGCAAAGCTAGCAGCTAGAGCTAGCGGCGATCAGCTAGCTTCGCAACTCAGGCTGTCTGTGTTGTGAGTTTGTACAGATGGGAAAGAAATGCTCATTCTTTAGAGGTCTAACTTCATGCAGTGGCATAGGAGCAAATGGGCTGATTAGGAATGTCCATGACATATTGAGATGGATCTTAAACGTATCTGAGAATGGCACAAGTAGACGAGACAGAGGAAGAAGGGAGCAGACTATTTCCTGGTGGAAACTGGGAGAACTGGTTTAAACGTAAAATATTGAGCATCGGCAGGTGGGTAAATTGATCTGAATGAAAGCAAAGCACTGGGAGGATGTCATGAAGTGAGTGGCACCCTCGGGGAGTGAAAGACGGTGTCTCAGAGATCGAGTTGGTTTACTCCAGATAAAAAATATTTAACAAAAAAATAACTCATATTTAATAAATACCTTGTTTTTTAGTGTTCCAAAGGTAATATATGATCATTTATATGGATATAATTTACTCTGAAAGACTACATCAACATACGTGCAATCAGTGGTCATGAAACACGATTGAGTCAGCATTGGAATGTGTTACCAACAAGTGGATTCCAAACCCAAGATGGAGGACAAATCTGGTCGTTCTCCTCTCGAACTGTGTGATGCTTTCCTTATTGGACTAATGCAGGAGAACAAGTCATGAAACTAGTGATCAGTGATTTGCTTTTTTTAATCTTAGCGCTACAACTCCTGATTGGATAAAACACACTGGGAGAAATGACATGGGATGCTTTCTATCATGTCAGCCAGAAGGTTATGCTTTAGTCCAGCTGGGTATGTGTTGCGTGTAACAGAATGTGAACCCTGTATAGCATTAACATTTTCACACTGGAAAAGCTTGATCTTTTTCTTTTGTTTTTCTACTGTTTACTTGCATTTGTCCGCCACCTACAATTGACAAAATTGGTCAAATCAGTGCAAATATCACAAATCATTTCCTTCCAGTTCTCTTTTTTTTTAAATATATGAAACACTTGGTGTCATGTATTTCCAGCTGGGCACAAACTGCAGTTATTCAGTTCTCCTTTATCACCAAGCCTACAATGGTTGGCGCTTTATTTGATTTGTTTTGAAAAGGACGCCATCCACAAATTACTACCAAATCTCTGGTCAAACCTTTCTGACAATCGGGCAAAAATCAGCTGAATAAACTTTCAGCATGAGTTCAGTGACTTCCCGGTTTGAATGTAGAACCTGAGAACAGACTTAAAATGTGAGGAGTGACGCATGAACGCATGGCTTTATGGATGTTTACATAGACTCTTTATGGCCACTTGAACGTGAATCACTTTGGCACAATTTCAACAAGAAGATCTACCTAACTTCCAGAAAATCTGGGTTCTCACATCACCCATCAATTGATCCTTCCCTCTAAACCAGAGGTTCCCAAGCTACATCCCGCGGACCGGACCGGACCATGTGGCCCGGCCTCAGAAACATCAATCGATACCTACATAGAACGTGACTTTTTATTCCACCCTTCTGCAGTCTGAAGCATGACGAGAGGGGATAGACTATTTATTGGTTTAATAGTGTGAATGCTGTAAAACATTTACACTATAGTGATTCACGTTTTATATTATTTTTCTTCCGTACGTTTTTTGGACGTCCATAGGTCTTCAGCTCTTTCAGCTTTTTAGCTCATTCCACTATTATAATCATTTCTTTTTCTGCTTGCGTTTTTAACTGTTTTAGCTGTTGCTAAGGATTTCTAGGCTATTTTGGGGTTTAGCTAATATTTTATCCACAGGCTAGCTGTTTTAGCTAATTTAGGCTTTTTTTCAGGTATTTAGGCTAATTTGGCACTTAGTTGATTTTTCAGCTACATGCTAGCTGTTTTGGATAATACATTTTTTTCAGTTTTTTTGGGCTAACTTGGAGCTTAGCTAATATTTTAGCTTTATGCTAGCTGTTTTGGATAAATTAAACATTTTACCAGTTTTTAGGCTAATTTGGCATTTAGCTTATATTTCAGCTACATGCTAGTTTTTTTGATTAATTTAGGTTTTTTTCCAGTTTTTTTAGGTTCATTTGGCATTTTGCTAATATTTTAGCTAGCTATTAGCTTCAGCCTTTTCAGCTATTAGCACTAGCATCTTCAGCTGCCACATTCAGCTTACAGCATTCACACTAGCATTATCACAGGTAATGCTATATATCAAATTTTTTGAAAATGTTTTAGGGTTATGTTTTCTATGAACATTATAGAAATGAATTATTAAAAATCTGGTTATGTGTAACTTTCTGGAAATTGTAAATGTTTACGTTTAGACTGTGATTGTTGCACATTTTCTATTAGCCTACAAACTGACCGCAGCCCCACATCAGAGAGGAAAAAGCTTTGTGGCCTTCACACGAAAAAGTTTAGGTATCCCTGCTCTAAACCAGTAGCTAAATTTCCTTTTTTTTTCAGCCAATCACTATGGTATTTTTGCTTGATTTGTTTTTCAATCTTCATTCTAGATCAGGGTTTTCAAATCCAGAACTTGAAGGCTGGTGTCCTTCATGTTTTCCAACTAACCTGCCATTAAAGCTCCTTATTGGTCAAACTCACCTAATCCAGGTAATCAGCAGCAGTTAATACAGGTTTTTGGAAAACCAGCAGGAAGTTATTCCTTGAGACCTGGATTTTTTCACCCGTGTTCTAGATGGTTTTGTCAGCCTTCTCCACCTGGATGAATGCTTTAACACGGACTGACCCTCAACCACCATCTGCATCCAGATTCTGGAGCTTATATACAGTCTGTGATTATCTCACCAGCATGTAGAACGTCAACCAAACCAGAGCCTAATCGCCAACTACTATGGACTTGTTTAATGTACATCCTTTATATTACAAGTAAAGTTTTATTTGATGGTGAGAGAGGCAAATAATTTGGTTTTGAAACTCCAAAAGGGAGGAGCCAAAAGGCAATGAAGGTCTGGAGATTTTTGCTTAGAACTCATTCACAGGAAAGCATACAGCACCAACAAGACTAGATCATCTGATACTTCATCAAAGCATTTCTTTCAACTCCATTGTGCCAATCTATTCTAGTGGTGGACGCTTACGTCAAAAAAAAAAAAAAAACAAGTGAGATTTCCATTATTATGGGAACTGTCAGTCTGGGCTGTTTTGAAGTAGACACTATGATATGGAGGAAATGGGAGTCTTTTCATGTTTAATTAATAATGCTAATGAAACTTAATTAGAGCAGCTTATGAAAAATGCATTCAAATGAGAGATGAGCTTTATCCTTGAATAACAGGCCTCCTGTACTGGATTTGGTGTCCTATTACATGCTAATTAGACTGCACTAGGGACTGTTAATGAACATAAATCATTTCATCTTTAGCACGACTAGCCCTCACCAGCTGCTCGTAACGAAAGTTTGGGTAAATATCACTTCATATAGATTTACATAGATCCACGTTTTTCTTATTTTTTGTGTAATTGAACGTTTGTACAACTTTTTATGAAAAGTATTACTTTTGACCTGCTATACTGTAAAACCAGTATAAATAAAAACAAACGAAGTGCTAGATTTAATATGTCACATACGTGAAATTATTATTATTTTTTTTAATGTTTGTACTGAAAATGTTTTTTAACGGTGGCCCTGAAGCCCAGATCACATCAACAAATCACTCAACAGAAAATGTATTTAAGATCATGACAATTCAAAAGTAAAACAGAATAGAAAATATATTTTTTTTCTATCTCAGTTTTCAGTACAACCCCGAGCAGTTCAACTGTTCAACTTACTTAGCATGGGTGTACGTGGCTTCCAAGAGGAGGATGAGGTCATTGGGGGCAGAAAGAAAAAAAAAACAGCAATATAAAAACATTATATATTAAAAATCACAATTTCAGCTTAAAAAAGAAACATTTTGAAAAAAACAAACATAATTTCCATAAATCAAAATTACATTTTAGGAAGACAAACACAACGAGGAACTGTCCAAGGTTGGTACATTGGACCTCACTGATTGGATGATGAAATCCATTGCAGCTTCACGCCAAATAACTTTTAGTTAAAACAATTTACAAATGTCATCATCCAATCATCGATGTCCCCATAGTACCTCGTTTCTTCTTTGTTTGATTTTTTTTTTTTTCCATACTTAATTTGAGGTTAAAGTCCCAATAGTTGTCACGCAACTAGAGCCTCGTTTCCACTGAGCGGTTTGTTTTCACAGTGCATGCGCGGTGTAGACCGCTCGCGTGGTTGTGTCATTGTAGGATAACAATTAGAAAAGCAACAACAACGGAAGTCACCCAGTTTCTTGTCTTTTTGTTAATTTACTTTTAGTACATCGTGTATAACAGGAATTTAATGTTTGAAAGAAGATTGTGGTCAGCTAAAAAAAAAAAAAAAAGTGTGAAAATGCTGTGAAATGCTTACAAACGGTGGAAACATTTGCCTAAGTGAGTGCTATATTGGTGCTTTTCAATGTCGTCATCACTTCTTGCCAATCAGTGGGTGGCTACAGCAGCTCCACCCAACCGTACCGTTCCACTTTTCAATTAACCTATAACGGGCTAAGGGCCCCCACCAGATACGGTTTGGTACCGTATCTGGTGGGTACCAAACACTTTTTTATAGTGTTTCTTAAAAAAGAAACATTGGTCCACTTTACAATGGAAATGCTCAAAATACCAGACCAGACTGGAACACTCACTGAGCATGAAGCTTTGGTGTGTAAAATTTGTTCTCCGCATTTGACCCGTCTCCTGTGGGAGGGGTGAGCTACAGACACAGCTGTGCTTGGGAACCATTTGGTGGTTTAACCCCCCCAATAGAACCCGTTAAGGCTAAGTATCAAGCAGGGAGGCATCTGATCCCATTGTTAGGGTCTTTTATGTGACTCGGCCGTGAGTTTGAACTCACAACCTTCCAGCATCGGGTTGGACATTCAACCACAACGTCGATTTCTGAATGTTTCCAAATTGTTTCATTGTTATATTGTTTCAGCTTTCTGGAAATTTGCTGAAATGTTTTTTTTTTTTATTATTATTATTTGTTTTACTTTTTTTATTGTTAGTAGTGATCTTTAACATATTTGTTGATGTGATTTGCACTTCAGAGCCAGATATATATATATATATATATAAGATTTTTATTCAATTAAATATTTCTAAATTTTATAAATATATTTGTTTTGCTTCAAGCTTTTTAGTTTAGTCATGTCAGACATCCACATCATGTGTTCTGCTCTTTCTTTTAAATGCAAAATGTCAAAACTAATTGATTTCCAGTGCTGAAAAGCATATCTTTTGATGCCTGCTGCGCGCTGTAACTACATGGACGGTCTTTATGTAGAGAGTCGGCGATGAACTGACACAGTTTGTGTCATCTCCAGCTTTATAACAGCTTACTAACATCACAGCTCAATTGCTGAAAATGCCTGTATACCCTGCAGGTAAGGGTCTATTAAATCCTCCTACACTGTGATCCTGCTCCCACGCCTGATTCCATCTCAACCTGAAAGGTTTTTTGGTCACTAACACCTTTTGCAATTTGCCTCTCTTGAATTCTAGCAAATTAGTCTTTGAAAAATGAACAAAGCAATCCCAGATTTTATAGCCAGCAAATGACGATTCATCTGATAAGTTACCGGTTGGATTTCCATGTATCAACTAATTAACAACATGGGCAATGCCTCTGCTCAGGAAAGAGAGGGGGCTGGATGAATGGCTGGATGTGTACGCTCTGTTTTACACTGTCAATTTGGCAGACGCCTGCAGGGGCTGGTGCGTTGCCATGGCGACATGAGCAAGGCATGAAAGAGCAGTGAGGTTTGCCTAACAGGGCCAGTCTTAAAAGGACAGATAAAATGAGCACCTTTCTTTAAGTGCCATGAACTATATGCCTGTTCAAGACGATTCAGAAAAAAATGTAAAAAAAAAAACTAAAATGATTTCAGAAATTTATAGTGTTTCTTAAAAAAGAAACATTGATGTAATCATGTTGGCACAAAAGAGTTCTTGGAAATAACAACAAAAAGACATTTCATCAAAACAAAAAAGCGCCTAATGCTCGGCCACAAAGCTGGACATTTTCTTTTCACAGCCCACATGCTCTGCAGAGCAATTACATCCAGCACTGTAAGTGTAAGCCTCCATTTATTTACCAAACAATTCAACTAAAGATGCTCAAAAGAGGTTTCAGTGGGAACATTTTCAAAGGGATTTGTTGCCCATATTGAGGGGCTGAAAGCACAGATTGTCTTATTATATTTACAGAGGTTTTCCACCGGTGAAATTGAAGAGGACCAACATCACAGAAAATAACGTCTTTGGTCCCTTACAATATGTACCTTAAGGCGTTCCTGTCAAGAGACCTGATTTATTAATGCAGACTGACCAGTGCAACAGAAGAAATTGTGTCTGACATCTTATGTCAGGCAAAAGCAGGTGTAAAATCTGAGCCACGCTTGTATTGGACGCTCCTGCAAAGCGAGACATGGGGGAGAAAGACACACTTAGATTTAAAACTAGGCTACCATTAATATTTTCTCCTGTATTTTATTAATTCACTCTCATTTGCATGAAAAATTACCAGTCAACCTGAAAAGCATGTTTTTTTGAACCAAACAAGCAGAACTCCTTGGAGAAAACCCACACAAGCACAAGGAGAAGAGACAAACTTCCGAAGAAACGCACCAGACGGGATCTGAAACAGGACATTTTCGCTGTGAGGCACAGAAGCTAACCTCGTCTTTCTGCTAGTTTCCAAATGACCTTGTAACAAACAATGCAAAAGCTTTCGTATCTTCTGTTTAAACTTTTCCAAAACTTTTTATTTTCCACTGACCTTCTGAAATGGTCTGGAGAAACTACATGAAGGTCTAATATATATTTATATATTTTTTTAAACAGCATTTTATATTTAATATACCTACATATCAATCACATTTTTTTTGGAAGTAAATTCAGGTTGTATGAAGAATTGTTTGAGTTCAAATTTCTACTTTTGGGCAACAGAAACAATCTCTTTAGATTCTTTAAATGCATCTTCATGAATAAATTCTCTATATTTTCTTAAGGGTACAACTGTGTTTCTTTATTTTTTTAATCAAAAGTTGATTTGGAGAACAGGTAATAAAAAAATAATAAAATAATAAAAACTTGGCAAGTTGCATTACCTGCGACAGTGTGGATGTTTTTTTTGCAGAAAGTAGTCTCTGAAGATGTTGAAACTTTTTTGCAGAAAGGATTTGTTGAAAATGCAAAAGTTATTTGAATAATGTTACATTTTCTGTAAGACTGGGAATTTCACCAAAGAACTATAAAATTGTGCCGAAAATTGACCTAAGTTTAAAGAAAAAAAAAATTGTAGTAAAATTGCTTGAAAATCCACAATCCATGAGAGTTTTGCAAAATGTTGGTTTAAGATGTTCACTCCAAATTAGCTCAAAAAACCCTCAGTAGTTGCCAAATTAGCCAAAAAACTAGCACGTTGTTTAAATACTAGCTAAACTCCAAATTCATTAAACTAAATGAGCCAAAAATGTTAGCCGGTTGCTAATATAGACGCAAAACTCTAAAAATCCTTAGTAAACTAGTCAAAAATGTTAGCCTGTTGCTAAAAATAGAAGGTAAACTCTAAATTAACCAATGAAAACCTTAGTAGATGCCAAATTAGAAAAAAATAAATAATAAAAAGCTAGCACATTGCGTCAATGCACATTGCTAAACTCAAAACAGCCTAAAATTCCTCAGTAATCCAAATTAGCCAAAAACGTTAGCACGTTGCTAAAATAAAATGTAAACTTTACATTAGTGAAACTTGGTAGATGTCAAATTACCTAAATGAGCTTGAATAATGCTAATATAACAGCCCAATTTTTTTTTCATTACTATAAAAGATGAAAGCATTGCCCATGAATAAATATAAAAGCTTGTTGGTAATCCCAGTAAAAATGCTGAATTTGAAGACTTTCTCAAGTCGCACTTCAGGAAGAGGTAATTTCAACAACATACAGAAACAAAGAACAAACATTTCACCTCGAGAGGGAAATCATAATACCAGAATAGATACCAACTGGACTAAACTGGACTCCAGTTAGCTGAGTTTTTCTAAGTCTGAATAGGCTCTATACTCAGAGTGGAACAACTCAACCAGAGCAGTCACTGTAGCCAGGTATTATGGGATGCAAAACTCAGACAGTATGAACAGACTTTTCCAGTCTGTAAACACCTTTATACTCCTAAATATGGTACTTTGGGTGGACACTTTTTTTAAAGTAATATTTACCTCATCTTGATATCCTGAGAAAAGCTTTTCACTCAAACTTGCCATAAATTTTATTGACCGATCCGTCAGCCGTCACCACGCTTCCCTGCTGCTCATCCCCAGTGCACAGTTAGACCCAATACATGCCTGACGATTGTGATCAAATATTTAATATTTGTTTCTTTAGATCACTCTATTTGACCTCTCATGTTGTGCAAATCACTGAGATGCTATTTTGCTAACTCCCACTGGGCTCTCATGTGCCTTTAAGCGGCTTCTGTCTCAGCACTCAATAACGGAGGCTGAGAGTTGCTTGTAAATTTTTCATTTTGCTAAAAGAACTCTTATCCACGGTGACCCCAAGAAACTTGATTGTCGAGGTCCTTCAATCACAGCTACAGAGTTCTGGTAGTGAGCCAGAGAAGAAAAATCTGTTGGGGTTCTAAATTTATTTTTCCTTTTTTCACCTGAAAGACAGAAAAATACAAAAAAAATAAAATAAAAAAAATCCCAATCTTGGTAACTTTGGATGCTATGAATGTTATTTTATTTCTTTTTGCCTTTGAAGAAGTAATTACAGTCAATCTTATCATGATGTTCCACCTGAATACATATTATTTACATGGCAATACCAATGCTAAACCATAGAACTATATATTGGGTTTCAACTACAGCATTTATTAATATCATACAATTTCTTCGAAATGAAAAATTATTCTTAAATTACAATAACTTTGAAATCTGAGATCCTTGTCATATAAACCTGCAAATCCATCAATGTTGCACATAAATTTAGAGAAAGCAAAGTACAGAATTTATGAAAATAAATATAACATAGTAATGTTAAAGATCCACTCCATTAACAAGGTTATAATATATTCGCGACATCCAAGATCACAAATTTGCGATCTTTATAAATATAGTAAAGTGTAGTAAAATATTATCATGAGACTTTAATTTTTGTTATTAAATGCAGAATAATGTTTTTAAGTTTATGAACCAAAACTGAAAGTAAACAAATATTCATGTCGACGAAGTTTCAGGTTAACAAAGTAAGACTAGCAAGAGCTTTTTCTGTTAAAAAACTGAAACTGAAGTTCCGCTCACTGACATAAGTTCTAAAAAAAATGATTGGTTTTTCTCCAGTGTTTACATTCTTTCGGCTATGGTAAGTCTTTTACAGTTGACGCAATTAATGCAACTCCAGCAGAGAAATGCAGCCTCGCGCTCATATGCTGCTCTGCACAGCAGTGAAGTGCAAATGTGATCTACGTGAATCAGATGATTCTACCGCAGGAAAAAAAAACTTTTTATACGGTCTCTGCACCAATGTGGAATACATTGAATGTAAAATGTTGAAGAACTTTGAGGCTGGAAGAACAGTGAACATGATCAGGTTTTGTAGATAAATGATCAAAAACAACCATTTTTTTTAAAGTGTTTTGCTTTTTTGTTTATATTACTGCTGAACTTAACAAAAAAACTAAATAAAATAAAACTTGATTAAAATGACAAACACCATTTCTTTCAATTTAAATTTTTGGTATTTTTCTAGTTTTGTTGATTTTTATCTCCTGTTCTAAATAAATGTATAAACAGTGATTTTAATACAAATAATTTCAATTTTTATCTATCCACTAAAAAGACAGACATAGAAACAAACATTATATTAAAAAGTAAGAATCATTGTTCGATTGGTGAAGCGTTGAGCTTGATTTGTGAATTGAATTGGATCACCACTTAAGCAACGATCCACAGCCCTAATTTTATCGTTTTTTTTCCAGTGGTCTTTTAATCATGATTATGCTGTTTTAATCAAAGCAGAAATCCTGTGGCGTTTTCTGGGATATGTCATGGTTTCAGAGCGAAGCAGACCCAGATGCTTGTAACACAGAAGGACCACAAAAGGCAGATGGACATAAAAAGTTTCTTTATTGTCCGCGGGGAGTTTACTGAGCTGTAGCCGGGAGCGGAGTACTGGAATTTGTGAACGTCTTGCCCAGAGAAGTGGTCCGAATCAGAAACGGTAGAGCTAAGGTCAAGGAGGTGAGCGGAGCTGATGATGGTGCGGCGTGACCAGAAGTAGATCTCTTGATGTAGAAACAACACAATGATCATGGAGGCTGAGATATCAATTAGAAGGACTTCTGGCTTTCTTTATTAAACACAACATTTTACATTACAAGGATGTCATCGTCATCTCCCTCCCTTTCACTCATGGAATGACCATAACAGGATAAAAAAAAAAATTAAGGGAAAAATAGAGTAAAACAGCCACACATTGTTAAAACCCACACTTAAATTCCAATCCGCCCAGACAGGCAAAGGCAACAATATCCCCCAGTAGGCCCGCAACCTACTGTGTGTTTTGGATTTTGGCTCCCTGTGCGATTGAGTTGACCCCTCTTCTGCTAGCTTACAGCCCCTCACACTCCCAACCTAATATTGGAGCTGTCTAGCTGCACAGTTTTGAGCTAGAAGCCAGCTCAAACAACAAAAATGAGGACGCATATGTGGATGCTATAGAATAGAGTGAAGCAGGGAGCTTGTTATTCTCATAATGCATTTTCTACGTAACAAATAAAATCTTTCTTTGCCTTTTTCGACTGATTCATAACTATTTGAATAAAGAAATACCTACAAATGCAGTTTTGAGGTTAATTTTCTCTATATGTTCTCCATTCTCAGGAAAATGCTGCAAAAATCTGATTAAAAGGCATTAAAAACACAATTTTCATCAGAGTGGGTCTTTAAAAAGAATATTCAACAATATGTCTTCATTAATTTGTAAATGGTTAAGAGGAATGACATCTGGCAGTCTTCACTGAACACTCACTACAAAAGAGAAAAAGAAAGAATGCGAGAACAAGGCATGAACTAATGGGAAGGTGGACAAACATTTTATTAAATGAACACTTGAATGCATTACTTACCATCATAAAGAGCCACTTAAAGTGTCGACCGTTTGATTCACTGTTTGTTCCTTCCTCTGAACAAGCTCTGACGGCAAATTTTATCTTAAAAATTAAATACTTAAGGGTGCTTAAAGTAGAATCAATGAATGACCCTTTTTTTGTTTGTTTTAACTCTAAGTAAATCTAACCTTCAATTAACTAAATAAACTAAAATTACAAGAAAAAATGCATTGTTCATAAAAAAAATTTTTAGGCAGGTTGCACTTTTACTGTAAGCAAGAAATGTAAGAAGTAAGAAACTTGCTAGAAATAAAAGCAGGTAAACCTGAAAATAAATGGTTGAAAAGCTTAAATTAAACCAAAATATATTAAATCCAAATAATTCATTAAATTAAAAGTGGCACTACCTGCAATAATGCAGTGTGAATGCGTTTTCCTGAATGTGGTCGGTGGATATGCTGAAGATTTTTGCTGAAGATGCTGAAAAAAATTACTTGATTTGCTGAAGGGATTTGCTGAAAATGCTAAAATAATTTGCATAATGCTAAAGTTGCTAAATGACTTAAAGTTGCAGAAAGAATTTGAAAACTGTTTTTAAAAATTGCAAAAAAATGCAAAAAGTTTAAAATTAGTAAAAGGTGTGAACTCAGAATTAGCCCAAACCTCAATAGATGCCAACTTAGCTAAATAAACTAACATGTTGCTAAATGTTAGCTTAATTCCAAATTAGCCCAACAAAACTCAGTATATCCCAAATTATCCAAAATAACTAGCATTTTAATAAAATAATATCTTAACTCAAAATTATCCCAAAAAAACTCAGTAGATGCCAAGTTTACTAAAAAGCAAGCATGTTGCTAAATTAGTATCTTAACTAAAAATTATCCCTAAACTCTCAGTAGATGCCAAATTAGCCAAAAAAGCTAACACTTGGCTAAAATACTAGCTAAACCCCAGTTTAGCCCTTAAAACCTCAGTAGATGCCAATTAACCAAAAGGCTAACATGAGGCTAAAATACTAGCTTAATTTAGACTAAGACCAAAAAACCTCATGGATGCCAAATTAGATAAGCAAAGCTATCATGTTGCTAAAATACTAGCTTTACTAAAAATCATCCCAAAAAAAACCTCAGTAGATGCCAAACTAGCCAAAAAAACAAACAAAAAAAATAGCATCAATACTAAAAATACTAAAAGATTTAGGAAAAAAAAGAATGCAGTTAACAAAAAACAAAGCAGTCAGAATTAGCTAAAATATCTATACAGTTAACTTAGACTCCAAATAATGATGCCAAATTACAAAACATTCACACAATTAAATTTACATATATATAAATATTTATACAATTTTCTAAATTATATTAGGCTGAAAGTTCGTCCTTGCATTTGGGTGTTAACAATCCCAACTGCAAAGAGAAAAATATTGCGTTAAGCAAAAAATACAGTATGTTTCCATAAAATTGTAAGGTAGTCTAGTGGTAACTGTAATTTTTGTTTTTTTACCTCTGACTCTAAAAAAATAAAATAAAACCCTGCAGTATTTCACTGTACTTTGAAAAAAACAGTACTTAACGGTTGAAAATTTGCTGTTTTTTTACAGCAATTTCTCCCAGTCTGCCTTTTTGGCCAATTTTGGAAAAATCTTCACATGTGCTTTGGGCACATTTATGCTGGGAAAACTCACATCACCCCTAGTTTTCACTCTAACTCTGATAACTTTTCTTTGAAAGCATGACTTTCAATATGTTTCATGTCAAAATAAGGAAATATTCTGTTTTGAATGAATGTAAATAAATTATGTCGCTGTTGTATAATGAGGTACATTATCGTGGCAATTTTTTGCAAATTTCTATTTTTATGTAGTGGCATTGTTTAAACCGAGTTAGTGCTTGTTTATGAACTACTCTCTTAAGGCTCCATCATAGCGTTTTAATCGAGTTGTGATGGGTTTTTATGGGACCTCCTTGATTTTTGTAATGTAGGAATGCTGCTCCGCCTGGGATCCCTGCACTTTAGCGCGACTGGTTATGGCCGGACTTAAACTGTCAGATAGATGGGCTCATGTTTGACAACAGTATTCCCTGGTTTACAGAGACGTTCATGGTCAACTGAGTAACTGAAAGGCAGGGTGTATTTAAAATTTAATAAGGTGCCAAAGCACATCAGCGTGTTTGCAAGTGTGTATAAATACAAGCATATACACAACACAATCACTCAGTGTCTATGCAGTCTGTTTGGTCTGTAAACAGGTGTGCAAAACTCAAACTCCAGGTGATTTTCATGGACTTTGTATAGTTACATGTAGGTTTGTCTTATCCACATTTTAAGTTCCACTTTGATAATCATTGATCATCTTTTAAGTATGATTATGCCATTTATAAGCTAAAAAAATACATTTTCAGGACATTGTTTCTGCAGAAATGCCGTAGTTAATTTTAATTTGCCACTGACTTATGGTAAGGACTGGACTGTTGGCGTTGAGCAAGCCTGCGCCCCTTCCCTCCTCCAGAAAATGCTAAAGCTATTTGCATAACACTAAATGACTTAAAGTTGCAGAAAGGATTTGAATAACATTTTGAAAAATTGCAAAAAGTTTAAAATGAGTAAAAGATATGAACTCAGAACTAGCCCAAAACCTCAAAAGAGGCCAAATTGGCTAAATAAACGAACATGTTGCTAAATGTTAACTTAATTTCGGATTAGCCTAAAAAACCTCAGTAGATGCCAAATTATCCAAAAAGCAGGCATTTAACTAAAATACAAATTTTACTCAGAAATAGCCCAAAAAAAAAAAAAAAAAAAAACTCAGTGGATGCCAAGTTAGCAAAAAAAAAAAGCTAGCATGTTGCTAAAATACTATCTTAACTCAAAATGATCCCAAAAAAAGGTAGAAAGCACTATTCAAGTATATAGAATTTAACATCCTCCAATTTTTTTTTGTTTTTGACTAAAAATGAAAGCTAATACATCTTTATTTTTTAGAATTACAACCCACATATAGCCCATTCGTGTTGATTCGCTGTCATCTATCTTTTCTTGTGGTGGATTTTCTACATCACAAGTAAACTCTTTTAAACAGCATCTTTTCATCTGCTCCGGATTCACAGCATTTGTTGAATTAAGAAATGCTCAGAAATGCAATTTTAAGTTCAATTTTCTCTAAATATGTCTTCTATCACCAAAAAAACGTCACAAGACCATGTTGAAAACACAAACAATATGTATTTCAATTGAATGGGTCTTTACACGTCTAGCTTTTTAGCTTTATTTTATTTATTTTTTCCATATGCTAATCTGGCTAACACCAATGTTTTTATCCAGACAAACGCCTTTCATGTGGTCCACACTTTCATAGTGGCTAGTGCTTTTGACGTGGCTAACCCTTTGAAAGTGGCTAACACTTTTATTGTGGCTAGTGATTTTTTTCTTGTCCAATACTTTTAACGTTAAACATTTTTATAAGTTGGAAATGCTTTTAATGTGGGAAATACTTTTAACCCTTTAAAACTGAAATACTTTTAACCCTTTAAAATTAGAGCTCCTGTGTTTATGTTCTTTGATTTACTGTAATTGTTTTAACTTGTTAACAGGATCAACATGATTACAGTAGATTCTAAAGCAGAAGAGCGGCGTGATTGTGTTAGCGCTTTAAAAAGTTACAGTATGTTAAAGCTTTTGTGCTTTGGCGTGAAGTGTCTGTCTCGCTTTACTTCTTTGTCTTCGATGAAACCCGGTTCCTGCTCCTTTTTTGTTTGTTTTTACCAGAATTTCACTCATTTACACTTCAGTGTTACATTTAAAATGCTAACAGTACCAGGCAGACTTTGCAGTACTTTGACTTTGGCAATCTGAATCTCGCACAGTCTGACCTTGAAGGGGAACTGGGATATTTATTCCCTAAATGGCAAACTGCAACTTCCTAAATATGATATAATTTCTCACAGCAGAAGCACTAAGAACAAATTATTTATTTTGGAATGACCTCATATTCTTTTATAGATAAGAATACAAGAATTCTAAAAAAGGAAAAAAAAATATATATATATACATACCCGGCCCTCCTGACCCTTTTATTTTATTGTTATTAATGGTCCAACGTTATCTTGGGCTGATTTTTACGAAGAGTAAAATATTGAAAGTTACTCGAGGTTTTGGTTGATTTAATCTGGAGTAATAATTTTGCAGGTTTTTATTCATGATGCCTCATGATGGCGCCGGTGTACCTGGCTGCTCGTCTATCGCTCCTGCTTTGGGTTCTGTTTTTGTTACTTTTGATTTCTGGCATCCTTCATACAGCTGAGTCTTTGATAGTTTATAAGCGACAAACCCTTTTGGACCTTCGACAAAACGTCAAAACACTAAAAATAACTGGATATGATGGGCAGAAACCTCTGCCACCTCCGCTCTCTGAGGTCCCGGCTCACCTGTTCAAGGTGACTGCCCTCCCCTGTCGTCGCAAGCGCTCCCGTCGGCGGGGGAGGCGCGGTGGTTGGTTGGTCAAGCTGAAGGCATACCTGGCATGCTCATCCTCCATTTCCCGGACAGGATTCGGATCATCATTTCCTAGCATGACGTGGCGCTATTTGGATCCACCGGACGTCTGCCTGGTACCTGTTGCTGGCTTTGATGAGCCCCCCCCTCGGTGCTCCCGCTTTCGTCGGCCCAGCCGCCGCGGGGTAAACTCGGAAAATCTGAGGACACTGCCTCGCGCTGTGCAACAAACCGATGATCGACGGGCTGCAGTCACAGCCAGGATCGGGCTGGTGAACACCAGATCTCTGACAAACAAGACTTTCATCCTCAGAGATTTCTTCATCTCTCAAAGCTTGGACTTTCTTTTCCTAACGGAGACGTGGGCGACTCCCGGTGATGACAGTGTTTTTGTGGAACTATTACCAGCTGCATGTTCATATTTCAACTCTCCGCGGACCTCAGGACGTGGAGGAGGAACGGCGACAGTCTTCAAGAACATCTTTAAGTGTAAGCAGCGAACTTTTCTATCTTCAAGCTCCTGTTTTGAGGCAACCTCGTTCGAGATTGGACACGTTGATCCAGTCATGTGTGCAGTCATTTACAGACCCCCAAAATATAATAAGGAGTTCATTCATGACTTCTCTGATTTCCTGGCTGACATAATGCCTCATTATGATAAATTTTTAATTGTTGGGGACTTTAACATCCATGTGTGCTGTCCAGATAAAGTGTTGGTGAAGGAGTTTTTATCCATTATAGACTCTTTTAATTTAGTCCAGTGTGTATCTGGACCCACGCATGAACATGGACATACGTTGGACCTGGTTCTCTCCTTCGGATTATCTATTTCAAACATGAACATCTGTGACAGTGTGATCTCTGATCATAAGCCGGTACTTTGTGATGTGGATTTCTCCTGCGCTGCTGTTAAATCTGCCTCCACTGCTCGACGTTGCAGGTTTTTTAACTCTTCCACTGCCAGTCAGTTTTCCGCTGCTTTCAGCCACCTCTCTGTTCCCCCTGCTTCATCCCCTGTTCCGGTAGAGGAGCTCTGCTCCTGGTTTCATTCCTCCTGCTTGACCATTCTGGACTCTGTGGCACCTTTAAAAACCAGGTTGTGCAGATCTAGACCTGAACCTTGGTTCAATGACAGAACCCGTGCAGCAAAGAGGGATTGTCGAAAAGCTGAACGAAAGTGGAAGAGGGACAAGCTGCAGGTTTCTTTTTTGATTCTGAAGGACTGCTGGCATCGTTACCAAATTACGGTCCAAGACGCAAAGAAAGAATACCTGTCAAATGTTATTGTTACAAATAACCATAATCCACGTGTGCTATTTAAAACAATTGACTCTGTTCTTAACACCCCACAGTCTACTGGTCAGGAAGCATCATCTGAATTATGTAATAACTTTTTAAACTTTTTTATTGAAAAAGTCAATAATATTAGAGCAAACATCTCAACCTCCACCTGCACTTTCACTGAGTCTGTTTCAACCTCAGCCGTACTTGAATGTTTTGAGTCTGTGAGTCTGTCCTTTCTAACAGAAGTTGTTAACCACATGAAGCCTTCCGGCTCTCCACTAGACATTGTGCCCTCTCATTTATTTAAACAGGTTTTCTCCAGCACAGGTCAGTCAGTGTTGGCCATCATTAACAAAAGTCTGTCATCTGGCACAGTACCGTTGAACTTTAAACATGCTGTTGTTCATCCCCTGCTGAAGAAACCAGGTCTAGATGATGCAGTCTTAGCCAACTATAGGCCCATCTCCAAGCTTCCGTTTTTATCAAAAGTTTTGGAGAGGGTCGTTTACACACAGCTGCAATCTTTTCTGGTTGAAAACAAAGTTCTGGAAGTCTACCAATCGAGCTTTAAAAGCCTTCACAGTACAGAAACCGCTTTGTTGAGAGTCTTTAATGACATTCTGCGGGCAACAGATGCAGGAGACCATGTGGTCCTTGTGTTACTGGACTTGTCAGCTGCTTTTGACACTGTGGACCATAACATCCTACTGTCCAGGCTTAGAAACGTGGTAGGGATCTGCGGTACGGCTCTTGACTGGTTCAGATCCTATCTGGCAGACAGAACGTTGAGTGTGAGCTTATCTGGTTTCACATCTGCTGCTGCTCCTCTGTCTTGTGGGGTTCCTCAAGGCTCAATCTTAGGACCTCTTCTCTTTTCTCTATACCTCCTTCCACTGGGCTCCATCATTAGAAAACATGGCGTTTCCTTCCATTGTTATGCTGATGATAGTCAATTATATGTCCCCATAAACAAAAACGGTTCCTCTATAACTGCCCTCCTGTCTTGTCTTCATGACATAAAGAATTGGATGGCCCTCAGTTTTTTGAGTTTTAACGACCAAAAAACAGAAGTGATGGTGTTTGGTCCAAGTGGCCCCTGTGACCCCTCCAAGATGGATCTGGGTCCCTTGACTCCACACGTTAAACAGTCTGTTTTAAACTTGGGTTTTAAAATGGACAGTGATTTTAAACTGGACTCCCACATCAGCTCAGTGGTAAAGAGCAGTTTTTACCAGCTGAGGCGGCTGACTAAGGTGAAGCCATTTTTATCCCAACGGCACTTTGAGACAGTGATCCATGCCTTCATCACATCCCGGCTGGATTACTGCAACTCACTATATTTCGGGATCAGCCAGTCGTCCCTCTCACGTCTGCAGCTGGTCCAAAATGCTGCTGCTCGTGTCCTGGTCGGAGCACGGAAGAGGGACCACATCACACCAGTTCTGGCTTCCCTTCACTGGCTGCCTGTCCATTTTAGAGTTCATTTTAAGATTCTTTTATTTGTTTTTAAATCTTTGAGTGGTCTCGCCCCGTCTTACCTCGATGAGCTCCTCTCTCCCTATACTCCAGCCCGGTGCCTCAGGTCAGCTGATCAGCTTCTCCTGGAGGTACCGAGGTCAAAAAGAAAATGCAGAGGGGAACGAGCCTTTTCTGTCTGTGCTCCAAAGCTCTGGAACGCTTTGCCACTAAACATTAGACAAGCCACTTCCCTGTCCATTTTTAAAACTAGACTGAAGACTCATTTTTATAGCCAGGCTTTTATTCACATTTGAGATGTTGCTTTGTTTTTACTTTCAAATTTTTATTGTATCTTTTTTTACCCTCTGTGTTTTTATCATGTTCTTACCTTTTATTGTGTCGTTTTTAGTTTTTTTAATGTTCAGCGCTTTGTTTCAATTTTAAAATTGTGTTAAAGCGCTTTATAAATAAAGATGATGATGATGATGATGATGATGATGATTCATAATTATGTTCAAAAGTTTTGTTTTTTAAGTTTTACAAATTAGTTTTAGTGTGTTCGATACATTTTTATCCTGTTTTGCCCGCAGTTTGACGCCCCTGATATATGCTAATCTGGCTAACGCTTTTAACATGGCTAACACTTCTAATGGTGCTAACATTTTCAACGTGGCGAATACTTTTAAACTAGCTTACACTTTTGAAGTGACAAATGCTTTGAGTGTGGCTAACACTTTTAATGTGGCCAGCACGTTAACGTTGTTAATGTGGCTTAAGGTTTTGGCTAATGCTTTTAAAGTGGCTAGTGCTTTAAGCTTTGCTAACACTTTTAACATGCCTAACACCTTTAATGTGGCCGATGCTTTTATTGTGGCTAACACTTTTAATGTGGCCAGCACGTTAACGTTTTTAATGTGGCTTAAGGTTTTGGCTAATGCTTTTACAGTGGCTAATGCGTTTAGCTTTGCTAACACTTTTAACATGCCTAACACCTTTAATGTGGCCGATGCTTTTATTGTGGCTGACACTTTTAAAGTAGTGAATGCTTTTAAGGTGGCTAACGCTTTAAAAGTTAAGAATGCATTTATTGCGGCTAAGCATTTAATTTGGCTAATTCTTTCAGCATGGCTAATGGTTTTAAAATAGCTAACGCGTAGTGTCTCTAGTTCTACCATTACTTTAATTGCAGGTAATAAAGTATTTCAAATGTACAACTTTCTCTTGCCTTTTGTAGTTTGATGTCTTATAAAAAAACATTGTTTTAATGGTGCAGCTATAGTATGGAAGATATAGTATAGTGAATACGGTGGCTAAAAGTGTGTTAAGGCAAATTGTAGAAATGTTTGGTTTCAATAAAGTCATTTTGTTCATTTGTTCATTTGTTCATTACTTGGGATCAGGTAATTAGAAGTGAACAGCTAACAGCTAATTATAAAACTCCAACATATTAGTGTCACTAGCTTGTAAATTTGAAAGTTTGTCATTTGAGGCTTTGATGGACAGTTATTTCCCTCACCTACACAGATGCACAGGTGCAATCCATGGAAGAATCCCTTCAGACTTGACTGGTCACTCCTCCTAACACAAATGAAAGTCTGCTCAGGCGTGAACCAGGGGAAGGATCAAGCTGCATTCAAAAGTTCTATTGGGTGAACAGAGCAGGATTTAGGAGGTGAATGGTGTTCTGTGCCGAAGTGGCGCTCACAGTCAAGCCACTGCTGCATGCAAAGAACTGACCAATGTGACTCAATGCTCTTTTAGCAGTCTTGTCACATGACCAAACACTAGGAGTGCTCAATACTTCAAAAGTACATTATGCATATTCATCAATAACACACTTTTACAAGAAAAAAAAAAAAGCTTAAATAAAGATAATATAGGTAGGGCAGAATGTGAAAAGATACCAGACAGCTGATCGGTCTGGAACTGCCCTGCAAGAGGGCTCAAAGATGGGTGACAGGTGGTGGGTTAGGCTCGCAATTTGGGCTGGCCCAGATTGCAGCAGCCAATTCTGGAAGAGGGAGAGCAAACAAACCACAAAAAAGATATCCAAGGTAAATATGGCATGCTAGCAAAATAAAGCAGGGGTAAAAAGAAAGATATGCTGGATTACATATTTAATTGCAATAATTATGTGTTTTAAAATATCAATTTAACATATTTAGTCCACAAATAAAGAAATGATGCATTGCTTTGTGATTTAGGAACACATTTCATACGTTGTAAGAAATGATTGTTGTTCAAAATAATAGTTGAAATGTAGTGTTTACTCTTTAACCACACCTTTTATATAGTATGTCTAATAAAGAGACATTGTAGGCAGTGTATGAGCTTTACTGAAAGCCATGTACTAAAAATGATTTCATGTTATAGCATAGTCCAGTCTTGTTGCAGGACACATGCACTGAATTTAGACTGCAACTCACTAATTACTCCTAATTTATATCAGTTTTAAAAATTCACATCGAATCAAAGCATGAAATGTTTACTAAAGGACACAATATTCTCCCCTTTGATCAAAGAGGATAAAATCAGGCCTTAAGTAATTATAAATAGAACAACTCATTTAAATATTAACCAAATGCAGTTACAATTTGTTACCATTAATGTTTATTTTATGTTTCATGCATTTCAAATTTTAAAATGACCAAAATTAAAAAAATACAGCAAGAGGTTCTACCAGACGTCAGGATTTTGCTTGTAGGCTTTTACTTCTTTAGACAGTTTTTTCCATTAAAAAGTAATGGATGGATGTGAATGTTCTACAGCAATTTGAAAAGAAAGAAAAAAAACACTAAAAAAACATTAACTAAACGAAAGAAACAGGACAGCGAAAGCAAGTTTTATGATAAGAGAAGCTAAAACATTCATAAAGGAAGAAATGGGAAATTCTGTTTCTGAAATCATGGACTGATAACAAACGACGAAATAGAAAAGTCACACATTCGGTCAGCTAACAAAAAGCAGAGCCAAGGACCCTGCCGGGGTTAAAAAGAAATGGTGGGATAGCGCAGGAGAAGCCAAACTGTGCATCAGCTGAAAGCATCAGGGGCGCAGGATGAGGACTGACAACCACTGCTTTATCTGCTACTGATGAACACATATCCTGTTTATTGGGTCAGCTCTATGTGGAGATTATCAGGAGGGGGTCACAGATGTACAGCTGGACCATGGTGTGTTGAGTGTCTTAAAAACGGAGACATGAAACAAATGTCATAAGCCTTAATCAGCACAAAAGCCAGCTTTCATGTGAAGTGAAACCAGAATCTAAAGACCAATTTTCTCTCTCTTTTTTTTATTTAAGTAAGAAGTGCATCAAAAGACAGAACGTCTTAGGAAAACCCCAAACGACAAGGAACAACAACAGGGTATAAAAATCTGAGGTGAACATGTTGTTCTCTATTAATATTAAGGGAAAGATTTTTTTTATTTATTTTTTTTTGCATATGTGCATCCTCAAAGCAGGGCACAAGCTCTCCCTGAGTAGATTTTCCTTTTTTTTTTCTTTGATCTTTAACCAAAACCCCTGTAGGTTTTAATGTCTACCTTTCAAACCTGGGAGATGATGAACCACATGGGTAGTTACACCTTTTTTTTCCTTAATGTGTTCAGCAATCCACATTTTTGTTTTACGAACAGAAAAAAAGCAAGGAAATCTTTAGTTGATTCACCTGACATTAAAAATGTCTCAATTTCTTATTCTTTTACATTAGTTTTACACTTAAAGCCCAATACAATTATATGCAAATCCCAGTGGTATTTTAACTATTATTGTGGTGTTTTTTGCAAAAAAAATCATTCAAAAATCTGCCTCTAAAGTTTGTGTGGACTGTTAGTGTTTTTAATTTTATCTTCAACCCCATGTTTTATATTCTTTTAACTAGCTCATAGCCCCTGAAAAGCCAACATTAAGAAAATAAAGAAGCTCATCAGAATATCGCCACTGAGTTGTGGCCAAGAATGTTGGCATGGAAGTAAGCGTTTTGTACTTTCCAATCAAACCCTTATTTACACCCTCTCCGGTAGCTTATAGCACCTAACAAGCCCAAGCTAATATTAGCATAGCAAAAAAGAAAAAGGAGCTCATTTGAAATTCACCTCTAAATCTCGTGCAGGACTGTAGGCGTGGACGTAAGCCTTGCTAATTTTCCATCCACTCTTTCTTTACACACTCATTAGTTAAATTATAGCCCTTGAGTAGCCCAAGCTACTAGCAGAAAAAGATCTCATTGGTAATTTGCATCCGAGTTGTGGCACGGATGTTAACATTGCTAATTTCCCATCAACCTCTTTTTTACATTCTGCCCACTAAGCCCCTTATTAGCCCTGAAAGTGCCAAGCTAACATTAGCGTAGCAGAAAAATGGAGCTCACCAGAAACTTGTGTCTGAGTTTTGGGGGACTGCTGCCGCTTAGGTTAGCTTTGCTAATTTCCCATTAACCCCTTATTTACACTCTCGCCTGCTAGCATATAGCACACAAGCCCAAGCTAACATTAGAGTAGCTAAAAAAAAAAAAAAGCTAGCTAGCTAACTAGCTAGATGCCAGCTCAGGAAAGAAAACCTAAGAAGTAAATGAATTTATTTATCTACAAGAGGATATATCAGAATTGTAAAAGAAAAAGAAAACTTTGGCCCGTCCATGACAGCTGTGTCACAAACCCGTTTCATTTTTTATTTCCTCCGGATCCAAAAAGGATTTAAATAAATCAATACTCAGAAATGCCATTTTTAATCTAAAATTATATATATATATCCTCCACAAAAACATGCTAAAAATATAAAAAAAAATGCAATTTCATTGGAGTGTCTTTAACTAAAAATGTGTAGCCTTTTTTTTTTTTTTAACAGCAGTAAATGTTGATTTTAATAGTTTTATACTAACACAAAGAATGAAAGGAATAACAGTTAAAAAACTGTCAATGAATACTCTGCCTAATGCTTGCTAGTGCTAGTGTAAGTAAAGTTTGCCTGTACATAAAAATAGTCTTCCTTTTTCTGCTGAATCTGAGCACTTGAGAGTCCAAGTTGAACCTTTCCTCTAAAATGTTTGACTGACTTGTACTGGATGTACACACTGCACTGTCAGATTCACTTTCATTGACAATTTGCAATGGTTTGACAGAGGCAGCTGAAGAAGAGCCAAGCCAGACATCCACTACCAAACACCACTGCCATACATGACTCTTCAATGTCAAACACATGGCTTCTATTCCCAGAATATGCACAGACCTTTGCGTGTGCAATGAAATGACACCGTGCAATGTGCAGTTTTGAAGATGGTTGAAAACTTTTTTTCCTTTAAGTAAAGTTGCAGCTTCCCATGCAATATAAATTATTTAAATCCCACATGGTACACAACTTTTTGTTTACTTTTCACCAGACCTACCACTGGTTCTTAGGGGCAATTTGGGTTGACCAGTCAAACCACAGATATGCTTCTGGACTGTAGGAGGACGATGGAGAAGCAGGAGAAAACTCACACTCTCACATGCAGACTAAAGGCAGAAAACGCAAAGACAGCTTCCAACCTTGTTAACATCTGCTGTAGCTGGATGACAAAAACATTGTCAGATTGTGATGTATGTGTTGGGCATAAATCTCTATACTGTCATGGAATTTGTCAAAAATCCATCTCGGTTTAAATGAAAGACCTTATTAAGTTCAATGCGCATGTCAGGGGCTCTGAAGAAACTATGTCCAAGAAAACAATGCAGGTTCTTGATTTTGCCTAAAAAAACACATCATCCTAATTAAAACACCAGTAGGAGGGCACTTGAATTCAGGTCAATACACACACGCGATCAGTGGTCTTGCTGTGCAATTTGAATATTGGGCATGGAGGTGCAGCATAATTTGGGTGTTTTGGTACATCCAGAATTCAAAACTTTAAACTTTGACAAAGAAAATGTGTTGCGACAACCAATGAGGGACTCAGCTTTGCCTCGCGATGTGTTGTTGAGATTGATTGACCATCGGAGATCAATGGACTCCAAAACAAACATGGAGGAGAATCTGATCGCTCTCCTCTTGAACTATATATTCCTTTATCAGTCAGAATATTTATAAAAAGTTCCTCTCATTTTATTCCTTTTTTCCATCTGACTAATTCTGAATGATCTCATGAATCCAAACAAGACGTGATTAGTGACGCTCTTGTAGAGCTATTCAAAATCAATAAACCTGATCGTATATAAGATATACAGTCGATGTTTCAATGAAGCAGCGCGTGTCTGGAGCTTAGAGTTTATGAACACATTTTTGAGCAAACATTGAGAGGTCTGAGCATTAGGAAACAAATAGCTTTAAAATACTTTTTATTACATTTTAAAGACTTGCTGTGAACTCCTTTGGTCTATTTTTTTCTAGTATATAGCACACATTGCTGTATTATTTAGTTTCATACGCATACAACCAGTTTTTTTCCTGCATTACTACATCCATACCATAGTCCTAAACATTACTCTGGTTCAGAAAAGTAAAATGCCTTTTTACTGAAATGCTTGAATGTGGATGTGTTTATGGAATCGTGATCATTATTTTGATAGTTGTCCGTAGTATCCTTTGATCATTCTGTGTATGCTGTGTATTTGTAAGAGTGATGAAACACGAGGAACTGCTAGATCGCTTAGAAAAAATCCTGACGTTTAACTGCAGTGAATAAATTCAAGCATGAACACTGCAGCACAGACAAGGAGAGGACAGCCAGCTGAAGGACTCTTTCAAACTAGTTTAATTAAAAAAAGAAGAAAAGTAAATTGTGTGAGTTGACAGCAATATTGAGATGACATTTTAGAAATATTAAAAAAGTGACCCATCTCTGGCTAATAAAAAAAAAAGATGTTTAAACTTTTTATTACTATACTAGTGTAAGTATGTTTTGCCAAGTAAAATATTGAGGGAACCTTTCCGATGAAGTTTGTGTTTTGGGTGTTTTTTAAATGTTCTTGAAGGAGGACAAACATGGGAAATTAAGATAAGGATTGCATCTCTGAGTAATGCAGCATAATTATTAATAAAAGACCACCAAGACCGCCTTTGAAATAGATCACAAGATGATCAATGTCAGACTTTAAATTTAACTCTCCAAATCTTTTATTTAATTCATTTCATATCTCCTCACTTTTTAATGAACTATATTTTATGTATTTTCAGTTCTGCCTGAATTGAACTGTTTGGCTAGTATTACAGTGAAATCTTTTTAAGCCAAAGATTTTTCACATCTCTCTTCCTTTTTCATCTTTTATATACATAAATGCGCATGTATGTATTTAACAAATAGACCACGTAAATATTATTAACACTACCTGCACATGCACGGATTTGGTCCTATATGGGAAAGTATTTGAGTAGATGCTTAAAGAAACTTCCGACTTGACAAATAAGTGTGCATCGCCCTCGGTAACGCATGTTTAAGTGACCACTTCCAATAAGTAAAGGTGCATATACGTGCATTTTGAGTTTCCATGAAATGCACATAGAGACTTGGGTAGCAAATGTGAATGTGATCACGTTTGCTACCCAAGCTTCTACATCTCTTTTTGGGTTCTATGTACAAAACATGCGGCCGTTGAACTTTAAAGGTAGTCATGCCACGAAAAACCAACTTCTTGAGCTTTCAAGTTTATTATACAGTTGATTCTTCACTATAAAGAAGCCTACACTCTCAGTACCATGAGCGGGTTCACACGTGCTGATGTCACAGATTGAGGACAGCCCCTTTCAGGAAGAGTCTGCTCTGCCCACAGACTAACATAAACGCTTTCTCTGTGAAGCTACAGGTTACTAGCAATATGAATAAAAAGGTTTTGTAGCGATCAATGCACAAATATTTAGGTTATTGTGAGCAGGGAGGACCAAAAATTTTGGGTTTCACAGTTCGATTCAAGTTAAATGAAAGCACAACAACGTTGTTTATGATGATGGTTGAGTATTTTTCTAGTGCACGTCACAATAAAAACAGTTGGAATATCAGAATGTGTTTTTTTTTTAGTTATAATTAACTTTTTTAGGTGCTTTTCAATATATATATATATATATATATATTAAAAATACTGCAACTTTTGTCGCAACAAAAGCGTCCGCATCAGGCGTTTTAGGCGGCAACAATCACAAAAATTTGCTACAAAATCCTGAAGGGTCTAATTTAGTTTATCCATTGAAGTTTTTTTTTTTTTTTTTTTACTTCTGACATGACACTAAATTAAGAAGCCTTAAGTGTTTTTATCCATCCTCCATCATGCACACATGTCAGATGAATGAGTGAAATGATGATGGTTATTAGGTTTAAAGCACATTTTCTTAAACTGTTCCGTCCAACTGTCCACTGCATTAGACATCACCACTCTTTCTACATGTATAGTGCATCAGTATATAAAAAAAAAAAAAAGTTTATTTTCATGGGTGACATGCCAGATCTAGAATCACGTCAATAAATGGGCGCCACCCTCAAGTAGCCAGAGAGTTTGAGTTATTTTACTTCTGATAATAAAATTAATTCACAAAAATAACTCATATTTCAAAAATAATTTGTTTGTAAGTGTTCCAAAGATAATATATGATTTTATATATATGGGTATAGTATGGAATATAAGGTATGGCCCCTTTGAACCAGTTTTATACTTTGACCAATCAGGGACTCTGATTTACTTAGATACCCTTTTTATATCACGTATGTTCTAACTATTTTTAAATTGATTGTGGAGGAAAAAAAATAATTGAATTTTGTACCCATCGGGAATTCTATGACAAGTTTTTCATTTATTGAAATACACCAGTGAAAGAAAAAGCCTGGAGCAAGATACACCAGATTTGTTTTGCTTTGACATTTCACACCAGGCTGGTAGGTGGTGGACATGCGCTACTTGGCACAAGCAAAAGAAACAGAAGAAGAAACCCCTCCTTGATTTCCTATGTAAACTCTGTGGACCCCAAAAGAAAAGAAAAAAAGTGAGTTCAAGAAACCGCATTAAGTTTTAACACAAGTCATGTGCCAGGGGTGTTCATAGTTTTTGACATAAACACTACTTTGCGTAACACGAATCACCAAGATGACTCTGAGTTTTCTTTTCTTTTTTGGTATAAGTTTGAGTAACTCTGAGGTTTCCTGGATATTTACACTCAAACACAAAATACCAGAGCCTGAGGATGAAGCTAGTCAGGTCGAAGCTTTATAAACAAAAAACATTGCCACAGGCAATCTCAAGATGTTTGCCTGAAAGTGATGGGCGAGTTCCTCTCACAAAGCACCAGCATCCTGCTAGATATTCTAAGTTTAATAAATTGGTAATGTTTTTTTAAGGATCTGAAACCTCCTAAGAAGTGCACTGGTGATCATTTGTGGAGGTTATTGCCATATTTCTCAGCTTTGTAGGCTTACAGGAGCTTTCCCGGCCTATCTCTCGCCTTCTGATTGACGTCTCTAAATTCAAAGCTGGCTCACCTGCTTTCCCCTGGCTGCTAAACTAGCTCTTTCTCAGACTTTGAAAGCCTCCATTAAAAGAACAGTTGTGCTGTTTGTGGTCTTCTCTCCATCAATACTGCAAGAAGTTTGATGTTTGTGCTTGTTTGACCTGTTAGGGTTAATGATGGAAAAGTCTGGGCTACACTCAGAGATGACACCTTATCAGTATGTGAAATGAAATGTTTATTAGTCAGAAGATTCTGACTCCAAGCGGGAGGCGTAGGAAAAAAAAAAGGTTACGGCACACCTTGTTTACAGCACATAAACACTTTGGTTTAAAAAAAATCAAAAGCTCAAAAAGAAGGGATGAATAAATTGCTAACCAATGCAAGCTCTCGGCAAACTTTAAGGCTGCTGAAGAATAAAATGGTGGAAAATAGGATGGAATCCACAGCTTGTTATTTGTCATGTGCACAAAAACACAGTTTCAAAATGCTAATGTTACACCATGTATTCTTGCAGACATGTTGACAATCTGGAACTGATGTTTACATCTCGTTAGACTGCTGCCAAGTGAACAATAATACATGCAGGATCAATTTCCAGGATTCTGGTCTTGTTTTGTCTGGACACACATCAGCCCACCTTTCAGTTTTCATGCTCTCCCATTTTCCAACAGTGTGCCATTATTTGAAACAGCTGTCGGAAACTAGAATTTCCATTATTCTTGGAAAGTTGGTGCAAATGTGTGGCACAAATTCTTCTTATAATTCAAAAGTAAACTAGCCATTTAAGTTAACAGCATCGACCTGTCCACGTGGCGGCGGATTTGTGATAACATGACAGCGGGTAATAGCCTATGTTTCCGTTAAAGTTACCAGCATCACGGTTCGTCGGCAGGGATGGCAGCAAGCCTGTAAATAATTGGAAGCAGTGCTGTGGAACATGCACACAACAGATCACACAAACAGCAATTTTCCAGCTCTTCTCAGTGGTTTACAACTCAAAGCAAACTTTAATTCACAGTAACAAAGAGGTGAATGTTGTGTTTTCTGATTCAGAAGTGACAGCAGTAGCACAAGAAATATCTATGCAAACCATTATCAGTTTAGCAGGATGCCACAACTGCTCCATGCAAATCATTAAATTGTGGCCGCTTATTGTTTGAATCAAAGTTTGTGATCTTTTTCAAAAGGCTTTGCAAGACACAGAACTGGGACACTTTTATTGTAATTCAAAACCGGCAAAAATTCCTATATGTTTGACAGGTTTTCCTTAGATAGTAGGGGTTTAACGAATAATCATTTATTTTTCTGTGATTTAACCAGAATAATCTGAAGTAAATTGTTAATCGAATTGACCTAAACCAGGGGTCTGCAACCTGCAGCTCCAGAGCCACATGTGGCTCTTTTGTCTCTCCATAGTGGCTCTCTGCCTGAAGAAAAATAAAATAATAGTAAATTTAAAAAAAATTGGATATAAGCTATTATTTTAGCAACATGCTTGCGTTTTTGGGTATTGTGTTACCTACTGGAGCTTTAAGGCTAATTAAGAATTTTAGCTTCAGTTTTAGCAACATGCTAACACTTTTGGCTAAGTTTTCTGAGAAATGTTATGCTAATTTGGAGTTTAGCTAATATTTTTAGTAAAATGCTCAAGTTTTCAGCTTATTTGTCATCTACTGAATTTTTTTTTTTTTTTGGATAACTTAGAATTTAGCTTCTATTTTAGCAACATGCTAATGTTTTTGACCTAGTGAGTTTTCTAAGGAATTTTAGGCCATTCAGCTAGTAATTACGTAACAAGCTAGATTTTTTTTTTTTTTTGCAGATTTAGCCTCTAATTAGTTTTTATGCTAATTTGGAGTTTAGCTAATATTTTAGCAATATGCTAACAATTTTAGCTAATTTTTATCTAGTGGGGGTTTTAGGCTAATTTTGAATTTAGCTGTTGTTTCAGCAAGATGCAAACCTTTCTGACTGATTTAATTTACAGAGAAATGTTCTGCTAATTTGAAGTTCAGCTAGTAATTAAGCAAGCTTGCTTTTTTGCTACTAAAGTTAAAAACGCAAAAAAATACCTTTTTGAGAGATGCTAGTTTCTTTTTATATATTTTTTTTGCTTTTGTTCGTTCCAAAAATAGATATTATTCACATATATTTAAAAAAAAAAGAGGGTTATGAATGCAAATCCAAATTTCTTTAAGGCTAACGTAAGTCAATGCGGCTTCCTCTAGGTTTGATCAGTAGAAAACGAGCCCAAATGGCTCTTTTACTGTTACTGACCTAAACCATGATAAAATTGATCATATTGATATTGGAAAATACCCTGTGTATAGGTTTATTTTACTTTAATGTAAAAACAACCAGTACCATCACAGCAGACAACACACAAGTAATAATGGCAGCAAAAAAGAAAAAAGATCAACCATCTATACAGTCCAATGTGTGGAAACGCTTTGAATATTGCAATTACACGTGACCATATTGTGGTAGAATGTTCAAAAATTGCTCTGTTTGTATTATTTTGATGTTAAAAAATAACAGTGGGCAGCACTTTATCAAACTGAAATGTGAATAATAAGTTTGATCTCTGTTTGCGCTAATGCTAGCATAGCTTACCTGGACGATGATCCCTCTTCAGGGTTATCAGTCACAACGGGTTTCCTCTTCAAGTACCCATGCATTATTGTTGTTCTTCCATGGAACACAAGTTCTGCCTTGCAGATATTGCTTTGGACATTTTTTTATGTTTCCCTCTTTCAAGCTCCGTTGGCGTGCTGTTATGGCTGTTATATAATTACTGTGACATCACCACTGATGTGGATGAACACTACTGCGCATGTGTGTAAAAGACAATGGTTGACGAAGAATTAGAAAATGCGCACCGTAGTTTAGAGATTAAATATATGTATATAAAAGCGACTAATCGACTATTGGATTACCCTTCATCTATTTTAATAATCAGCATAGTCTAATCGACAAATCATGGCAGCCCTACATGATTGTTTGTACACATGTTTTATTTAATATCTTGCAAGAAATACAAGGAATCTGAAAGACTTCACCTGCACACTGGTGGAATATTTGGCAAATGTCCTGGATCAGTTTTTACGTCAACCAGATCTCATTCAGAATTAATTAAAATCAATTATGAATTGAATCAGAAACCACAAACTAAAATATGAACGGAATTTGTTAAAATGAGACATTAAACCCCTATAAAATAAGTGAAAACATTTGCTAATGACATAAGACAAACAATTTTACCATGAATTAATATATATATATATATATATATATTTTTTCTGTTGCAGCAGCGTTTCCACCCGGCTGGCATGTCCTCTGCCCAAATCTAGTTGTTTGTTTTATTTCGATGAATGATCCCGACCGGGGTTGTCAGAGCCGCGCTGTTCAGAGCTAAGCTATTAGTGATCTGGGCTTTATGGCTGCTGCTATAGCGTTGCTGTCGCCTCTTGTTTGGTTAATCCTGTCAGAGTTTTCACAGTCCTTGAACACCTGTAGCAACAATGGGCTCCAAAGTGAAAACAAAAACTTTGTTTTGGGACAAAGTCTAATGCTTAAGTTTTGTGGAAAATGTACGGAAAAGTCTTTGTTAGCTTTAGCTACTTAGCTTATCTTAAATTAGCTTAGCTTAGCTTTCAGCCTCTCCTCAGAAAGCTGGAAGTAAGTTTGATGATTTATGATTAATTCATATTTATAAGACATGTTATATGAATCTAAGATTGTTTTGACATTAAAAAAACCTTTTTAAAAAGATATTTTTTTGGCAAGATAGAAATATATATATATATATATATATATTTTAATCAAAAAAGGGTGTTTTTACTCTCAAGATTCCGTTTTTGCTGTGTTATGTAAAAAAGGTCAAGCATGTGTGAGCTCACATTTTTAGATTTTATGATATTTGGACTCATAGAGTTCAGGTCCAATCAAATGGTGATGAAGAGCAGACACGACAGCGCTGAAGCCTGCAAAAGATTAAACATAACTTCAGTAGTCCAACTTTAAAGTTTCTTCAAAGGAAAAACACACACAGCCCGACTTTTTAGATAATGTGAAACATTTATTCATATATGTTTCACTAAACTTCAAAGTCAGAAATCATCTCTTTTAAAGTCATCGGAGACGACTGCAGCTTTTTTGTAGGATGGTTCATAATAATGTATGTATTTGTCGTGTTTAGGCCATTGCATTTGCTTGAAGAATACAATAGCATCCTTATACAGAACCAAATAAAATGAATTTTGACAAAATACTGGATAAAAAAAAATTATTCAGTCAAAAATGTCATTCTTTTTCATTTTACTAAATGTTTTAAGGTGGTCAGGATTCATCTTCCCAACTTTTTTACCTAAATGATAAATGATCAGTCTAATTTATAAATATTGAATAAAATTGTTTATGTTCTGTTCAATGTTCTTTATTGTTGTTCTGACTCGTAAATAAGAAGAAATAGCAGTAGTAGGTTTGTATTCTTATTTTATTACATGAAATGACAGAATCTACCTTGTGAATTAGATTATTTATTATTATTATTATTTTTTTTTTTTTTAACCAGATCATATGGACAGCAATCTGACTAGAAGTTCCATGATCTTCCACTCCCCAGCCAGATGCAAGCAGGGTCACCGAAGCATTCCTGCCATCCTAGATAAAACTTCCCTCCAGGGAATCATAGGTCTGCCCCAAGACTTCTTCCTGATGGTGTGTGTCAAAAACACCTCACCTGGGAGGTGTCTGGAAGACATCCTGATCAGATGCTAAACTCCCTCTAGGCTTTACTTTATGTCTTTTTTTTTTCTCGTAATACAAAAGCCCAGCCTCCCTATATCTGCAGATGCAGGTCTACAAACCCTTTAGCAATTACACTAAATCACCGAACTTGACACTTCCTGCTATACTAAGCTGAATTGCGAGCAGCATGTCGAAGGATTGCTTGTATCACGGTGGTGCTTTTAAAATATTTATCATATCAGACACTGCAGTGAAGTCATTTTTTTTTTAATGTCTTCCTCCTAAATTTAGGACTTTTAATTTAGTTAAACGGTGCTGAGACTTTTTTTTAGATATATTACATATCTTACAGGAAACGTTTTTTTTTTTAAATTTTAATATGTAACAATAGTGTGATATTTTCAAAAGAAATTATGTTAGAAGACTACGATATAAGGAGAAAAACACTCACCCTGATTTTAGCATACGTAATTCTTGATTTGTGTGCTTAACTTTGGATTTGGATTACTGCTTTATAACTCATACATTTGCGCATAAATAAGTAAAAAAAAAAAATTGTGAAAAAAATAAAATAAAATAAAATGTACAGATGACCAATTTAAAATACATCTTGAAACTAATTAAACACACAAATCTTTTTATATAAAATGGCTTGTTATGCACAAACAAAACCACATTTACGCACAAATCTGAGGAGAGACTCCAGTTTCACCGGATGATATTTGCAATCTAAGTTCAAAGCAGCTGAAAAGAAAACTCTGATGACCCAGCATTATAGCAGCATTTGAACACATCACTTACTGACGAATCTTGGAGACGTGATTTGTGCACAAATGTGGTTTTGTGTGTGCGTATCAAGCGATTCGTGCATATACTTAGCATATAATGTATTGTATGAATTACGGACCCACAAATCAAGGTGAATCTAGTTTTTCTCCAGATTAAACAAATAAAATATTTCATATAATTTGTGCATTATAAACTATATTTTCTATAATAGTGCTTTAATTTTGATATTGTAGGGAGATGTCAAGCTGTTGCTGTGTTCAGAAGTGTTTTTTCAATGGATGAGCCGTAGCATCTTTGAGCTGGCTATTCCTCCACTGGGACGAAGGAGTGATGAATTTCTTCTCTGAAGTTCACAAGTTTAAATCTAAATGTAAGTATTGGGTTTTATGAGGACTTTTTGAAGTTATCAAACCGATGTTGTGTTTTTTCCAAGCGGTAATGTTGATTGCCGGCGACTACTCATGACGTCATTAAGCCATCGTAACACTTTCCATTGTTAGACCCCCGAGTTCTTAGAAAAAAGAAACTTTCAGCTTAAAAAAACAGCTTTTTTCTTCTTGTTCAGAAAGTACAGTTATTTTTTGTCATTAGAACAACAATGAATTAAAAATGCTGACAAACAATTACTGGGTTAAGGAATGCAATGAATTCTCACGCACAATTGTTTTGTATTTTTTTTAATTGTCAAAATTTTCAAACGCATTCAGCATTTAATAGTAGTTCAGTTTTATTATTTATTATGAGGACAAGACTTTTAGCAGTAATGGGACTTGGTAAAATACCAAGATGGTAAATAAAATATTTTTTTTTAGTCCACAGAAAACAAAAATTGCTTCTTATTCAGTACAAGCAATGGTGAAGAATCAACAAGGACTTTCAATCAAACAAATGTATCGTAGTATTTACAAAAGTTGATTTTAATTTGAACTATTAGTTTATTGTATTTAAAAAGCATAAACTGAATGCATTGTCTCAAATTTGCTTCCATTCTTTATTTGATTGAACAACTTTTCAGATATAATAAAGTGATAATCAGATTATCTCAACACTGCAGGCATGAAGTTTTTTTCTGAAGAAGCCAAATAACCATTGAAATAAAAAGGACTGTGACTGCTTTTATTTTTTACATTATGCCAAAAATATAGTGTCTGTGTATAAGTGTGTGAATTTTTGTGGTAAGTATAAAAAAAAAAATCCAAAACATTTTTAAGAGAAGTAGTGGAATGTGACAAAGATGAAAGAATTTCTGCTCTACTTCATAGACTGCGAGTAGTTTCTTTTTATTGCGATTATGAGGTTCTTAGCTTTAAAAACAACACACTGTCTGCAGAGCAGCAGTAATTCAGTAGAAATGTACCTCTGAGTTGTGGACAGAACTGTTGGCATGAAGTAAGCCCGCCCCTACTTCAAGTCATCCATCTGTTAACTAGTGATGGGATCTTTGATTCTTTCTCAGGAGGCGATTATTTCGATTCAACTTTTTCGAATTGTGTCTTTCAAGTTGTGATTCTCGGCTCTTTACAAAGGATTTTTTTCAGGTCTTTATTTTACCACAAACTTGCAAAAAATAATGATTTGTATGTTAAGCAATGCTTTAACGTGTTGGATGCACATCCTATCACACTTGTTCTTGTGATATTGGGCTATATACATACAATTTAGTTGAATTTAGGACATGGAATTGCCTTTTTTTAATTTTACATTTATTTCATTACAAGCCATTCTTTAGTAAAATATTTTAATCCAATATTGGCATGCAAGATATTTTTTTTTTATTTATTTTTTGTTACTTAAGCTTTTTATTTATTGTGTTAAAGAATTAAAAGATAGGCAACCCCACGGCCCCAAAAGGAATACTTTGGGTTAAGAAAATGGATGAGAACAATTGGACTGATCATGTACTCCACCAATAGCTGAGTCTCTGATTGGTTAAGGCATAGCGGCGACCTCACCATTGTTCTGATATTTGAACTTGCGCCGCTCTGATCGCGCAGCCGGCAGACCAACGCAACGCGTCCACCACTCAAATCATGCCAAACAAGATGGCATCATTGACTTAACATTGGAACTTGGCGTCTCGCAAAAAAAAAAAAAAAAATATCCAAAAGTAACCTTAATCCAAAGTGAAACTGTGCAAACATAAAAAAAACAACTGCAAACAAAAAAGTGATCACAGCAAAAATAAAAATGTTACTAAAAATAAAAGTGATTGTAGTCAAAATAAAAAAAGTAAAAAAAAGTGATCCAAGCAAAAATAAAAAAGTAACTGCAAACAAAAAAATTGATAAAACAAGAAAGATACAACGGGAGTCAACTATTGGGATTGTTTTTGCTGATGGACACACCAGAAGTGGACTGGTTTCTACTATATGCACTGCTGCAAAAAGAATGTTTAATAAATCTCCTAATTTTTTTAACCAATTATTACATTCACAAAGCTAAATGTAACAGTAAAGCTCCCTATTTTTTTTTATTTTATTGGCCCAAATTACAGGTTAAAACACAATTTTCATCAAAGTTGGTCTCTAAGTCGTTCTAAAGTGGTGAAGTCTGAAGAAGATCTATTAAGATCTCACTCAAGCACCAGGAAAATTGAAGAGAATAAAATTGTTGATTTGCAAAAGTGATACATAAACAGTTCTTTTTTTTTTTTTTTTTGCAACTTGATTTCAAGTTATTGACTAGAACGTTCCAAAAAGCCAGAAGCAAAACTATAGGAACTTTCAAAATAGTTGCACACAAAAGTTACAAAAGTAAATTGTGCTTCGATAGTCAATAACTTATTTCTTTCACAACTAAAGACTAGACTAAAACTTAGAGAGAAAAACAGAGAAATTAAACAAAAACAAAAATATAATGACACCTTTACCGTTAGCAGATCCTCTCCAACCAAAAGGAAGATTTATATATCAGCAAAAAGTGAGATCGAGGAAACGGCAGATTCTAGTTTCACCCTAAAATACTGACCCTTCTAGGTGTTATTGGAAAAAAGATTCCCCAGTTTTGAATTGTTCAGGTCATTCATTGGGGTAATGCAACCAACATTTACCATTGTAGTATCATGTCAAATCTGAAAAATGTGAACAATCATACAAATCATGCAAAACCCAACCACAACTAAAGTAGGCAAAGGATTATGTATGTCAGTTTAAACCGATTAAAAGTGTTTTTTAAAAAGATGTATTCACATATATATTTATATATTCTATGAAATAAAGTCAAACTTGAAATAATAGCATTCAATCAAATCCAAGCATCTCTTGAGGAGGAGTTTCTTCTGCTCCACAGCAGGTCACAAAACTCATAAATCTATCGCTTTCTAAAAAAAGTCAAGAGTGAGTCAGCAGAAAGAGAGACCTAACATGATTAAGGAGAGTTTCTTTGAACGAAACCTTTTAGGTAAATTCCTGTTCTGTAATGCATTGTGGTCAATCAGTGTTTTGCTTATCAAGAAATATGGTTTAGGAGAGCAAAGACATCATGAAGATGTGCCTTTGGTTTTTGACTGTTCAGGTAGAAATGAAGGCTGGAGGTGTATCTGATGCTCTGTACACACTCGACATTCAAGAGCGCGCTTGAACTCACTTTTTGCGTACGGTGTTCAAGGGACTGTCGCTACCCAATACCAGCATATGTACTTACAGTTGGATAAGACTTTGGTTACCCTTTAACGTCTACATATTTTGTACGTAGAGCCCAAAAACTAACTCAAAAACCTACGTATCCTAATAATCCTTGTCAAGACAGTTCACTGATTTAAACTTTATATTTTGACAAACACTTCTGAATGTCTGTATCAACAGCAGTTACAATACTTTTGACTTTTTGGGTTGCTGCAAGATTTACTGAGGAGACATTAGCTAAGAAGCTACTCTGATAAGTGTTTATGACATATAGACTGCTGGGAAAACAGTGTGAAAAGCAATTTGTATTATATTTCCATTTATTTTAACGAGCCTTACCACAATTCAATAAGGAGAGATCTTGAAAGTGGGATGGTAAGATTTAATTATGAAAGAATTTGTTGTGAAGAACTTTAAATTGTAAACTTTAAACTGTAAAGCATGAGCCGGAGATACAAGTGAAGGCCTTGGACTGGTTGAAGGAGACACCAGAGCCCTGGGGTAAATAGGATGGACGGTGCTGAACCAAAGAGCCAGGAGGAGAACTGGGTGGAAATGGGATGGCACAACCTTTACTGGATTTAAAGACAGGAATTTGATTGTGAAGAAAGTAAGAACTGCAGCTATTAGTTCAGAGTAGAAAGCAACTGATGACGTGAGGAGTGATGAATAAAGAGCATGCCTGAGATGAGGTAGATCTTCCTTTAAAAATTGGGCCAAAGCGTCATTTCAATAAAGTCTCGTTTCCACTCAGTGGTCCGGTCCGGAATGGTCTGGTGGTTTTAAGTGTCTCCATTGTAAAATGGACTCACCTGATGAAGGTACCCAACCGTTGTAGGTCCAGAGTAAAATAAAGACAGGTATACATAGACGGCGGAGCTAGCTGATAGAAAGCAAAACCCAAAAGTAATTACATTAGAAAGCAACAATATAGCATCGAGCTAGCTATACGTTTTCCTCTTCACTGCGGTATTCTTCTTAGCCGCCTGCAATCTTCTTTCAAACAACAATAAATTCCTGTTATACACAATGTAAAAAAAAGTAAAGCAATAAAAAGACGAGATACTTTCCTAGTCGCCGCACTACAATGCCGCAATGACAGGCTAGCGGCTACACCACGCATGCGCCATGAAAACAAACCGTTCAATGGGAGCGAGGCTAAACTGAGCTGAACGGCTAACCAGAATAAACTGGACCATACCTTACTACTCCTTACCAGACCAGACCTCCTCAGTGGATACGAGGCTTAGGTTGTTGTCTCTCATCATTGCTCCATCTCTGTTTACATCCCGGCTACGCTGGCCGTTTTGTTCCAACTGTTCCACTCTGAGTACAGAGCCTATTCAGACTGAAGAAAATCCAAAGCCAACCGGAACCGAGACCACCTTGAAAGATGGGTCTGAGAGCAGTTTCTAGTCCCAGACCTGAGTCTGCTCGGGCGTATTCAGATCTAAAATTTGTTCTGGATTATCGGGGGAAATAAACTCACTTAAAGCAAACCAGATACATCCAGTCAGAATACTCCCTGATCTCTCATAACTCAGGAGATACTTACATTTCAGGCATCGACCCTGGTAAACCCCTTCCAATAAAATTAAAATCAAGGCAAAAGTATTTTGTGTTTTTTAAATCCAAATAAATAGAATAAAAACATTAAGCTCCTAGAAAACAAGTTGAGTTGATAGATACCAAGGACAAAGTCCTCGCCTACCACTTTGCCCTACAGCTCTCTGCATCTTTATTCATCTGTTTGTTTTGTTAACAAGATCATGGTTTATGCCAGCTCTCTGTAGCCCACTCTGATAGCCGCAGCACACTTTAAAAGAAATGCAAAGCTTGTGAAGCTGTTAAAGAAGTCTTCTGTGCTTTAGAAAGTGCATAACCTCAAATCACAGGTTAATGTCGGCACTATGGACCTTTGTTTTTATTCTATCTCATCTTTTTTTTTTCTGAAATAAAAGAGATACATAGTCATTAGAATAGCCTGCAGCTTTGTACTGCGTGGTGCAAAAACATCGTCCCCACTGTGGGCCGTCTCTCACCAAAGGCCTCAACTTAGCTTGTTTGACCTCACTTTCAGCTTGTTTCAAATACTGATATTACAAATGATTAGATTAGTTGATCATGAGAGACATTTTAGTTGAAAACGCTCTGTGCCTCATCAGATTTTCAAGGATACTTAAAGAAATATCTTTAAATTTTGAGCTTGTGTAACTTCTGCTTTGATGTTTTTAGATAAATAATGGGAAAAAACTCTGCTCTTCCCTTAGCATTTATTCTATATGCTGATCTCGTCTCTTAAAAACACATACACTCTTATTTAACACCCACTATGGTCTTTTTAATAAGTTCTTGTGGTATTTTTATGACAAACATTTTTGACAAAATGAAGCTTGAAAGTGCAATCCGGAGTAATTCTTTATACAAATTCTCGTGAATCAGGAGCAAAGTACACGGTTTCAAAAAGAGAGGTAGAAAATATGCAGGGTGGACCAGAAGCTCCTCCTCCACTCCGCTTTGAAAAACTCCAATATTGCTCGCCGTTTGATGTTGCACGGTAATGCGAGGTTGCGGGCGTGTAAGCTAGCGGGAGAGCTTTCAGCAACGGAGAGGGAAAGGGCCCGCTCTGCAGAAACTATGTCCCAGAAAACTATTTTGGCAAAAACTTGTAATAAAAAAGGAACAGGGAAACCTTTGAAAATAGATTAAAAGATGATGGGAGGAGAAGTTGAACCTTATAGCCCTGTTCCAAGCTTTGTGTAAAGAAATTATAAACGACTTAAAGTCCTTAAATGTTGTTTTTTTAGACCTTAAGGGGGTTTCCCTTGCATTAACATGTATTGTACACATAATGTAGTCTTTAATAAACCTGATAAAGATTTCCTATATGAACCTGAACAACAAATGTCTGAGGAGATTTTCAGCCCATTAGAGCTATTAAAAAGCATAAAATATGATTCTCCCTATAACCTAAGGCAGTAGACTACTGTATATTATCATTTTAAATAGTGTTTCTTCCCTTGATACATTTACAATTAAGCTACCCATCTTGATCTTTAGTTTTTGTTTTGCAATATCGACTTCAGGCGCTCAGCGAGAGTGGACGTTTCTCTCAGCGCTCTCTTATCTATCTTTAAGCCAAGGCTCTTTGTCTCGTCTCCCCCGTCTCCTGACACCACACCCTACTCTTCTTACCTTCAAGAAATAAAGATCTGATCTGCTGGGCTGCAAATACGATTGACCAAACCTTTTCCACCATGAGGGGTGGGAGAGCGGATCCCACTTGCCCAATTGGTACGTTTACGGCTGGTTATGAGAAAGGCCCTTGGGGCAAATGGAGCATTGTCTGCCTGTCACACCTCGATCTGGAAGACGCTGAAGATGTTTACCTCATTGGATTAATGCTCTCCAGCTTTCTGCTCATTGGAACTGGCGGAACCTGGATGTTTCGGAACCTGGCGGAACGGCTTACAGCGAAAGGCGGGCGATGGGACAGTGAGAGACGTAGGCCCGATCCGAATACTCCCCTTCTCACTTCCCCTTAGCCCTTCCCCTTGATTTGAAGTGGCAGTTGAAGTCAAAGTTGTGTCCGGAATTATTATTTTTTACGCTACACACTCCAAACAGAAGGGTCCAAAGTCCGCCATCGCGAGAGTAAACCGCGGCGCACTACGAAGCGCTTTTCTTCACTTTGGTGCTCTCTGAACCACAGATGTTTACATTTAAACGTAAGTAATAACTTTATGTTGCAGTGTGACCTCTTTACATTTATAAAACCGCTGTTGTAATGTATATACGAGCGCTGGAAACTCCGCGCTAACGCTAGCTTTCCGGTGATTTTGTTGACGTCACTGAACGAAACTCACGTCGGAAATATTTTTTTACCACCCTCCGTTTGGAGCAAGCACGGAGGGATAAACGAAGGCGGAGGGCTAAGGGGAAGGGAGAAGGGGAGTATTCGGATCGGGCCTTAGACTCAAAATGACAAACTGAGCGGATTGGGGACCAAGGTCGATGCTCCGTTTGCCCGCGTGTCTCGCATCAGAGTCTCCCTTGAGAAGCTGGAAACCATCTTGGAGCAAATTATGCCAAAAAATTGACCTGATCAGTGAATTTTCCGCCATAAAGCAGCATCTGGACCTTCAGCAGGCAGGAAGAAGCTGTGTCTGCCTGAACCTAAACAACCTGAACTCCAGAGCCAAGGACAATCTCCCTTGGACTGAACCAAAACAAAGTTCCACCTTATCAAAAAGACTCTACAGGTCAAGAATTTTCCCTCTATGCAGGATTACTAGTTCCTAGAATTTCCTGAAGTAAAGAGGAAATGGGAGGCAGAGAGTTCAGCTGTCTAGCTGCTTTGTTGTAGAACCAACCCCCTGCTTCACAGGTAGACACCATCTTTTTGGGTTGGCTTCGATCTGTCCTTTTTTGATAAAGCACACAGATGGAGATGGGTGACCATGAGTCATGCCTTCAGTTATGCTGCTACATTTCTCAGCTGGTGGGGGGTACTTTCTTAGATGCATTAGATGTCTTTAGAAATCCTATTCCTTGCTGTGGACTTGTTCTGTGCCGTCTTTACATTCATACATGCCTGATATTTTGTGCTTTTTTCTGTCTTAACAGATGTTCTAGGGTTTTGTTTTTATTCTCTTTCCTGTCCTTTGGCACATGGTCACATTCACTTTTCTTTTTTTTTTTTTAATTCTCCCATTGAAATTAATTGTATCCTTCAGTGCATGTTCAGTCCAGGATGTTGAAGACAATTGTTTGATTACTCATATAGACCATTATTTAAACACAGGTATGATGTTTTGGGCACTGCGATGAACTGGTGACTGGATAGGCTCCAGCAACCCTGTGGCCCTTAACAGGAATAGGTTAATATAGAAAATGAGTGGAGGGAAATTTTGACCCTTTTAGAAGATTATAGCAGTATTGTATAGTTTAACATCTTATTTATTTCTCTGTTTTCTTGAAACTGTTATGTTTTTAATTCATTCTTTGAAGATAAATACAAATTCAATGAAACTGAATTTGGCTCTTCAGTTCAGGAAGAAAGTTAGTTCAGGTACTGTGAGATTAAACACATACTAACTGTTATATTAAAATGTTTACTCTATCAACATTCTGTCTAAACATGCAACTATCACTAGGGCCGGGTTAAAACAATATCTATTAAAACAATAGCTATTTACCATTTTAGTTATTATAGTTTTAGTTTTAATATTTACTTTCATTGCCACTTACTGTGTATCAGCACAAATATATTATCAAGGATTTATCATGGTTAAGACTATTGCACGTTTTCAATAAAGAACCATAGCTGTAATTACAATTCTCAAAACTCTCATTGGGTTTTCAAAAGCTTTATTTTTTTTTAATAATTTTACTAAAAGTAAAGCAGCCATACATGTTTATATTAAAAAGTGTAGTTTCTGTCTTACTGGAATTTGGAGGTCAGACCTTGCAAAACAACCATCGGAAAGCTTCCACTCAATGAAAATGAAGCATCAATGAAGAAATGACAGAATGAATCTAGTTTTTATGATAATGTTGCACAGCATACCGGCTGAGTGGCCTCGTGGTAGAGTGTCCGCCCTGAGACTGGAAAGTTGTGAGTTCAAATTCAGGCTGAGTCAAACCAAAGTAAAAAAATCAAAGGATAGCTGGTATATTAAAATATATAAAAAGATCAAGGAGGGGTCTTCTGAAATGTTGAGAACATTGACCAGAACCAGCTCAAAACCTGTATAGGAAGAGAAAATGGTTCCATAAAAAATTCAGGGTGCTAAAAGTCTTTGCTTGTCTAAATTGATTCATATTTTTAAGTAATTATCTAACTAATTTAATAGAATAAACTGTCACATATATGAATTTATTTGAAGAATAGAATTGATGACCATTTTGTTCCAATAGGCTAAACCTAAATAATTATAACCATTTGGATATACTCATGGTAACTGGGTCACATATTATTCAGCAACTTCATCAATCCGTCCACTAACACCTATAGTCATTTCAGAATCAAATCAACACACATGTATTTGGACAAAGATGGAATAAGTTAAAAAAAAAAAACATATCTCAGGCAGAACAGGGAGAAGAGGCAGACTCCACATAGAAGGAGCTCATCTAGGATTCAAAAAGAAGAAAGGGTCTGAGCAGGTGCAGGATAAATGATATGAAGAGCTTGCTTCTTGCTCCGCCATCACATTTAAGTTTTTTTTTTGACTTAAGCGAAGGACAAAAAGATTCTCTGTTCTACAAATATCTCCAACATGCAGAAGTTTCCTCCCACATGCGGTATCGGTTAGAACAGAGAGCGGCATCATCTGTCACCTGCTGAAGCTCTTCAAATCTTTCGGTTAGCAGTTGATCTGAAGCAGTGCCGGCTGAATATGCATGTGTTTTTTCTAGAAACGTCCTTCTACATACCACAGTGTCATTCATGCTTGTGCGTCATGTACAGCAAGAGTGTATTGCTGTCTGACTGCTGCTTCGAAGAAACATGTACATAACAAAAACGTAGTAATATTTTATAATAACTGCACATTTTTAAGCATAAATTAAGCCTTTGAGTTAACACTTAATTAGCAAGTAGCTAAGATTTGTTGTTATTAACACTTTATTATTGATTAAAAATGTTACTATAATGTGGTTATTAGTGGCATGTTACTTTATTCATTAAGAATTTAAAGTTTAAAATCAAGCATTAGGTTGAAAGTCACAAAACTGTTAATTAGCTAGTACGAAATGTGTTATAACTACATGAATTCATCTTGAGTATAACATGAATCTGTGCTTATAAATTATTTATTGTAAATTCATTTCTAAAAATGGGGATATGTATAACTGGACATTTACAAGGCTTTTGAAATCTTTTATCAACACTTTGTAAATGAAGTTAAAAAGTCACCTCTAAATAACTTTTTGTAAACCACTTAATGATGATTATTTTTTATTTTGTAACTGTTAGTGAATAAAGTAGGATTTAGGGTTTATAAACGATTAATGCAGAGGCTGGAAGTTTAGCACTTTCTACCGATGTATCACCTCCTCGGTCCAGTTCTATATATATAGTCAATGAATAAATATTGCTTGCGCAGTTGTACTAGTTTTTCAGCAGACTCCTGGCCAAATAAAACACATAAATACATTTCACCACCTTTCCTAAAGACTTTCTTCATCTAGAACAGGTATCGGCAAATGGCGGACAACGGTCCACATCCGGTCTCTCTGGATCAGTGAGCTGGTATCTCTGGCTGAGAGAAAAAAAAATTGCGCTCGGCAAGAAAAAAACTAGTTAAATAAGAAATCAGCGGGCAGACTATAACTGGCGCAAATAGCGCGGCACAAAAACTAAATAATAATAAATAATAAAAAAAAACTTTAACTTGATTCTCCACTGATTTTGAATACATAAAAAAATGTTGCTGAGTGTCTGGGTTATTACGAGTTTATGTCAAAACTCAGGGTGCTACGGGTCATGGATAATCCATGGTCCGTACGGATCAGAAGAGACTGTTTCACTAACCTGCCAGTGTTAGTTATAAATCTAGAAATTTTAATGTAATGTAATTGTACTTTTATCAGTTTTTTTTTTGTGTGTGTGTGTTATTTGTTTTAGAAATTGCTACCTTTTGGCCAGGACTCCCTTGGAAAAGAGGTTTTTAATCTCAACGGGACATTCCTGGTTAAATAAAAGTTAAAAAAAAAAAAAAAAAAGAAGCCACGGTTCGGCACATGTGTACAGCGGACAATCTCAAACCCCTCCCCCGCGAGCGCACACTTCAGGCTCTCATTATTTAAATTAATTGTTTGTTAAAGTCACATGGAATTCGCATCAAATTCATGCAAATCCTCTTTGTTTTGACAAGCGCTAAAGCTGCTTCATGTTTATCTTAGGGCCCGTTTACACTGGAACGGGAACGCGTTTTGCTCTCTGATCCGGTAAGCAAGATATCGGGTACACACCAGGACGTTCCAGAATGATATTGCGTTCACGGTTAAAACGAATGCTGACGGAAAACGATGTAATTCACACGCCACGCCGCTATGCGCTATGTGCGCACAATGTTGAACCGTTCCTGCTCTATTTCCCCCTCAACCGTAGTCGAGGAGCAGGGGAGATCTTCTCCAGGGCCGAAGGTTGCTTTTCCTCCGGGGTTCACATCCCTTCTTTGGATCATCAGATTCTTTGGAGAATGCAAAGCCGAATAATTACACTTAGCTATTGTAGAGGAACTGAACTTTTATTACTTTAACTTGCAGACAAACTCGAGAACAACTCTCCGCAAGCTAACGTGCGCTAGTGATGTGCGAGTCATGAACGAATCGTTCAAAACTCGCGAGTCACTTTACTGACTTAAGAATCATGAGTCCTCTTCATAAGTGACTCATTAACTCTGACTCATTTCCTTCCACCACTAACAACTTACATTTGTAGAAGAATATCCAGCTTATCACTAGAAAAAATGATCTTCGCTATGAGAAATAAAACCCTCGGAACAAAGCTCAAACACAAACAGAATTGCTCGTTTGCTCTGAGCAGCTCCGCTGACAACAACTGCAGCTCCTCACCCCTCCCAACCTGAGAATCAGCTCCCCCTCCCAACCTGAGAATCTGTTGGCCACTCCCATGCCCCTCCCTTGCTGAGGCGCAGCTAGCAGCTCTCTGAGTCCGGGCTGAATCGAATGGGCGGGTTTGAGTCAGGACTCATTTGATTCACCTCGTTTCCAGCCGAATCAAATGAGCGATGAGTCAGCGCCTCCGTCCGAACTGAATCACGTCAGGACTCATGAAGTAGCAGCCTCTGATTCAGGACTCATAGCTCACTGAATCACTGGAGAACACTCATTTCGGACTGAATCATGACGCCCCATTTACACAGGCCGCGAAAGCGCTGCGAAAGCGCCGCGAAGCGGCGCGGAACAGAGTCTGCTTCCATTCAGCGCCCTTGTTATCCTATGGCGTCGTTCACACAAGGCGCAGAGCGGCGCGGAGGGCCCGTGCGGTGCAGCGGATTGTTTCCGCGTCTGACCTATTTTGTGCGCGAGCCGCGAGCATTCCGCGTCAATTCTGGCAGGAAGTTGCATCAAGATACATGAGAAAATCCGGTTTCTTTTCAAAGTATAACCAGTTTTTCACAATAAAACGCCGCGTTTGACAAATGTGATCATGTTTTTGTGTCTAAACAGACAATAGACATGGATATAAACATACAATCACAACAAGCACGCAAACACGTGAAAGCGCGAGCACAGAGACACACAGAACACACGACAGACACACACACTTTTTTGTTGGACAGACATGCACACACAGATCAACGGGGCAGACTCCAGTGCGGGGTGAAGAGTTTCGGGAGTTAAAAAAACTACAACAGAGAAAGAGAGCAGCTCATCTCAGCAGAAACAGGGGGTAATATTTATAAAATACACACAATACAGTCAGACACGAGCGCACACAGATCAACGTAGTGGGCAGACTCTGGATCGGGGCTGCTGGTTTTTGGGAGAGAAAAAGAGATGCAGAGAGCAGCTCCTCTTAGCAGAAACATGGGTTAATAATTGTAGTTTCTGCTTCCTATGCTCAGCTGCTGCTTTGCCCTGACGGTCTGCTGCCACTTTAATAAAATGATTTTTTCATTTTATGTCATGCAAAGCAAATAAAAGAATATTAATCAATTCCGCCACTTTTTAAAAATATAAACTGACCTTCGTACCCAATTTGCTAACTTTCTTTCTCCAAAAATGTAATAAAACTATAAAACTCATAGAAAATCAGTTGATTTCTGCTCTTTATTTAGCTTACAAAAATATTTTCACTCATTTGCGTTTTATTTATCGTCACTATCTTTTTCCAGAATTTGAATTTGAGTTATTGAGACAGCAACAAAAAAAATAATAGAGAGAGAGAGAGAGAGAGAGAGAGAGAGAGAGAGAGAGAGAGAGAGAGAGAGAGAGAGAGAGAGAGAGAGAGAGAGAGAGAGAGAGAGAGAGAGAGAGAGAGAGAAGAGAGAGAGAGAGAGAGAGAGAGAGAGAGAGAGAGAGAGAGAGAGAGAGAGAGAGAGAGAGATATATCTATCTATATAGATAGATAGATAGATAGATAGATATATCTATATATATATAGAGATATATTTAGATATATATATATATATATATAGAGAGAGAGATAGATCTATATATAGCGATATAGATATCTAAATAGATCTATATATATATATACACATATATATATATATATATATATATATATTTTTTTCCCACAATGAAATGATTTGTTTTAGTTTTTAATAACTAATTTAGTAATGTGAATAATTTGGACATAAGATGTTTTACTTTGCACTCTCTGGGTAGGTGAGGTGACTCAAATGATTCGATTCACTTTGGTGAGTGACTCATTAAAACTCGAGTCAGTAAAAGGAATCAAAATTTCCATCACTAACGTGTGCGCGCGCCCCTCCCCTTTCCTTTCTCTCTCCTTTTTCTCTCTCTCCGCTGCACGCGCTCTCTCTCTGCGGCACGCTCTCTCTCTCTCTCGCTCCTCTCAGAGAGCGCTGCTCCTCACATGCACACGCCCCCCCCAGCTTCGTAACAAGCTGAGATGCAGAAGTTGGAGCACACACTCATCTCACAACAACAAGAAAGTAAATAGATAGGCTGAATCGTAAAAAATCAGAAGGGAGTACTACAAGTGATTGACATGTCCACAGACAAATGAAACTTCAATGAAATTTGGAACCGAAATCCGGCACCGTTTGCAGCCGCATCTTTCGTTTCGGTAGTAGAACCGCGCAAATCATAACGGTTCCTACTTGGAACCGAACTTCGGTGCCCAACCCTACTCCCACCGGATGGAAAAGAACAATAGGAGAAGTTCTGCGCTTTACACCCTGACACCGTTCCTGACCGTACACACTAGAATGAGAGGGCGGTGGGAATGGGAACGTTTCGCAACGCTCCACTCTGGAAGGCGTTCTCAAAAGTTGTCGTTCTGGGGGCCCTAAAACGCCGTTCTGGTCTAAACGAGAGGCCCAAACGATAACCAAGTTGTCGGAACGCACGCGAAAACGTTGTAATGTAAACGGGCCCTTAAAGTCTGTTCACCTGAAGCTGCCGCTGCGTGTGGGAGGAGCTTCCGTCAAAAACTTTTCTCAACTTCAGATTGATAGATATAAAGTTTATTTATTTTAAGAGCTGAATAAAAGCATCGGTACATGTTTCCATTTCCCGATTCAAAGAATCTCTCAATGAGGAGCAGCAGCTGTCCCGCACAGGAAAAAGCCGCAGCTCAGTAACAGACTCACCGGTGGCATCTGATTGTATGGCAAGCCAAAGAGACCAAAAATCCCTAGGAAAAGCAGGCTCGAGGGTGCCACATTTTACAGATAACAAATATTGTTTTAAATAGTTAAATGTTCCCACAGTTAGCTTTGATAAAACAATTAATCCTAAAAAATCATTTTAACTGTTTTATTTATGATTTAAATTGGACATTAGGCAGGTGGGACAAGAACATTTGTATTTTAAGGGGTACTCCAGATAGATTTGGTATTTTCCACACTATTTATAAGCATTCCTTTTCTATCAGTTTTTGTTGATTTGGTCTCAACACATGTAAATGTAATCAGAAACTACATATTTTAACATTTTATTTGTGTTCAAAGTTTAAAGATGTTTTGTTTTAATAAGTGGGCCTTAATGACCAAATGTTTTAATCTTGCATAGATAAATATTGTGTGTATGAAGTACTTTATATGCTTAATGAATATATGATTTGAAGTGTTTCAAAAAATGTATTTAGCTTTTGTCTTGTTGTTTTAGCTGGTTTTCTTTTCTTTTTCTTCCTTTTTTTTTCTTTTACTTTTTCCTAATCCAGAAAATGATCTGAACCGTGACCCTAAAACCATGACACTGTGAAGGTAAAAGCTTGAAACTTTGCTTGCATTATTTTACGACGAAAAACATTTTGTTTATTATTATTATTAATTTTATTATTTAAAAATTATTTCAGATTGTTATAATGCCTGAAGTTGTCCCTGTTTGCTGTTTTAAAATTGTCTTAATGTGAACGCAAAAGTAAATGTTACTGAAATGAACCCAAAATATACCGAGTGGACCTTTGTATGAAGACTATTTTTATAACTGGAGCCATTGAAATTTGAATTGGTTACCTGATTCAGAACTATAAACGCCTCTTGGAAAATATAAATGCATATTGTATCACTTCACACATGTTGTCAAACTGGTGGTGTCAGACCTGAAATTGTAGAACACCAGGCTTGATGGCAGGAAATAAAAAAAACTTTTATAAATAGATTTAAATTCGAATAAACTTACAAACAAGGGAGAACCAGCTCCAGTGAAGAGGTAGGGAGGTTGACGTTTGACCGGAAGGTCGCAGGTTCATCCCTGTCTTGCCTGTCCATGTGTCAAAGTGCCCCAGCTGTCTGGTTAATGCCCTGCAACACCAATATGAATGGGAAATGTGAGTTGGAAGAATGGAACTTTGCAATCAAGTTAGAAAAAGTACTATTTATTCAAAGTCTCACTCCAGCTATATTTTTATCAGTTCTAACATTTTTCCCAGTGGTCTTTTTATTATGATTATGTAGCTTTTAGCCAAAGTCAAAAAGTCTGTTTTGTTTTTTCAAAACAATATTTTCTGCAAAGTATAGCGGGAGCTCATTGAAAATTTGCCTGTGTGAAATTAGCCTCCGCTAATTTCCCATCCAACTTTTGTTTGCACTTTCTCTTGCTAGCTAATAGCACCTCATGCTAATATCAGCGTAGCAAAAATATGGCAAACAATAGTTTTGAGCCAGATGGCAACTCAGACAAGAAAAACTACAGATGTTGATGGATCGATGTGTCTGTAATTGGATGCATCAGAATTGAAGAGGAGAAAGGGAGAATTTAGACCACCTGAGGCAGTTGATTTGACTCAAACATGAGCTTTTTCAAACCACAGGTTTTCACTTGCTCCTCATCCATCTCAGTTTGATTGTAGAAATTCTCAGAAACAATAATTTAATATTAAATATGTTCTCCATCACAAGAAAAAAGGCTGCAAGAACATTTTAAAAAACAAAAAACATGATTTTAATTGCTGTGGGTCTTTAAGCCAAAGGCCATATTATCATAAGTATACACAAAAATGTGTGGCAAAACAGATGACCTGACCAGGATGAACTGAAAAGCTGATACTTGAATAAAATGAGGTAATTAACTGAAGTGTAGACAACTGTGGATAATGAATTTGAACGGGAAGAGACTGTGACCGGGAATAAACTTGTACATAACAAAAAGAAAAACACAACGCTCACCAAAGCACTTTAGTTTTTAACTCATCAACTTGTAAACCTTTTCCAATGTGGACACCTTGTATGAAGAACCTTTAACCTTACATGCACGATTTACACAGGATATCAAAAAGTCCCAAACACAAGGTAAGCTTTTCCTTTTGTTTTTCTTCTGTGTTACACAGTTTTCTATGAATATAGAAACCGTGAGCATCATTCAGCCAAATGGAAAAAAAATTGTGTTAATTACTGCTGTGTATTTGTCAATCAGGCCTGACGGTGATTATGAACATGGCTTACACACACTCCCCGTGGGAGTATCAAAGTCGGGCTTCAATTCTGTTTAGTTGCGCAGTGTTAGGCCGTGTGGTCTCGCCAGTGTGCATATATGTCTGTCACAGCTTCTCTTGAGGCTATATCATGGAGGAGACCATCTGTTTGTTTTGTCCTGACATCAACTCTGGTTACAATACCTCAGAGGATTATCCATCCAGCTTTCCATTTTCAATACCCGCTTCATCCTGTTTAGGGTCGCATGGGGTCCAGATTCCATTCCAGCTGTCATCTGGTGAGAGGCAGAGTAACCTTTGAGCAGGACATGACCATGCATCACTGAAGATGAAGAATAATTAATAAGTGAGCTTCACATAAATATTTTTGAACCAGCCTTCAATTCAGATATAACCAAGAAACTGATGCAGTATAATGTTAGATTTCGCTCAATTTTTCAAACTTTAAGCTCATTTAAAAAAACAACAGATCATTCAAAGTGTACTTTTTTTGACAGACAAAACCCTGGTTTAGCTGGAAATTGCATGAATGACATTTACAATCAGAATAAACAGAGTTTCGAATAGAAGCCACAATACCTGCAGTAAATACAGTGTGGATGCTTTTTCCTGAATGTTGTCGCTAAAGATGCTGTTTGCTGAAGACGCTAAAGTCATTTATTTTAATTGCTGAATTCAGTCATGAAAGTGTTGAACATTGTGATACAAAACTTGCATAATTTACAGAAATGATTTGAAGAATTTCATTTAAAAAAATTACAATGTTGCTAAAATACTAGCTTAACTCCAAATTACTCCCAAAAAACCTCAGTAGATGCCACATTAGCCTAAAAAGCTAACACATTATTACATGTTAGCTTCGATTAGAATTAGCCCATAAAACCCCAGTAGATGCTGAATTTGTAAAAAACATGTTTCTAAAATGTTGCTAAAATATTAGATACTAATATTTTATTAAAATGTTACTAAAATAATCGATTAACTCAAGAATGGGCCAAAAATCTCAGAAGATACTAAATTGGCCAAAAAATGTTAGCATGGTAGTAAAATATTGGACTAAACTCAAGAAAAGTACAAACAACCTCAGTAGATGCTAAATTAGCCAAAACATTAGTATGGTGCTAAAATATTAGCTAAACTGAAGAATAGTCGAAAAGCCTCAGTAGATGCTAAATCAGCCAAAAACATTAAGCACGGTACTAAAATATTAGCTAAACTCAAGAATAGTCCCAAAAACCTCAATAGATGGTAAATTAGCCAAAAACGTTAGCATGCTAAGATATTAGCTAAACTCAAGAATAGTCCAAAAAGCTTCAGTAGATACTAAATTAGCCAAAAACATTAGCATGGTGCTTACATATTAGCCAAACTCAAAATTAGCCTAAAAAACTACAAAAGCAATGGATACCTTACACGAGCTTAACGCCTCGATAGCAAACTTGAAGAATTTACAGAAAGGGCTAAATATTTGAAGAAATATGTGACAAAAAACTGCAACATTTGCATAAAGTGTCAATAATCACGGAAGTAAAAGTAAAAACATGAATATCCTGAACATGGGTGAATGCTTATAAATGCATGAAATAGAAAAAAAAATTCTTATTCATGTTTTAATGGGGTTGAAAAAAAATCATATATTGCATAAAAAACATAGCATGTACAAATACCAAAAGCACAAGCAGGAATGTCCTCAACAAGCTCAATGTCTTGATATCCAGACTGCAGAAATTACTGAACGTGTGATTGAGTTTTTACAAATCATAAAGTCTATGGATGAATAAATAAGGAATAATAATGAGAAATAAATTGTGAGTTTGTCCAATGAGATGCAAGAAAAAACATTGCTTTATGCTATATGCTGCACTCAGACGACTTTTGATGAATTCTGCTCTGTGATTTGGCCTCCCTATGTGTTTTGCACTTGCAGAGTGCATTAATGCATTCCCATACCATCACAGATGAAACACTTTGAACATTGCACTGATTACAAGCTGGACAGGTCCTCTTATGTATATCCCTCCGGAAATTGTGTTCATGATCAATCAAATGAACTTGAGATTCCGTGTCAGATGCCGCCTCAACCTCTCGTTCAAGCACAACAGACAGACAGATTTATTACTTGGTTGCATCGAAGGCTCAAACTTATACAAAAGGCCTTTAACCGTTACTGGAAATATTCCATTATTTTACATAACGAAAAGGTCACAAAATCTAACACGCTCCAGGGCTTGTTAGTGTTATATTATTTCATGGGAACAAGATGCAGAAATATCTGAGTGGTTAGCAATCAAACGCAGGTCTATAAATAGTAGAACTGGTTTCCTTGTAAGGAAACACATATCTGTGCCCATGTAGATGTTCAGCATGAGGGAAAAGTGGTTATCTTGAGAATTTGAAATGGATGATGTCCCTACTCTTAAAAGACCACTATTAACCTGCCAAAGAGTGCAAGGATTGCCAGAGATGATGGAAATTTTTTTATTAAGTGCAATACATCATTCTTGTCTTCCCAGTGATATGGAAGTCCAATTCTGGGTGAAAAATTAATTTGGTTTCCTCTAAAACCTGACATTGTAAGATGAGGAGCTGTTGCACTCACTGTATTTTTCTGCTTCAAAGAGTCAAATGCTAAAGATTTTTGAAAATGTTCACATTTCTTTTCATTAAAAAAGGAGTTTATTTTGTGCAACATTGTGGAATAAATTGTAAACAGTTTGTAAGTTGACATAAAGATACAGCAGAAATTCTGTATGTTCCATAAAGAAAGGAATAGAATAGAATAGAATAGAATAGAATAGAATAGAATAGAATAGAATAGAATAGAATAGAATAGAATAGAATACTTTATTGTCATTGTACAATATACAACGAAATTGAGTGCAATCATCTTTGGCGTAAAAAAATAAATAGATAAATAAAATGAAATATAAAAAATAAAAAGGCACTCAATTAATAGCAGCATTTAAAAATGTGATGGCAATAATAGTTGTTTCACATTTATACTATCTTGTGCATTTTCATAAACTCGAAAATTTGTAGCTACCTTTATTAGATTTTTTTTCATGGATTTTAACAATATAACACTTGTATGAGCAAACAACTGTATTTGGAATTTCAGTTTCAATATTAAACACTGCTCAAAAAAGATAAGGGAACACCTGAACAACTCAATGTTACTCCAAGTCAATCACACATCTTTGTTGTCTAACTATCCAATGAAGAGGCTACATTGACTGACAATCAATTCCACATGTTTTGGAATAGATGACAGTAGACAATAAAGGAGAGGTTCTGTAAGTGGTGACCACTGAAAATTCTCTGTCCTTGTGTTTTCTGGTTAATGTTTAAGTGAAGCCAACAGTGTTGTCACTCCTGTGGTACCATGAGACGGCGTCTACAACTCACACAAGTGGCTCAGGTAGTGCAACTCATCCAGGACGTCACATCAGCCCGAGCTGTGGCAGGAAGGTTTGCTGTCTGCCGGGCCAGTGTAGTGTTGAGAGTATGGAGGCGCTGCCAGGAGACAGGCCAGTACCTCAGGAAATGTGGAGGAAGCCAATAACCCCGCATTAGGACCATTCCTTCCCCCTTTGAGCAAGGAGAAACGGGAAGTGAGCCCTCCAAGATGGCCTCCAGGAGGCCACAAATGTGCATGTTTCTGCACAAACTATTAAGAAGAGACTCCATGAGGGTGGTATGAGGGTCCGACATCCACAGGTGGGAGTTGTATAGAGCCCAACACCATGAAGGCTTGGCAGTAGGTCAGTAATGGTTCAGGGTGGTATTTCTTTGGAGGGACGGACAGCTCTCCATTTGCTCACCAGAGATAGTAGAACAGCCATTACGTACCAAGACGAGATTCTCAGACCCCTTCTTAGGGCATATGCTGGTGCGATTGGCCCTGGGTTCCTCCTAATGTAAGATAGTGCTGCTGGACCTCGTGTTTTGGTTCAAGTGTGAGAGGAGATCCCAAGGAAGCAATCTGCTGCCACATAAGAAGCAGATCCATTCATTGCAGGGCAGTCATGGGGCATGTGGAGGCCACAGGTACTAGTGAGCCTTGTTTTGACTTCTTTCAAAGACTTTACATCAAAGCTGGATCAGCTTGTACTTTGATTTTGAGTATGATTCCACTTCCAGAACGCCATAGTCTGTGTTGTCAACATATGTAATTATGTAAAGACTAAACATTCAAAAACAATTTTTCATCCTTTAAGTTACATGTAAAATCATTTAATTTTCTAAAGTTGATTTCAGTTTGCTTTATAGACAAAACCAATTCAATGCAAGACCACTGAAACATTTTCCAGTCGACTTTTTAATTGGCACTTCCTTGCAGAGAATCTCTGTTGTGTTTGTTGTAGCCTGTTATCTCTTGTTCATATTAGTATTCATCTAACACCAAAACTAACCAAGCTAGGAAAACCAACAAATCACTTTCTATCTCCCCTCTTCTTTATCTTGAGCAGACAAGTGTTGACAACCAATGAAGAAGAATGAAACTTTGTTCAGGACCGGCGAGGGCATCTATTGAAGTCTGCAGGTTTTGAGTGAAAAGACAAGGCAGAGAAACCAACAAACACAAAAGCATTTCTATTTTGTTCTGATATCTTTCTGAAGAAAGAAAAAAAAGTTTATCCAATGAATCAAGAAGCTTTGTTTAGGTTTGCCCTTTCTCTTTGACATTTCGGTTACCTCGACTGTAAAATAAAAGTGGAACTCTGGAGAGTTTTTGCTGTGAAAAAAGTCATAAAGGGCCCACCAGAAATTGTTTCTTTCTCTATCTTTAATGACAAGCATCTCAATCATTTTTCCTTCCAATATATTTTCTTCATTCTGCGGCAGTTTGCGAGCAATTTTTATTCAAATTGAAAATGACTTTTTGTTAGCATATTGTTTATGTGGATTTAAAGGATTTTTTTTCCATCTCTTGTAAGAAAAAAATATTAAAAGTTATTGGGCTTTAAGATTAAGAATACTGTTTTACAAAAATGCTAACAAAAAGTTACAAGTAACTTTCTTAATTTGGTAATTTGTCCTTTTTATTAGCTTCTCAAGTTGAGATTGCATAGTGGTGGAAAGTGTCTTATTCTCGAGGTCTTTGCCCGTTTCATACACATTGATAAATATGTGAAATTACGCTGATGTCTTGAAAAATGAAAATAAATTAGAATATTCTCTCATGAAGTCCAGGAGTAGTCAGTCAAAAATATTAGTTAAAGCACACAGTGTATGATAGAATGTTAAAGCCTTAGTCACAACTGTCTTCATGCATTGATATGGGCTGTCTGAATGAGGAAAAATGGGAAAATCTGTACAGGACATGCAGGTCATAGACAACCATGCTCATTTTTTTTACGGGTGTGCTGCGGATAACACTTAAGAATAAGTAAGGGGAAGTAGGTGGGACGCAGGCGTGATGTACGACTTTTTCTTTTTTTTTTTTTTAAACCCCTCTGAACCCTGTGCACCGTGTAGGAACCCCGTGAGTGCTGTTCATGTAAAAGATGCACGCTAGAGTGCGACACCATTTGACATCATCGCCCGTACTTCTTAAGTATGTGCAAGTTACAAATATTTCCTAATCCCTACAATCTTGACACATTTACCAGAAACAACACCTCCTCACACCTTTCCCCTCACCTCGCTGATTTATCGAAGTGTCAAGCGAGTGACTGGCAAGATTTTTTGCTGTGTTGTGTATTTTTTTTTATTAATACAGTGTTGCTTTGTTTACTTTTTTCACTTGTGACTTTGATATTTTATTAGTGCTTTTATTTTTAAATATGTGAATGTGTGTTTGCAATGTTGTAACTTACATTTTTGTTTTCGTCTTATTAAATTGATATTATTATTATTGATATTATTAATACAGCATTTGTTCTTTATTTGATGTATGTTCAGTAATGATTGCTGTAATCAGCTAATAAACATTTTTATTTGCCAAAAGTTGCAGTCCTGTCTTCTATTATAGATTTAATTAACAAAAAAAAAAATGTGTATTTCCAAAATTAATCTGTGTGCAACATTTATAGAATACTAGCCCTGATATTACTTAGTATCGATCGATACCCAAATTCCCAGTATCACCCACTCCTAATATTCATTGTTAAACCTTCAAAGCTGTATCTAAAACCAGCATTTTTTTTTTTTTTTGCTTAAAAGACATTAAAACCACATTTTCAAGTAATAAAAAAATAAATATCTTTGCAATGATTCAAAATTTTATATATTCTATCAGATGTAACATTTCAAAGTAGTAGAGGCCAATTTAAATATGTTAAGGACAATAAAAAGACAGTTTGTAGAGAAGATAACCCCACAAGGGAGCTATTTCAAACTGGCCTTCATAACTATGCACACTGCTGGTCAACAAGTGTGCGATTCAGTGGTCAGCAGACACAAATAAAAAGCCAATTAGTGCCCAGACAATTGGAAATAAACATGTCAGCAACTCCAATAGAAGACACCGACTTCAGAAAATTCTTTTGATACTAGAAACGGGCAAACTAGTTCTTCGTACCACCTTAATTCTCATTCAAGACTACATCTGAAGGTCCACGCATGCCAGTTCCACAGCCTGCAGTCAGGAAGAGCCACTCCATTCACATGGTTCTTAAACTGCATCTGTGACACAAGAATCCCCAAGGCGTGCTTTCTACAGATGCTGCTGCCAGACTAGCTCTCCCATCTACAGTCCCTGTTTGGGAGCGGGAGATATGCAAAGAAAAAAGAATGGCCTTTTTTATATCCTTGACAGCTCATTACCACAGAAACAACCCAGGGTTGGCATGACTGGCCAGCCTCCCTCACTGGAATGCATAGACAATAAAAAAAAGAAGTATTAAGGGGGAAATTTGTGTCTGATATTACTGGACCTTTAATTAAAAGATGCTGAGCGTAGTGGTCTGCAGTGTTTTCGGCTCCATCAGCATCTACCACTGAGGTATTATCACTGAAGTGTAGTAAAAGGTCAAAACCAGGTGTCAGTGGGAGTATCACACCCCAGATAAATGTGAATATTTTGCAGGAGCACCATCATTTCCTCTAAAGAGAATTTGGCCTGCTCATCATTTTGTTCAGAGTGGAATTAATGTAACAGGACAAAGAGGAATAGAACAGACAGATAGGCAAGTTTAAACCAAATTTATTTCACTGCAAGTTGGCGCTTTTCCACATTTGAAAAAAAAAAAAAAAAAAAAAAAGCTTTAACCTTGACTGAATCTGAGCAAAACAGTGAAAAACAGTTTTAATTACCCATGTTCAAGTCAAAAACCTGCAGTATAATAACCGTCAGCAAAAACAACTTTAATCCTCTCTATTTGTGGTAAACTGCCAAGAACTGCTTTCGCATGGAATGGGGTCAGATTCTAAAAAAAAATTAAGTCATGAAATGTGCTTGAAAATGTCCATTGCCTGTCACAAAACATTATTTTCAAGAGAAAGCAAGGGGCAAGGTAAAAGGATACCAGAAAAGTGCAGTTTATGTTTGGACTAGTGGATTGTTGTTTCAAGCTGATTCTTTTTGAAGTGAATATTGTTATAAACTCAGAGCAGCCTCTATGTTTTGTGATGTTTAAACGATTGTGAAGTGCTCTTCACTACTTTGCACTTAGTATGTTTTTTTTTTTCTTTGTGCAATTGAGTCATGCATTAGCTGAACTTATTTCAAATCTGTAAATCTGGATGAAAGGTTCAAAAACATCTCCATAAACTACTAGATATAAATGATTACGGCCTTTTTTGGAGCTAAATATCTTCTTTTAATTGCACATTTTCATGGCACATGTAATCCAAGGGTTAATTATTAGGGTTAGTTATTCATTAATCTTACTAAAGCTGCACCTTACTTGTGGAGGTCATTTCAATTATTTTAGAATATTTGGGTAAAATGAAAAGGTCAACTAAAAAAACGAATCTTGAGTAGCTCGTCTAATATTTAAGATTAAATTAATTTTATTGACCAAAATAACGGGAAACATAAATGGTGTTAAATGAACTTAAATGCTAAACAATTTCAAAAACATTCACAATTTAATGTGAATATTTAAACAGGCTGTAAAATCAGAGAAAACCTAGCCTGTATTTTCTGCACTGTAATGCAGACTAGATTATAAGGCGCACCATTTTGAAACTAACGTCATAAAGTGCACTGAACCATAAAGCACAATAAACAACCCTTCAGTCAGTGCGACGAAGAGGCTGAGACGTTTGGATCCATATGCAACAAGGTTTTCAATGATGATGAGGAGCAGGTAAACACCAGACGGGGGTAGTCAGGAAACAGGCCAGGGTCAGAGCAAGGAACAAGGCAGGAGACGAAAAAACAGGCAGGGGCCAAACTCAGAGAGGCAACAGAGAATAAACGCTCAGACTGAATTTACCGGAGAAACGATTCAAGACTTTGCAGGAGCAGAGTGGTGAGCACGGTTAAATACAGTTTGGTGATTAACTTGAATGGGAAAGAGCAGGTGAAGGCAGAAGGGGCAGGCTGATGCATTATGGGACATTGAGTGAAGAAGGGTACAGATGTAGTCAGTACTCTGGTGAGGGCTCCCTCTGGTGGTCAGAGGAAGTCACGACTGGTTGCACCCTGACAGTCAAGACTTAGCTAACTTTTTAACATTTACTCTAGAATTTGTTTGTTACACGTTGGAACCAACCCCCCACACTGCCAGACCGAAAGTGAAGCCTACCCGGAAGTACCAAAACGTTGCAGTACCGGCACTGACCAGAGAGGCTGGTGCTTAGAGTGAGCAAATTCCCATTGACTCCCATGTTAAAAACCTCATTTTCAGCCCTCTCAAAAACCCCTTTAATGCCTGGTGCTTAAAGTTTTTATTTCATCAATAGCTACATATTTGATCCATGACAACTCTGAGGGGAGTGAATTTTTTTCTAAGTTTGTAGATTTTTTTTAAAACAGCATTTATTTTCGCTTAATGAGGGGGCGTGGCCTTCTGATTGACAGATGACGATCGCGGTGGATTCTGGGAGCAGAACTCCGGTGTTTTGGGGTCTGCTACAGATTTAGCGTTAGCATGAGCGCTATAGTTCGGTTTTTGTCCTGCTGATGTGCTGTAAACTGTTCTCACACTCCTTTTGGGAGTCTTCTGGTGTCTTTTCTCTGGTAAGTACTAAAAGAAGAACTTTATATTGGCGGAAATGAAACATTCATTTTAGTTCCAATAATTTGATTTTTTTTTATTCTCAAAATGTCTTTACGTCAATGTTTTTAACAGTTATATCTATGATGTTTAAGGTTTAAAAAATATGACGTTTTCTCAGTATTTTTTGGTAGTTTTTTTTTCCCATTTATCAAAGCCATAATATATAAGCACATGATTCAGATCTGCTACAGTAATACCAGAATTTCTTCATGTAAAGTGACTGACATCACACAGGTGATTCATATTTTTAAAGTTAGAATGTGAAGACATACAGAAAACTTTCAGTCTATAGGAACATATAATTGAAATATTGAATTTTAAAAAAATGTACATGTTTTATTATTTATTTTTATCTTTGTAATGTGATTCTAATTTTAATTTGATTTAAAATAATGTTTCTCTTGTATGTTCCTCTCCAGGTCTTCTTCTGGTGGTGGTGAGTGGGTTTATAATCCAAAACAATCCAGCATTTACACTTTAAGGCTGTAAAATTCTAATTCTAACATGTAGATATGACTTTTGCTGATGTGTGTGATTCAATAAAATCATGTTTAACATATTTGAGTGACCAGTCTCTTCTGTTTATTCACTGTTTTAACAAACAAGTAAGAAAAGGAAATGTGGGTCAAAGTCAATGTACAAAATTTATTTTTGAAACAGATTAAATTATTCCAAACATCACAAGCATCAATCATTGACAATTCTGAATTTGTTTCTGTTTATTTCAAGTAGGGAGCTCATTAAACATAAATGATGGTTAGAAAGCATCATCTATGATAATATTTTGTGTCAATTGGTAACTTCACTTCTGAGCCAACGGAAATTACATGTGGAGTGCCCCAAGGCTCCATCCTGGGACCACTTCTATTTAACATCTACATGCTCCCACTGGCCCAGGTTATAAAGAACAACAACATTAGTTACCATAGCTATGCAGATGACACACAGATATATATTAGACTGACACCAGGAGACCGAGGCCCTGTACAGGCTCTTGGTAAATGCATTGAGGACATTAATGACTGGATGTGTCACAACTTACTTCAATTAAACAAAAACAAAACTGAGGTTATTGTCTTTGGGGCTAAAGAAAAAAAGGTTAGACGTCACTACAGAGCTTCAATCTATTCAACTAAAAACTACCAACCAGCCAGAAACGTGGGTGTAGTGATAGACTCAGACTTAAATTTTGATAAACACATTAAGGCAGTCACTAAATCAGCCTATTATCATCTCAAAAATATCTCAAGGATTAAAGATTTGATGTCTAAGCAGGACCTGGAGAAACTAGTGCATGCTTTCATCTTTAGTCGACTTGATTACTGTAACAGTGTTTTTACAGGACTACCAAAAAAATCCATCAGGAAACTGCAGCTTATTCAGAACTCTGCTGCTCGGGTTCTCACAAGGACCAAGAAAGTAGACCACATCAGTCCAGTTCTGAGGTCTTTACACTGGTTACCTGTCTCTCAGAGGATAGACTTTAAAGTTCTGTTACTGGTTTATAAAGCTTTGAATGGTTTAGCACCAAAATACATGACTGACCTCCTGACCCAGTATGTACCAGCCAGACCTCTCCGATCATCAGGATCCGGTCTTTTATCAGTTCCTAGAGTCAGAACTAAACATGGAGAAGCTGCATTCAGCTTCTATGCCACCACAGATCTGGAACAGACTTCCAGAAAACCTTAGATCTGCTGAAACACTCAGTGTATTTAAATCCAGGTTAAAGACTCACCTGTTCTCAGTTGCATTTGATTAATATGTATTCAAAAGTTTACGTCCGCACTTTTTATCTATGCTTGTTTTAAATTAAAATCTTTTTACTTTCTTTTAATTTTATTTTAATGATTTGAATAATGAATGACATTTTTACTATTTCTTTTGATTGTTTCTTTTAATGTTTTATGTAAAGCACTTTGAATTGTCTCTGTACATGAAATGTGCTATACAAATAAACTTGCCATGCCTTGCCTTGCCTATGATATCACTGTCTGTTTTTTATATTTAAAGAACCTAATAAACTATCCTAAAGAGTACATTTATATCTACTGAAAAACATTTTGGTAAGAAATAAAGGAGAAAAAAAAGTTTAATGCTGCTGGGTGTAACACTGTGCAGCTGCTGGACGTTCTCTCGGATCACAATGACCAGCTCCAGAATCCAGACGTCGCTTGTTCACGTTCTCCTCAGTGATGACAGAACCAGGAGCTGTTCTTCCTTGTGAACTTAAAAATAAAGGAGCTCCACCACCGTCCACCTCAGCTGAACCAGGAGATGACGATCCCTGTCAAGGTCACGTTGCTTTGTGGTTTTGTTGAATTTCTGGTGATGAATAGAAATGACGTCACCATGAATCCAAACTGTAATTGTAAAGAAAAGACAATAGATTTTAATTGAAAAATATTTATACATGTGCTGTTTTTGCAAAGGTATGTTAAATGCACAAAATAAGACATAAACATCTTGTTTATGCTCAAAATACATGTAAATATCTTTAAACAAATCTTTCAAGAAAATGACTTTGAAGGAAACATCACAGTATTTAGTTTGGATTGTCAACAGAAGAGGATGAACCATCAGTCATGTTTAACCTCTTCACACCTGAACATCACATTTTGACTGATATTACTACAGTAGTTTATTCTGCTTCACTGTGACTGTGTTTAAAGGGTTAACTCAAATATTAGCTCCAGCTTTAAGAAGTTGACATGAATAACTTAATTAAAAAGTTAAAAGAAAGACTCCTTTTATTGTAATCACATCATTATGTAATAATATATCAACAATTTTATTTAACATTAGATACTAATTAAATTTTACACATTCATCTATTAATGTTGTGGTGTATTTTTTTATAATATGTATATAAGGCCTACAATAAGATAGCTTGAGACCACAGAAATAAGATGTTCAAACTTGTGATGAGCGGCTGTTCAGTTCGTTCTAAACACGTAGTGCAGGAAAATACGTTTTCCTTGTTGTCTAAAAGTCACTTCCACCGCTCTGCACATTATGTGTAAAATAGCAATTACTTACCTGTACTGATTCATGATGTAAATAATCCACCGCGATGCTGCTTTGCTGGAGAATTGAAGCTGTTAGCCGTTAGCATAAAGGCACCGAAGTCGGACCAGCGGCAGGAGCTGTGGGCGTGAACTAAAACATGTCTGGGGAAATAGGAGTCCGTTTGGGCCCGCCCCTTTACTCCATATGTGGAACATCCGTGTGAGGCGGAGTTAACTCCAGCCAATATGGCTGCGGCCATGAGCTGAACATTCAGGCTTCACTTTGGGGGCTGTGGAAGTCAATGGGTGACGTCAGAGATGATTCGTCTAATTATATATTATGTCTATGGTTGGAACATTAGCCGTGTTAGCATATTCAACTTTATTCCAACTTTATGTGCAACTCATAAAAAAACAGATTGATATCACTAAACTAGCGTTACCGTAACCTCACTCACTCCAAACCTTGTTAATAACATAAAAAATGACACCACTACAAGCTAGCCAGGTGAGCGTATTTACAATACTTGTAAATCACTGCCTTTTTTGCAACATGTAAAAAAAAACTGACTGATACTCCTAAAACTCACCTTACCGTGACTGTGTTAACTCACAATCGCATAGTGTGTAAATAGATATAGTCCGACACGGCTACACATTAGCATAATAATGATAGCTGTAACTCATAGCTTTGTTTTTAGCACATAAAACCAGACTGATATAGCTAAAACAAACCTTACTGTGACTACGCTAACATTCAACCTTTTGGTTAACACACCAAAACACTAGACCAACATGGCTACTTGTTAGCCACATTAGCATATTCATAACCTGTAACTTTCAAACCAATGTGTTTATGACAAAAAAAAAAAAAAAAAAACAGACTGGTATTCATAAAACTGACCTTACTATGACTTTAAGTCATGGGTTGCTTAAAAAAAAAAAAACAGATGCCGACACCACAAGAGATTAGCATAGACAAAAAATATGTAACTCCCACGTTTGTTTTCAACAGGCAAAACCAGACTGATACAGCTAAAACAAACATTACTGTGACTACGCTAGTGACGTGCAGTCAGGGAAGGCAGGTGAGGCTGAGCCTTAAAAAGCTAAAAAAAAAAAATACATACATTCAATAAGATGTATATACTTCTTAAAATTAAAAATAAAAAAATCAAATTATTTTTTTTTAGACATGTTATTTTCTATGATGACCATTTTTGTTCGGGTTTTCAGCGTGTCTTGGTAAAAAAGCAGCAAATTTAAGAGTTTCCTATTCAAATATGCAAAACAGCGCTGGGTGAGGCAGCTCCGCCCCCAGCTTCCCCCAGCGCCGCACACATTGACTGTAGCTGCAGCTCACGCATGCCTGTGTTGTCTTGGTCTTTCTGTCATCATAAAATACTTTTTATTTTAAATTGACCCGATTTGCTTATCTTTTGATATCTTTCTGATTACATTGTTGCCAGTTTGGAACTCATTTAGTCTTTTTATGCGCTAAAAATGCACTTCAAAAACACACTAAGTGCGGCAGACAGTCCTCCTGCCTCACCACAATATACATGCCACAAGCAGAGGGCGCTGGTGAGCCCAGAGAGTGTATGTGACACCGCGGCTAAAAAATAGTAGATTTAGCAATAGCAAAACAAGTGCAGCTGTCCAGTTACTCTTTAATGTTGTTTAGCATCAATTTCTAAATGGAGGATTTGGTTTTCAAACCCTTAAACTCAAGAATTTGTTTAGACACGTCACTCACGTGATCTGTACTGAGACAGAGAAACTTTAACTCTGAAGAAAGAAAAGGAAGACTTCTACAAACAGGTTATTCATCCAGTTCTTCAGAAGGAACAGCGCACAGATTTCATTCATAAATAAAAGTAAGTCAATAACAACAATTTTGGTGATTTTTTTTTACGCTACAGTTTGTAAACAGAAGTAAAATGTTGAATTGAAATTTTAGACACTTTATCTGTTTTCAGTCAAATGGTGAATTAGATGCTCTGTAGGCAGTGTTGCCAGATAGTGTCAGAGCTTTCCAGTTCTTTAATTATTTTATTTCTTCATTTATATAAATACTAATTTAATATTTCTAATCAATGGAGGGGTCAGCCCCTTTGTAAAGTTTGTAAATCTGACTGATGACGTCAGTTCCACACCAGCCGTGAACCACACTGCACGTCACTGGACTCCCAACCTTTTGGATAAGGCATACAAAAACAGTAGGACAACACTTCTACATGTTAGCCAAATTGACACATTCACAATACCCCTGTAACTACCAAACTTGTGTGTTTGCAACACATAAAAAACAGCCTGATACTGCTAAGACAAATGTTACTGTGACTACGCTAACTCCCAAGCTAATAGGTACAACACCACAATGAAAAACCCCTGCACGTTAGTGTTTTTACAATAGCTGTAACTCCCAACCTTTAAAAAAAAAAAACACTGGCCAACACTGCTACATGTTCACCTTGTTAGCGTAATATTAACAACATCCATCCTTGTTTGGAAATCATACCAAAAAAAGAAACAGAAAAGCAAAACAGAGGGACATTTTGACAGAGTGCCTTGACCAGAATTAATCCATGAATACGGTTTTTTGGATCAAAATGCGCACTTTTTTTTTTTTAATAAGGCTTTTAAGTGTGCCTTGTTGTGCAGAAAGCACGGTTATTTTGGATGTGAATGTTGCCTATAAAAAATAGGTGCATCCTTTTCTCAATTTCAGATTAACCAGTGTTGGCTACAGTGCCCAATCTCTGTGCCTTAAGACCTAAAGACGTACCTTCTGCTGCTTCTCATCAATCCAACTTTTCTTTAGACTCTCCTGTTTCTCCGTAAGTCAGTCTGAGTGCTTTGTTTGTAACTCTGCCTGATCTCGGTGCTGCTCAAAGCAGGTCGAGTGGACTCACAGACGTCCCCACTGTATATCATGTATCTGACCAATCCTGTGCGGTTGGAAAAAGAAAAGAACAGCCCACAGACATGAGCCACCTCTGATCTTTCACTTCAAAGGGCTGACTCTAAGAGCCGTTTCGTTTGTGACCATCCCATCACTGCTCCAACCTCACCACTCAGAAATGGCCTCGATTCGATTTTTATCCTTCGTGATAAATCAAACAGGCAGTTTAGGTTGTGTTAGCCTAGTCTTGTAAGTGCTGGAGCTGTGCTTAGACACTGTTGATCCTCTTTCATCACCCTTACACCCCCTTCTATACTGGTCGTGAACTGTCTAAAGCAAGTTTCCCCAAAATAATCAGAAAAACAAACTTGAATTTTTTTTCTAGGATGTTTTGAAAGCATGACATTCATTTTTATAAATATACGATGAAGCAGTGATTTTATCTGGACATTTGTGGTGTAGAGTTGAGCACATTGTAGTGTTTGTCTTTCTCATTAACACTCATTAATCCACTCAAGTCTAGTTAGCAGTCACAGTGCTTGATTTCCTTATCTTACCAGCTTGCACATGCATTTATGATGTCATCACAAATGGATTGTGTTGCCATACACTACACACGTCAACAGCTCTTTAATGTTATTAAGATAAGGAGTTTATTTAACAAACACTTATTTACTCTCCCATTCTCTCAAACCCATTTTTACCAGCTCTGTGTGATTCTGGCTTTCAAACCTGGCACAGAAGAGGTATTATATTCTTTTCTGATTTATTTGATAAGGGCTCCTTTATGACATTTGAACATTTAAAATTTCACATGCCCAAATCTCACTTTTTCAGATATCTACAGGTCCGTAACTGTCATAAAACATAGGGTCTGGTCTTGCACAGCTCTGGGTAGGTTCTGGGGATCTATATTTGATGCTATCTCACATATATGCAGCAGAACTATAGACCATAACCCATACACAATAATCTTTGGAGTTTTGCCAAATAAGCAAGGCCTGACTTCATGTCAAACAAATGCTGTAGCATTTCTATCTCTGTTAGCCCAAAAACTGATACTGATGAAATGGAAGGATGCTCGGCCTCCTTCATTTATTCAATGGATGAGAAAAGTCGTGTTATGTCTGAAAATTGAGTATTGCGATATACATTGCTCACAAAAATTAAAGGAACACTTTTTTACTGAGCCTGGCATGAATTGTATTAAAGCTGTCTGATCATTTTCTTGTTGTTTAATCAGCTGAGAGCCTCATTAATCAATTTCAGCTGTATTGGTGTTGATGGAATTAACAACAGGTGCACTTCAGTGGCAACAATTAGAAAACCCTCCAAACAGGACTGCTGTTACATGTGGAGGTCATTTCAAGTTTCTCCCTCTTGATCTTTTTTGGCTGGTTTTCCACTCGTGCTGATTTTGGTTTGTGTAATTCTCTCTACTGGCAGTATGAGGAGATTCCTTAACCCTACAAAAGTTGCACAGGTTGTCCAACTTCTCCAGGATGGCACATCCACATGTGCTGCAGCAAGAAGGTTTAATGTGTCTTCCAACACAATCTCCAGAATATGAAGGAGATTTCAGGAGACTGGTGGTTATTCGAGAGCTGCACAGGGCTGTAGAAGGTCCTCAGCCCCTCAGCAGGACCCATACCTGCTCCTTTGTGCAAGGAGGAACAGGCTGAGCACTGCTCGTGCTGTACGGAATGACCTCCAGAGGGCCACTGGTGGGAATATCTCTACCCAAACTATCAGGAACAGACTTCACGAAGGTGGCCTGAGGGCCTGACATCCTGTAGTGGGCCCTGTGCTCACTGCCCAGCACTGTGGAGCTTGAACCAGAATTGGCAAGTCCGCCACTGGCGCCCTGTACTTTTGACAGACGAGAGCAGGTTCACCCTGAGCACCTGTGATAGACGTGAAAGAGTCTGGAGAAGACGAGGAGAACGTTCAGCTGCCTGCAACGTCCTTCAACATGACAGGTTTGGTGGTGGGTCAGTGATGGTCTGGGGACGCATATCCATGGAGGGACGCACAGACCTCTACTGCCTAGGAAATGGTGCTCTGACTGCCATAAGGTATCCAGATGAAATCCTTGAACCCATTGTCAGACCCTACACTGGTGCAGTAGGTCCTGGTTTCCTCCTAATGCACCACAATGTCCGGCCTGACATGGCAAGAGTCTGCAGGCAGTACCTGGAGGATGAAGGAATTGAAACAATTCAAACTTCATGATCCCCTGACTTAAACCCAATAGAACATCTCTGGGACATTATGTTTGGGTCCATTAGGCGCCGCCAGGTTGCTCCTCAGACTGTACAACAGCTCAGGGATGCCCTCACACAGATCTGGGAGGAAATGCCACAAGACACCACTTGTCATCTCATTAGGAGCGTGTATACAAGCTGGTGGGGGCCACACAAGATACTGAAAAGCATTTTGAGTTGCAGAAATGAAGTTTTGGAGAAAATGGACTATAGCCTGCCACATCTTCATTTCACTCAGATTTTATGGTGTCAACACAATTGAGCCTCTGTAGGCTGAAAACTTTTATTTCTATTAAACGACTCTGTATCCTTTTGTTCCTAAGACATTGCCATGTTGTTATTTGTATAGATATCCAACTTCATATTGAGATCTGATGGATCTCATGTGTTTCTTTAAAGTGTTCCTTTCTTTTTTGTGAGCAGTGTAGATTACAGGGTTCAAATACATAACTACTATAAAACATGGAAGCCTTTTATCATGTATCTTGAGGGTCTGCCTTTTGCTTGAATGAGAAGGTATAATTACTGTTGGTTACTTATAAATAATTTTACTGGGACTTTGAATGCTGCAGTGCTCTGTGTCAGTCCTGTGTAGTTGTAATTGTACGTTTACTGATGTGTATAACTGTGGAAAAGATACTTTGCAATATCTCTTTTTATTATTATCATTAATTTTTTTTCAAGTGTTTGGTATATACTTTGAGACGGAATTTAATGTCTAATTATTTTTGTCTGTTATTGTATGTTTTATATTTCTTTAATGTTTCGGGTTTAACAATAACCGGGCATGCGACTGGTCAGTATGACTGTGAAATGTGTTTACTTTGTTGGTTCAAATCCCTCTTTCATGCTCAATTCTTGCTCAATGTTCTGTAAAAAACTGAAAATCTTCAAATAAAGTTGTCAAAAAAAGAGATAAGCCGTTCACCGTCATTTATTACATGTACAGTGATTTTCTTTTTTTTTAAATGCCAAATCCATCAGTGAAAGGCTTTGACACAATGTAACCCTTCCACTTTCCTTGGCTTGTTTACATTAAAAGTTGGGTCATCCGGACCCCACAAGACAGTGTGCTGATTTTTTTTGTTTTTCTTTGATTTTTGAGTTTCACTAATGTCCACAGCAGACATAAAATCCTGTCCCCTTTTGTCCACATTTGTCATGAAAGTAATCACATATCAATATATCGTTGGAGTCATCTGGACCCCAAACATATGGAAGGGTTAAAACTGACAAATCTAGTCACATAAAGAACACTTATTACACTGATACGCTCAACTACCATTTTTAAAATTATTTACAGACATTCTAAACTTACAGTGGTGTTTAAAAACTTGTGTATGTATCCTTCAAAGATGGTTTGGTTCAATAATACCTTGTTAGAAATTTCTTGTCTTTTCTAATTGTAGAAACAGCTAGTTAGTGATATCTCAGTCAAGGGAGTGCCAGAAATTGCGGAAGTACTACTACGATCACAAATCTCAAAATGCATTTTTCATCAATTTCAACCAATGGTATTTGTAATCGGGAGGCAGGAGTTGGACTTGTACCTGCTGTGCGGTGGCCGTGGACGTTTAAAGAAAAACTGGTCAATTTCTCTCTGAAATTTGACATCCGTCAGTGGCCATCTGAGCACATTTTGAGGTCCCGCTGTGGCAGTCCAAAAGCAGCAAAAGCAGCTCTACTCAAACCCGTAGTCGTAGAGTTACAAAAGCGAATTCTTCTTTAATAGCCCTGGTAAATCGCATGTCTGCCCAAAAACCTTAACACCTTGTTGGTCAGTGTCTCTCCCCCTGTTACTGCACATTCATGGCTTTGTTTTTCAGTAGAAAACTGCTGGTGAAGTTCTTTGAGCCTGACCTACTGTAACTGGTTTAGACTGGTCTTCATCTCCATGTGGATTCCTGGAACAATGGATTCCTCCATGTGTTAATAACAAAATATAAAAGCCTGAATAAAAAACATTCATGTAGCCTAATCTAAAAATATAAAAAGCCTTCATTTTGTATATAAACTCATTACTGTAAGATCTTGATCAAACATTGATGTCAGACTAATCTAAAGGTCTGTTCACCGTTCATCTAGGCTTTTGTAAACTGCTACAGAATTCTCGACTAAAACCAGAGAATACAATCGCATCGGTCCCGTCCTCAGTTATCTGCCGTGGCTTTCTTTCACTTAGGAAAATATTCTTCAAAACAACTTTGCTTGTGTACATGTTTCACCGTGGCTTAGCATCAAAGCACATCTTTAAAACTCTAGTTCCATAAGAGCCACTTCCATCTCTTAGAAGCTCTTGGGCAGGCTTTCCGTTGATGCTCAGAGGCAGGACTGCATATGAAAAAGTAGAATTTATGCAGGTAAAATCTGGAAGTCTTCCTGAAAATAATAGATAAGCCTCCACTCTAAATGCTGAGGTTCAGGCAAGACACTATTTTTCTTTTTTTATGTAGATCAGTTTGACACTGCAGATTTTTTTTTTTACCAAGATTTTTCTGTATTGGTCTTCTGTCAGATATTTTAACCCTTAAACACCAGAAAGGACAGAGGGACTACCTAAAGCGCTCACTCTTTGAAATACCGTAAGTCCTTGACCGCTTACGTGATCAGTGTGAATTTGCTGATTCTGATGTGGAGAAAAGCGGCTTTATAGATCAGTTTTCCATTGATATATCAAACCTTATATTAGTAATGTTTTTATGTTGATTAGGTGAGCAATTCTTTGCAGTACAGTGTTAAATATCAATGTAAGGCTACTTTCTCAATCAGAATCGTCTGGAATGACATCAATCGTGGAAACAGTTGACTGATTACGATAGTGAAAATATGTAAACACTAAATTTCCATTTTTAAAGGTCTAAATAAAATTTAGGTTTTTTTACAATTTAGGCAGTGATTTAATGGTTTATTTTCCTTTTTTCTTTGAAGCATCTTGAATTACTTTGTGTAGGAATTTTAGGGGAAAAAAAAAACTAAAAAAAACTTCCTTGCCTTGATGGTGTGGATGTATAATCTGGCAGCTCCTGCGATTGGACAGTAGTTTATTTATTTAATAAATATATTTTATTTACAATACCTTAAGGCACTATGTGAACAGATGCTGTCTTTTCCCTTTTGGGGGTCCAGCAACCCTGTCACCTCGAACAGTTTTAAATATAGAAATACCTGATAAAACACTGAAAGGTTTCACCAGTGAACCGAAGAAAACAAAGGTTGCTAATTCATAAGAAAGGGGCCGTAATGATAAGCAGCTAACATCTAATAGAAACCAGATAGAGAAGAAGATCTGAAAAAGAACATGAACTGAAGAAAGCTAAACAAAAAAAAAAATATATATATATATATATATATAAGACATAAATTGGATTTTAATAAAAATAAGAAAAAACTCCAATTCCTTTTGATGTTTGAAAATCAAGATGTTACAGTTTAACCATTTTGTAGCTTAAAAATTTTGAAATTTCTGCAAATATTTCTTATACAAAATTTTTTTTAGTTTTAGTTTTTTTTTAATTATTTTAGTTAAATACACGTAAAAAGCCTGTTATTATGAGATAACAGTCATAATATTTCTTTGACAATTTGATTACAAAATTTCGTATCTTTCGTGTGCCTGTGTGCTTGCTTCTTAAATGTTACTGTTTGGATCTATTGTGTGTGAATATGTTTCATACCATTTCTTTCAAATATTATGTAACAAATAACTATGTTTTTTATGATACTCCAGTTATAATATCTTAAAATGTACCCACTTCTTACATGAGGTATGTACCATGGTACACCTGTTAATTGTCAAAAAATAGTAAAATAAAAAAAAAATGTCACCAATGATGCAGTTGTATCAAACAATGTTTTTACATTTTAGTTAAAAATGGAGTCTATTATACATAAAAATGTTAATTTTACCATTTTAATGTGACATTTGTTGCTAAGTGTGATTCACTCCTGTTCCAACATTCTCAGTTCATCCAGAACTACTATTTGTTTGACTTTGACCCTGATGGCTTACCGTCATTTTTTGACCTTAAAAGGCAAATAATCGTTTTTTCACTCGAACAAAGACACAATAAAGAGTTTGCCACTCTCTTTTTTTTTTTTTTTTCCAGGGCATCTTCCATTTTAAATGTTATGCTTAGATTATTCACTGAGCTGCTTTCTCTATGTTCTAAGAATTTAAACGGTGAATGATCCAGTTGACACAAACAGATCTCAAGTTATGGGGTATTTGGTGAGGTTTTCCACATTTTCAGGACCGAACTCCCTTTTTACTTACTGAAAATGTATATCTGATGACTTCTGTGTGTTGGAAATGACATTTCTTAAACGTATTTAGCAGCAAACATTGGAAGGCTCTCTTGTCAGTGGACTCAGGATCTCGAGTTAACATTTAGAATTCAAAGAACAGTCCCATCTCCTCCTTGTGGAAGTAGGTCAGTCTTTTAAGATCAAGTTGGAGATTTTCCTCATAGCTTTGAGCGAGGAAACATGGGACTTCTCCTATTCCATTTTGCATGACACTCCGGGGAAATCTCAAATTAAGCGGAGCCAGCATCTTCCAGTTTGATGTTACTAGAAGACCTGTTTACATACAATGGCAACTCTTTACTTTGAAGCAGCAATGGGAGAAGCTCTGTTACGGCAGTGAGTCTGTCAATCAAAGAGGCTTTCAGTCACACAAAGTTTCACTTTGATGCTATGTACAGACGCTGTGCACAGCACAGTTTGACACATCTCTTTATTTTAAAAGCAACTTAGAGGCCACTTTGACGGAACTTTGAAAACAGTTGATGTCAATGATGGATGTATATATTTTAGAGGATTACGACAGGAAATAGTGTCTGTCCTGATGCTGGGAGATTGTGGGTTTGAGCAAGTGCCACTTTGGCTGCTCTGCTGAGCGATGGGTTTAACAAAAAGGATATCACACAACCACGTGAATGACAATTATTTGGACTTTACCTTTGATCCTGACTCATAAATACTACTCAAGTAAAGAATGGTAGCTGTAAATATGCCAGATGAAGGCAAAAAATTCTAATATGCACTTGTAATTTCTCAATAGGTAAAAAAACAGAATTGGATAATGTTCCCTTTTAAAAAAAAAAGTTCTATTTTTTATACACCCACAATGAAGATTGAATATCACTAAAAGGTTAAGATGTTTCCAGAATAATTTGACTCTCAGGTGATTTGAAAAAAAAATTGTTTTTAAAAAATGAACTAAACCTGTAGAAATCAAGTACCAGGGATAAATGAAAAACTAGTTTTTTTGTCTGTTTTATTTAAATGTTTAAATGGAGCCCATAAAAAGACATTGGGGCAAAAAGAAAATAAAAAATACTGGTTTCTCAAGTGAACGAGAAACTAAGTGGTCATTTGCATAAAAGTAAAAGACAACGTATGGCAGTTTTGGAATTATGTTTTCTGTTAACGTCACCTAAAACGAGCTCTAAAGTAATTTTTTTTTCTGTTACATCATCTTTGATCAACTAGTGTGCTGCGCATTTGTTTTTTTCTTGTACGCACAATTTTCTTGTGCACATAAGAAATCAAGACTGTGTTTTTGGTGCTTATTTGTCCCTTTGGGGCACATGTACTAAAGTCAAAGCCTTCTGGGTATCTATATCCACCCACCAGATCATTTTATTTTATTGATATACCCGATGTTATCTCCTGTTTATTTCTAACTTGCATAATTAGTTAAATATTGAAATTTATTAAAGGTTTAAGTTAATTTGTTCTAGAATAACATTCTTGCCTGTTTTCATTCATAATCAAAGTGAAAGTTTATGTTTTTAAAGTCTTAAAAGTTTAGTTTAAGTGTGTCCAACAAATGTTTATCTTTTTTGGCCCGTGACCTCATGTGTGTTTTGGATTTTGGCCCACATGTGCGATTGAGTTTGACACTCCTGTTTTAGGGGCTCCACAGCTTTTAAAATGTACAGGCCATGATTTAAGATTTACCCCTTAAGTAATAACCACATGGAGTCACGTTTTTAATTGATGCCCACAAACAAACCCTAATTCAAACTCAATCAAATGTAAAGGTCTGTGGAAAGAACTTTAGATGAGTTACGTGAAATCATGGATCTCAGCCATGTGGTGTTGCTTCTTCTTTTCTGTGCCGCTGGCTTAAGATCTAAAAGTTCTGCTTGTTAAGGGCACATTACTCTAATTCACTTCAAAACATGTAGTTCATTTGGCTCAGCCATGAACATATTACATAACTTCAACCACCCACAGTGAAAGTTTGGTTTTTCATGTCATCTAAGTGGCTTGATCTTGAACAGGCATCCAGAACGACGGAATTCAATTACATTCTACCAACACTATAACCAGCTGCTTGACCAAACAAGCAGGTGTCATCCATTCATTTTTTTAACTTTACTTTATCTTTGTGAGTATTTATTTAACTTTGATGTTTTAAATCTCTCATAAATGGTCGTCCTGATCACAATACGCAACAGCAAAGAAGATGCTCTACTGTAATACAAATGAGAGACAAATAATGAATCGATAAAATAAACATTAAACTACTTTAGGTTATTCAATAAAGCTTAATCAAAACTACACTATAGTGTCAGAAATTGCATTTCTAGGTAAAACGTGGCAAAAAAACTAATGTGTTTTTTAAAACATTTGAAGACACAAAATTATGTCACTGCTGTCTTGCAGAGTTGTTGTTTTTTTAACCCTACAAAACTATTTACGTCATATTGAACACATTTATTTCTCCTATCTTATTATCACGATCCAAAGGTTCCTTATAAATCCATTGTATATGATTTGGTCCCTGTTTTCTGCACTGTTGTTCATCATCATTCCACTATAGCAGGGGTAGGGAACCCTGGTCCTCAAGAGCCATATTCCTGCATGTTTTCTACCATACCCTGCTCTGACATGCTCTTATTGGCTGAACACACCTGACACAGGTAATTGTCATGAGTCCCTACACTGATTACCTGATTCAGGTGTGTTCAGCCAATAAGAACATGCCAGAGCAGGGTATGGTGGAAAACATGCAGGAATGTGGCTCTCGAGGACCAGGGTTCCCTACCCCTGCGCTAGAGGCAGTAGAAGGCCTTTTCCTGCTTGTTTCAAAATGTCTGCTTCCATGACATCGCAAAAAAAAATTGGGTGGGAAAAGTTTTGCTAACTTTCAAAACTATTCACTTTGTTAATTGACTACTTGCTGTTCAGAGCATAGCAACTTATGGCTAATTATTTACAATATAATAACACAATGTTAAAAATGTGTGCATCAAATGTATTTATTTTTTAATTGTTTCCTTGCAGAATTGTTATTGGCATGTTTAAAAAAAAAAAATCACAAATAGCACAATTAAATAAATACATAAAATAATAATAATCACATTGGGTTCATCATGTCGAAATTTTTCCCAAATAATTTTATGCATTGCAACTGATACTATTTATATGGTCTTATAAATTATGTTGTATTTTTTGGTTAATTTTTTGAAAGGGTTTTAAAAAACATTAATTTCAATTTTGTTTTTTTTAATGATTTTGTTTTTTTTTATTCACACTGGTTTAAGCTTAATTCAAATAAAAAAATAAAATAAAATTATATATTATATTTATTTATTATATACATAAAAACATACATTTGTCCTCTGGATTTTATACACAACTTGGAAGAATAAGTTAGGAATCATGACATGCCTATTCTCCTAAAATGCAATGTAGCATTCACTATCAATTTAACCTATTCTGGACTTTTTTGAACATTTTCCAGTAGTGTTTATTCAAAAAAATCACAATAATTTGTCACTAAGATAGTATGTTCAAATGTTCTGGTTCTATTAAAATCCCCTTCCTCATTAGACAATAGCTTGACTTGTTATCAGCATTCAACCTTAAGCTCAAAAATAAGGTTAAATGGTGACATTTTTCTGTACACTATAACAATCTAATTTTTGGTGTAGTATACTTTCACTGGTGTTAGCTTTTTTTTCAATCAGCCATTTAAGACAGAAACAATCCTTCATTGCTTTCCATTTTATATTTTGAAATTACTGTAGTATTAAATTGCTTCTCTTATTTTCTTCTTTTTGTTAAAATAAATTTCCATATTTGAAGAACTTCAAAACGGCAATGCTTGGTCACCAGGTGGTTAGTTTTTTTAAACACCACTAGAACATCTTTAAAATGTCTTAAAATAGGTGGAAAGCTCAATATAAATTAATCAAATACAGTTTTTGAGCAGTAATTTCCCCAAACACATGCAAAGTAGAAGTATTTCCACACATGGTAAATGTGTCAAATAGGTGTTTGTATATATGCACATAATGTGTAGCACATAAAACATATACCCTATAATCCCCCCTGACTTAACCTTCTTTTTCTTCTCCCCCCTGAGTGTGCTGTTCACTGTCATGTTTGTGAGCTTTTCACAATATCCAGTTAGTGACATTACCTGTTCTGCACTTACTAGTGGCATAATTTCATCAGATGCAAGAAGTGTAAATATTAAATTAAGCTTGAGGAACACAGCTTGTGACTGGGAAAGCTCTGACTCAATTAGTAACTTAAATACAGTTGCTTTGACACCAGCACTTGAAAATTATTTCAACTTGGAAACGGCTCTGACAAAACAGGGATATCTCTTATCATCCACATCAGCTTGAACAGTAATCTCAAGAAATAGGCTTCACTGTGTACTTCACTGTGTGTGGGTGTGTGTCTGCTTGGGCTTTTTCCTCATAAACAGAAGCAAATCAGATTTTTATAGCAGCATTATCAAAATTACATTTAGGTGTCATAAACATAAATCCCATTTAATGAACAACATCTATTTAATTCTTTGGAGATCGGCCACTAATGTTTTACCAATTTATGGACTGTCCTTCATTTATACAAACCAAAGAGATCAATAGAAGATACATCTAAAAGGATATTTTCAAATCATCCAAGGCTAAGAAAGCTTTAAGGATTTTTCTTCACATGTCTGTTTCTTTCCTTGACCTCTTGTGGTTTCTCTAAACTCTGGCAAATGGCGAGCCCACACAATGCATCCGCTGCCCTGTGGCTGTATTTGGAAAACTGAGATTAAAGGTTCCTTCAGATAGGTGAACCAATCACAGAAAACAAGTTAACCAAGGGCACTCCCAGCCTGCCAGGAATGATAACATCCAGTTAGACCTCACCTTGTTTTAACTCAGACTTTCTTGGAACATTGGAAGGGGCAGATAGTTAAAATGGATGACTAAAGTCACGTACAGGGACTTTAGGTGGTCCAGGTCCGTGAATGGTCCTAGACCGGGGTTGTCTAAAGTCGGTCCTCAAGGCCTGTGATCTTATGCCACACTCAAGTCATTAGTGAGATATGTGCACTGGCTCCTTATTAATAGTGCACAAATGCTGCATTCACCATTTGATGATTTTATATAGTAAGGGTCTGCTAAAACCTGCATGCTTGTAAAATATACATGAACATTTTTACTTTAGAGCAGGAGTGCCCAAATCCAGGTCTCCAGGGCCGGTTTCCTGCTGGTTTTCCAAAATGTGCTGCTGATTACCTGGATCAGGTGTGTTTGGCCAATAAGAAGCTTCCATGGCAGGTTGGTTCGACACCCCCCTCAAGGCCTGGATTTTGGCACTCCTGCTCCAGAGCCTTCTCGAGGAGTTTACAATCTTAAAATTTTGCATGGACCACCTCTGTACGAGCTTGCATATTTTTCATCTGCAGACAGCTCGTATCCACCTCTTGTGATTTAAGGCATAAATTAAATGTGTAAACAAGACACTAAGTATCCCTACTGTTCTTTTTCTGAAGAATACAAAATCTATGAAGATGGATTGCTGTCTTCAGAGAGTGGCTAACCAACATATTCTCACTCCCGACTTATATGGATGTATGGCTTGGGTACACCTTCGCATCAATTTTTGATGTTTTGGGTGTCCCCAACCGGACATTTTTTGACGTGCTGACTGTTCTCATTAAATCACGGGTCCCCAACCTCCAAGCCGTGAACCGGTAGTGGTCCGAGGGCAGCTTGGTACTGGACCACAGATACCAATTAGGGGTCCCCACCCCTCGGGATGCGAACCGGACCGGTAATGCTCCACATCTTGGTACAGCATCAAGAAAACGTAAAAACCAAAAAACGAGTTGAGGGACGCCCACAACGTCAAAAAGTGACATGGAGGGGGCCTGAACCATACGTCCATATGTGACAAGTTGGGAGTGAGACTGTGTAGGGCTAACAGTTTCATGATTATGAATGGACAATAATGCAGACGTAAGAAGTTTGTGAAGAGATGAATTGTTGATAGAAGCTGGTCAATGGGAATGGTCAAAATGAAGACAAAGAATTTTGTCACTACATACTAGATATCAGTCCATTTAAAAAAAATGTTTTCAGCAGCACATCTGCTTTCAGGTGGTTTTAGGTAAGCTGCACTTCTCTGAACTTTTCTTTCTACGGTTATGTGAATGGTGTTGTACACTACTCTTTATTTTTTGCAAGAAATGTGTTTTATTAAATCTGAGGAAGTGCATAATCAGGTTGAGATTAGAATGAAAGAGCTTCCACTGCAAGGGCTTTTGCAGATGGCTTTGAAGTGGCAGTCAGTGAAGTTTGCCATTTTAGGGTGTTCACAGGAGCACAGGGTACAGAGATCTACTATCTAAACAATGTCCAAAAAGGATTTAGATCCAATAAACAACATGTGGTTTAGAGACTCACAAGACTTGGTGATGTAGACTGCATCCTCTGTTCATAGAATTTTCCATTAGGCCGTGACTTGGACGTCCATGTTGTCTTTCAGTCTTGCCTTTTGAAGTCATAAGGACCTCCTAATGCCAACTGCATCATCATGCTGGCGGCCAACCCTCCTCAGGGGGTACTTTCCCTTTTCTTATCCCTCATTATTATTCTTCTGCCTAAGGCAGTGACTTGATAGTTCATGGCTGAAGGCCACCCTCCATTGGTGCTCCTGGGTCTTTGTTGTTTTCTTTTCTCCTTTTTTTTTTTTTGAACTCCTCCAGCTACCTCCATTCACTAAATGGGAGGTCTCAGGGTGCTGGACCCGGAGTGAACCCCTAATGCACTGTGAGAGCTTTCTTTTTATTTATTTCATTTCTTCATCTCAGGGCTGGGCTATTTTATCAGTGGGTATCTGATAACTTGCAAGGCATGTGTTGATAGCACAGGCATTAGTCATCCCATCCAGCTTGCTTTTCATAATCTGAGTTACTCTTTGTAGATGCTTTGTTGCGTCTAAGTATTCTCCAGCAAGGTTTTGGCTTCCTTTTGTTGAAGGAACCAGGGGAATTCTGGACGGCCAGTACTGTTGCTATGTCTCATGCCACTAGTTTCCTGCGTTTGCAGTGATTTTTTTTTTTTTTCCTTCCATATAGACAGCCTGGACATGACTTTTATCTTCAAGAACTTATTTGTTTGCACGTGGGTGTGGAAATATCATCTATCTGGCAATGCTTTGCATTGGAAGTTTCATACGTTTCCTTGCCATATATATAACAATTACTAAACATATGTAGTAAATTACGATTAGCGAAAAACAATTAAACTGTTAGGAGAGTAGAGCAATTAAGCTGGACAAAAAAAAAAAGAAAAAAACTGGGCCACTGCAAATTAGGCTGTAAGGATAGCAGGAAAGTGCAATTAAACTGTAATATAACTTGAGTGCAACAGTCTGTGGTACAGGTGGGTGATTTCCTTTAGCAGATAGAAATAATGAACCCAATCTGCCTAAAGTGAGGCCCATGTGGAAAGAAACGAGCTGGTGTCTGGCAGCACAGAGTTCTGTCACACCTAACAGAGGAAAGGAAATGGAAGAGGATAAGTTCACAATTTAACAATGAAGGTCTCGGCTTATTAGGTATTTTATATAAATACCAACACATATTGCCAACATGTAATCTATGGTTTTATGGTAGAAGTTTGTTCAAGTTTAAGCTAGGTCAAGGATAAGTTAAAAAAAAAAAAAAAAAGAGACCTAATTTCTTCTTCCTGTTTGACATTCAGGGGTTGGGGGACTTAAACCACCAAAGTGTGGAACCACAGCTCAGCTCCCCAAGTGTTGGGTTAAATAAGGAGAACAAATTTCGCACACCCAGGTGTGGAACAGCTAATGAGACTTTAACTGAAAAACATTCACGAGCTAGCGCACACCGTTAATTTGACTTTCGCCTTTCAGATGGATGGTGAACAGCATAGAGTTTAGGAAACTACTGTGGATCACACAGATGTCCTCAGTCTTTTGTTAACAAAAAGCATCTGGAAATACATTTTGGTATGAAAATCAAGACACATTAGTGAACTAATCTGTTTCTTGGAAGGAAGAATTTATGAGAGAGTTTGACTGACAAATACTGTACATTTTTTCTAAATAAAGTCTATTTCTGGTTGAGAATATGTTTGTAGGTTTAATAAAGCAGAGTTATCACTCTGTGTCTGTAGATGTGTTTCCTTTACACATATGAGCAAAACTTCCATGAAATCTAGAAATGGCAAACAAACACAATTTCGCAGTTTCACTGTTTCCATTAAATCATAATTATACAGATAAACACAAACCAATTTCTGCGGTAAATCATTCAAAAACATGACAACAGAACAATGCTTAGACTTTCAGCAGATACATTCTAGGGCACCAGCACTCATCATCATCTATCAAAGGAGACGTCTGCATCTAAAACCCCTGTCACACCAGGGCAGCGTTCTCGCTGCGATCGCGCGGCGTCCATCAAAAAATGCAGAACGCTGAGGTGAACGCAGTAAGGTCGCCATGAGCGCCGTAGCATCGCTGTGACATCTCCAGTGGACGCCGTGGTGTCTCCATGGACGCCATGCCACGGCGCGCACTTTGTGCATGCACAAAGTGCGTGCCGTGGCTCGGCGTGTTCATGGGGTTCTGATGTGCGCGCCGTGGCAGCACCGTAGCAGCGCACTGAGAACGCCGAGAGCGCCACAGCAGCGCCGTAGGCGCGCACTCAGGACGCACATAATCGCCACAAGGACGCAGCTGTAGACAGGGCCGCTTGCACGGCGATATCATATAGAGATAGCCATATCGTCCTCCTCAGCAGGAGTCAGGTCCGTCATCGTCTTTTGTGCCTGGATGGAAGGGCTGCTTGACCTTGATGGGGATGGAGAGTCAGGCGGAAGCAGCTCCACTTCCGCATGTTGAGGAGACTGTGGTGCAGTGGGGTTGGGTGGCTGCTTTTTCGTAGCCCTCTCTCGACTTTTTTTTTCCTGTCATGATGCTTTGGGGAACAGGCAGGAACAGTGCGGGTTTGACTGACTATTGGCTTATATATACGCGCTGCCGTGACGTCATAGGGACGATCTGGCAACTGCGCCGTGCACGCGCCATGGGCACGCAGTGACAACTCTTGGCGCGCCGTGTGAACTCCGTCAGCACGCCGTGACAACGCAGTGAAACGCCAAGTAAAACTCTGTGGGAACGCAGTAGCACGCCACGGATGCGCCGTAGGAACGCCATAATCGCCGTGAAAGCGCGGAGACATCTCCACTTCATTTTCCTGCGTTTCCACGGCGTTCTGAGAAATTTCATAACACCGTGTGAACTCCGAAGAATCGCAGCCTAGTGTGACAGGGGCTTTATTCAAGTCATGGAGTCGAAAGTCATGTGGTAGCGATTACGGATGACGCAATTTTGGGAAATCGTGGTTGAGGCAACCTTTGATGAGCTGCGTGATGCTGTGGGACCTCTTGTGGTGTCTGCTGTGCAACTTATTTCTTAAAAAAAAAAAAAAAAGGATTTCAATTGCAGTTTTGCAAAATGTATCGTTTTCAAAACCACCTGTTTAAAGAAGTGTCGCGTTTAAAATAACAAACATCTATTTGAGCTGGAATTTATTAAAGACAGAACACAACTAGAAGATAAATGGTGTTCTGCATCCTCACTCGTCTCTCATCTCTATCTGAATGAACTCTATTCAAAGACAAACACAAGACCGGCATACATGTGAAAATGAGAATTTTAAACATGCATTAAGACTTTTCATTGACTGTGGGTTGCAGAGGACAGTGTAACATAGTTACTCCCCCTGGTAACCAGATACCTTAATGTTACAGCCCAGTTGCAAATGTAAACTTTAAAAAAAAAAAGTATGAATCTGTAAATTCAATCTTTTTTCTTTAAGTTTTTACGCATATTGTCTCTTTTTAATTTAAACGATAATGCTCAAAAGTCATATGTCACAACTCATCCAAGATGATCTAAAAACACTTATTCCACACACTGATGTCAATGTTGAGTAAAGAAAAAAATTGAAAGCGTTTTGTGACAAAACTTTTTAAATAAATTCTACATTCTTAAAATAAATTTACCACCTTGTTTTTGAGCAAAAGTGACTCGAAATGTCAATTATATTCCTTTTTTTCCGCACTAGTATGTCCCCTACCTCTCTCACACACACACTTACCTTATGTTTTTTTTTTTTTTTTCTTTTTCTTCAAATTGCTCCTCCTGGTGCCTCTAGAAACAAGTTACAGAAGTTTAAATCTCCCACAATATTACAGCAATACATTTTCCCCGGGTGAGAAGCCTAACTTTTACTTGCGGTGTTGTCTGCCTGCACCTTTTTCCTTTCTCACTGCATGTTTCACACTGATACTTTCTGCTTTTGTCTTCCCTACCTGTAATGCTGCACATCTCGCAAAACAGTCACGCGCTCTCCATCACTCGTTAATTATTAAGCAGTCTTGTTGTCTGTGTGAATTTTAAATGAAACATTGTTTTACCACATTTTGCTGGAACATGAGGATCGTCCTCAGCGGCCTCTGTGCAACCGTGACTGCCCATCGGAATTACCGCTGCGGCGTGAAAGGAATTGGAGGAACATTCTGCGGGCTGCAATAGTCTAATGCAGGTAAATTGGATTTTGAGTTGGATTTGGCACCTTTTACCTCGTGTTTATTTCCGTGCAACCACAGAAGATTTGTTTCTTCATCCAAAGCGTTTTGTCACAGAGGCGGTTTGACGAGAAGCATGATTCACTTAGAAGCACATCCTAAATCCTAACTGCAGTAAACTACATGTCGAGTGTTGAGATGCCTATTATTTGAGCGGGGCTTTGTAAAAAAAAAAGTTTAAACTGGATAAAATAAGCTTATAATATAAAAATGTATGTACTAACTAACTAAACACAAACTTAATAATATATTATATAAGTGTTTGATCCTTCGCCGTTTTTGTAGTTTTGCCAACTTAAAAAGAAGATACAATAAAATCATAAAGAAAATTATCAAATTGATCAATTGTATACATTTTTTTCCTTTTATTCATGAAAATAAGTATTTAATCCCCTAATAACTATTTATTATAACCATATTAAACAACCTATACCATGCAAGTCAACCTTTTGAGCTTTCAAAAGTATTATTTTCATGGGAGAAATTTCTCTGATGACGTCATAAAATGGGTGGCAGCCACACGTAGGCGGAGCTTCAGGAATCGAGTCGTTTTATTTCTGGGTGGGAAAAAAACATACAAATATAACTAACATTTCATTTTTTTTTTAGTGTTCCAAACGTAATATATGATCAAATATATGGATATAGTTCACTCTGAAAGGCTCATGAAAATCATGGTAGCGCCTGATATGTGGAAAGCCTTATCATTTATAACAAAAAGTGTCTAATATTAAGGGTTATGGCACAAAGTACAGTCTTTTCAGCAAGAGGGATCAAATACTTATTTTTCTCAATATAATCATATAAATTCCTCAAAGTGGATTATAGGATTTTCTTTGTGATTTTTTTCTCTTATACTGTTTAAATGAAACTACCATTAGGATGACAGTTTCTTTCTAAGTGGATAAATCTATAAAACGTTAAACAATTGAAAAAATGTAATTCCTCCACTATATGTGTGTAGTGTTTTTTTTTTAAATCAATATATTTCAAGAAGTATAAATAATCACATACGCTCTTAAAACCTGATGCTTGTTTTTTTACAGTTGCAAAATGAAAATAGTGCCACAGATATTGGGTGAAACCACCAAGTAATGTATATTATAGTACATTATCTTTATGTGTATAAACAAAAAGAAGTCAGGTTGAGGAGTTTCTACCTGACATGTTTTTTTTTTTTTCTCACAGTGTTTGCAACATTGCATATTCCACAAAAGAACGATTCTCCTCTCTAAAAGACGCACTTCCTTCCTGTGTCTAAATTGCCTAATTTGTGGGCGGGGCTTCCTGTCCTCCCTCACCTACATCACCATGAGACGCATTTCCCTAATGCCTGTCAGGAGGGGAGTTCACACCACAAGCAGAAAGTAAGCAGGTGGCTTCCATTTCTCCACTGGAAACCAATCAGGTGGCCATTAAATTCACACTGGGCCTTTCAAGACGCAGCGGTTCTTTTTCTATTTGTTTTTTTTTTTTTTTTTCATTTAACTGCACTTCCTGCATTATATAATGATAGAAATTCTTCATCTCTGTTTGAACATTAGTAACGGGCTGCATTTGTTCTGACGTTGGTGACTACTGAATCTTTTTTATTTATTTATTTTTGCTTTCCCTAATGCTGCTGTTCAGATTCCAAGTCTTCCCACTCTCACTTGCAGCGCCTTGGCTCGGAGATCTGAGCTTGCAGGCCACAGAACAGGCAGTCCGCTCTGATGCAGATCAGGACCATCACAGAACACACAAAGAAGAGATTGTTTGCAGTTTGATCACAGCGCATGTTTCATTCTAACCAAATCATAGGATTACATATTTGTTGCTATATTTTCTGCTATTATATTAGAGTCCACTAAAATCTAACCAAACCAAAAATATATTTAAAAAACTGAGTGTGGATGTAACCTTATGAACTGTTATAAATAATAGGAATAAATGAAAAATAAATATGAAGTGAAGGTCAGTGGATTGAATGGGTGTGTAAATGTGAGGTGTGCGTCAGCTTCAGAGAGCGAGGAACATCTGGGGCATGGAGTTAAGTATCCTGCAGGCAGGGTGCTGTGGTCTCTTTATGCTGACGCATGCACCATTTGCTCATGTTTGTGTAGTTTCACTCATACGTTCCCTCACCTTCATGTACAACCATTACAGGTTCTTACCTTCCCACTATATAATCAAACCAAATGTTTAGAAGCATAGAAAATGACATCATCATTTATTCACATGCATAAGTTTTTTTTTTTTCTTTTTGTTATAATCTTTTTTGTTTTGTTTGTTTGGGTAAAAAGTTTGAAAATATTAAAAAGTTAAACATTTAAATCAGTTTTTCTCCCTTTTTATTGCATATTAGTAAAACAGGTAATTGACGTTATCCAAACCTGCTGAAAATAGGTTTAAAAATTCCATTAAAAGGAGGAACTGGCCATCATGATGCATTTTAAATGTTATAAGGAGATTATTCTTTTATTGCGCCTCTATTATCTTTATTGTGTAGGAGATTTATTTGAAATGTATATTTAAATCTTTTTTTTACCTTTATTTTATGATATGATTAATAAAAATAGATTTTTTTCTGATATACATATATATATATATATTAATATATATTATATATATTATATATATTATATGTTATATAAATTGTTTTGATCACTGAAAATATCATTTAAACTGACAGTAGGCTTTTTTTTACTGTAAGATAAAAATGACAATCACATGGACAACACATGTTATGACAGTAAAAATGGATCAAGGAATTATTACTGTCCAGTGTGTGATATTTTATTTAGATATGTGACCATACAGTGCAGTAGAATGTTCTAATAATGTTCCTCTTGGATTGTTTTGATGTGGAAAAACAACAGAACTTTATGAAACTAAACTATGAACAGATTATCCATTAATTCTTGTTTGTTCATACACACATAATATATTATATATAATTGATTATCTTGTAAGAAATGCAAGACATCTGTAAAGCTTCACCTGAGTCACACTAGTTTTGATTAAATATGTCCTTGATCAATTTTAGGTCAGTGAATTGGATCAGTCAGAATGAACCGATACCGATCATGAATCGTATCGTCAACCACAAATATCAAAACTATTCTTATTTTCTAAATTAAGCTTTCAAATAGGAAGAATCGTTTTGTACCACTTTTTCCCCCCTTTGATTTATTTGGCCAAACTAGCAAAATGTAATTTGTGTCATGAATTATGATCAGAGTAGATGTTATTAACTAAAAGTTAATGATAAATGTAAAGTAAATGATAGTGAGTGGGTAACCAGAATTGTATGGTTCTCTGCCTCTTCTTCTAATAATCTGTGTTTAATTCCCCAAGTGAACTATGGATGTTGGAACATTTTTTAGATATTTTCATCAGAAAAGGCAAACCAAATCAGAAAACGATGTGAAATTGATTAGATTTCTCCACCCATTTGAACCAAATCTACGAGACCGAAAGCAACCTTAGACGTCTTGATTTTTTTCTTCTTGCCTTTTGTTTTCAAGGTTTTTCTAATAGTATTTTTAGATTTTCCTGCTTCACCATTTCTTTTTAGTTTTTGTTTGCTCAGATAAAAGAACCTCTGGTTTTTCTTCATCTTCCTTAAACCCCACGTTTGAATTCTGCAGCACTTGCACCGCACTGACAGAGAAGCACTGACGGCTTCAGTAGCTGACAGCAGAGCATGTAGACTCCAACTGAAGTTAGCAAACTTCAATAAATAAATGAAACGATGCTTTTGTTGTTTTCAAGGTAGATTTTTGAACTTCATGTTGTCTGTGCACTTCAGCAGTTCTTACAGACTTGTTGTATAGGGTGGGGCTTTGAAGATTTTCATGTTTACTGTGTTTAAGCCACGCTTGTTTTATCTGTTGGAGTTTCTCTACACTCTAAATAAAAATCGTACTTTTGGAAACTAAGACGGGGCATTTATTTGAATTTTAATGGAGGGAAGTTGCTTTGGATTACTTACCGACCGTACCATTGATGATCAACACCAGCTTTTCATTCATCTCAGTCACTTTTTAACAATTTATACTTTTCCTTCCCTTATTTATTAGAGAACGGTCTGATATAATCCTTCTGATATGTAGATTTATGTCTTTTAAGACATAATCATGTTAATGGTCTATGTCAATGGAGTTGGTTAAGGAAAAAGAGTATGACTATGTCTGGATTTCAACCCTAATCCCTAACTACTAAAAAACTATATATTGCAGGACAATTTAGTGCCCTGGATTAAAAAAAAAAAAATATATATATATATATATATAATCGGACTCCATGCTCACTACTTTACTTTCATTTTTCTAGACGCCGGAGATGACGTCACTGATTTCACACAGAGAAAAATCAAATCAATATGAACATTTCAAGATGTCTATTTGTGACTCCGTTGTGTTTTGAAAAGGAAAATGTGTATAGTTTATTAAATAATTAAATTTAAACATGCTTCTTTTTCACAAAAATAGCTCAACCGCATTGTATTGTGTGTTACGGTTGGGCAATCAGGAGGAAACCCAGTTGCAGGGAAGAATCACAAGCACATGAAGGCATAGTCCAAGGCTTTAATTTACATTAGCCATGTAACGCATCTCACAGGACCAAGACAACAGGCCTGGAAACAAAGCGAGCCGACACTGACGATTGCAGCGGAGTTTCTTAAATACACAAAGCCTGATTGATGAAGTGCAGACAGCTGTGACTGCTTAGCAGGAACCACAGGCGAGTGGGCGGAGTCACAGCAGCCTGCACAGAAGCAACAAAAAAAGAAAGCAACTACACCAGAACATGACATTGTGGTCTATATTTGCTACTGAAGTGAGCATTAATGCATGATAGACTTGAGGGAAATTTCTAGTGCACTTGATTTTGGAATTGTCGATTGTAGCACTTAAAAATGGTCAATGTGCTATATAATGAGTAGGGAAGGAATTTAGACAAAGCCTAAGAGTTCTTCTAAGTCGTTTGTTTGTGTAGAATAGATTTTACATTATTCACATTCAACATCTGATCAAAACAAACAAACATGCTGTTAAAACATGTCTACTAAGGCTGTTTTAGAAACTAAAACTCTAACTTTTACTTTTCAATCAAAAGGCCACACCCCCTTAGCATAAATTAACCTCCGCTGTGACCGTTGGAGTTGTGATCAAAATGATCCCTTGCTGCTTATTGCACAGTGCATTTTCCTTGAACTCAATTGGAGCCGAGTCAAATCCCAATGTAAAACACTGGGTGGCCTGTTACACAGTAAAATTAGTCCCTATTTAAACACTTTTACAAATTGGTTTAAAAACTGCAGTGTGTTCCAAAGTATTATGCAAATTGCATTAAAGAGTCAAAAAGGTGAAATGTTCAATCAAATTCATGAATGATATCGTGTCTCTTTGGGTGACTGAAATCAATATCCGACACCTGTGATCATTCGTTTTTCAGGTGAGTTCAATTAAAAAACTGAAAAACTAAAGGAAGACGTTCGGCATTGTTAAACAGACCAACGTTTTCAAGCAGTATGGGAAAGAAACAGCATCTCTGCTGCTGAAAATCGTGAAACAATTTTCTAGCGGTATGAAGACCTCGGATATTTCAGGAAAACTTAACCATGATCATTGGACAAAGGAAGAATGATGAAGGTTCCAACCAGACAAATGTTTCGGATTAAGAGAGCAGCTACCCCTAAACAACACCCACCGATAGAATCCGCTGCAGTGGGTTCAGACATACATGAAATCTATTTTTCTATTGGTCTTGTTCACTGATAAGTGCTGTGCAACCCCGGATGGTCCAAATGGATGGAGTAGTGGTTGGTTGATGGATGGCCACCATGTCCCAACAAGGCTGTGACGTCAGCAGGGAGGTGGTGGAGTCATGGTTTGGGCCGGGATCATCAGGAAAGAGCTGGCCAGCATCTAGGGTCCCCAAATATGTGAGAATGACTTCTGAAGAGTATGTAGAGGTTCTGATTGACCACTTTCCTCCATCGTCCAAATAGATGCTTTTTGAGACAAAATCATCTTCATGAATGACCATGAACCATCTCATGGTGCAAGGAATACCTCTGTTATTGGTAATGAACATGAGAAGAGATAAACGGATGGTGTGACCCCAGTCCTATCCTAATTTTAACCCTATTGAGAACCTTTGGAACATCCTAAAGCTAAATGTATTTGAGGATAGGATCCAAACAGCAGGTCTAGGAGACTATACAGACATCCTGCAAAGAAATTCAAGCAGAAACTCTCCAAAAACTTCAATGGATGCAAGAATTAAGAGGTTGCTACAAAATATGTTCAAATGTAACTTGACCTATTAAGACGTTTTTAATTTCAGAAAACATGACGAATGCAGTAAATTCAACAAATGGCCATTTTCAGTTGTTTAGAATTCATCAAATTAGAACTTAATAGAAGAACTCAATGTGAAACAGTGAATTTTAAGCTTTTTATTTTTGAAAAAATACTGTTATCTTTAGGAAGTTAGTTCACTAACATATTATATATATATATTTACACATTAAATATAATTACAATCAAATAGAGGTAAAGTAATTTGATTGAAAGTGGACTTCTCAATACGACAACATAACTGGATGTCATTTAATACCTTATTTGTTGAACCATTTCACTCGAATAGGTCAGATAGGCATGTAGGTATGGAGCTAAAAATGAAATAATGACATCAAATCAGCACAAAGGATAAAATCACACACCTGTCAGTCCATTTATACAGTCACTGGTTGTTCAGCCTACAAGACTCCATCAACCTTGACACTGTATTTTTTTTTTCTTTTTACAAAATGTATGCCTGAAAGGAAAAAAAGTAAGAAAAAGAAACAAGAAATGAAGCTGCTCTGTTTTTACTTGTGTCTAGCTTCCTCCATACTGGTTTCATTGTCTTCTGGTGGAGCAAAAGTCTCCAAGCAGATCCCCCCTGAAGGGATGGTCTGGCCTGAGCTCAGAAAATAAGCCACATTTTCATTATACGGTTTTGCTCTAGGGGCTGCACGGCAGCGTAGTCGTTAGCCGTCTTGCCTCACAACAAGAAGACTCTGGTTCAAACTCCGGCTGGGACCTTCCTGTGTGGCGTTTGCTAGTTCGCCCTGTGCATGTGTGCATTCCTCCAACAACATGCCTCACAGGTTAGCTGATGACTCTAAATTCTCCCTAGATCTGATTCTGTGGGCCTGCAGCACATTGGTGGGCCCCGCCCTCCCCCTGCATAGCTGGCTCCTGTGAACCTAAAAAAAATAAAGTGGGTTTGGAAAGAGGGTGGGCTTTGCTCTGCATCCTGATGCTTGGACATGCTTTGTTTGAGTCAAATTTCATTTACACTCAAAGTGGAGTGAAGCGACACTAGCGATCTGTTCTCATAAATTCGAGTCTGAATATTCGCGACGTCAAAGATCGCTTATTTGTGATCTTTATAAATATAGTAGAGTGTAGTAAAATATTAATTGGGAACAATGTTTTTAATGCCCTGAAATGCAGAATGATGTTGGATTTTAGGTTTATAGACTAAAACAAAGCCAAATCTGCAGCGCTGTTGTCACAGGAAGCAAACAAATCTTCAAAATAAAGTGTCAGTGAAGCTTCCTGTTTTCAAAGTAAAAGTAGCGAGAGCTTTTTTTTGTTCAAAAAATGAGACTGAAGTTTAGCTCACTGACATGAGTCCTAAAAAAAATTAATTAGCCCAAACACTGGTGTCATGATTCAGTGCTTAGGTTTGGTCATGTTCTGTTTTCTCTGTCAGTCTCACCACATTCAGGTTAATCGTCCACAGCTGTTTTCATTTAGTCAATCATCCTCAGTGTATTGAAGTGTTTGGATTTCAGTTTCTCATTGTCAGGTCATCTGCTCTTCTGCGTTCTGTCACTGCACTAGTTTGTTCTCCTGGTATTTGTCATGTTTAAGTTGAGTTAGTAAATATTTATGTTTCTGCCACCAAGTCTGATCTCCTGCATTTGGGTCCTCCACCACCATCCCTGACAACTGGAGCTTTGGGTTAAGTCTTTACATTCTTTTGGTTATGGTCACTCTCAACTCAACAATTGAAGCAATTAGCATTACTCCAGCGGATTCTGACGCAGAGAAACGCAGCCTCGTACTGATATGCAACTCTGCACAGCAGTGAAGGATGGATGTAATCAAAGCGAATCAGCTGATTCTGTCACAGAAAAAAAATGACTCTTGATACCAGATATGCACCAATATCTAATACAAAGAACAAAAGGTGATGGATGGAGAAACTGTAAAGAACTTTTTCAGATTTTGTAGTTAAATGATCAAAACAACAGTGATGTTTATGCTTTTTATGTTGTTTATGTTACTGCTGAACTTAACCAGAAGGTTCGCAAAAAATAAAGGTTTAGATTGACAAACACCACTTCTTCCTATCTAAATCTTTGTGTTTTTATCACTTTTGTTGATTCTGATCTCCTGTTCTAAATAAAGGTGTAAATGATGATTTAATACATAGCATTTCACTTTTCACACTTCCAGTAAAAAGACACACACACCGTGCCATGACCCTAGGGGGATAGGGTCTGGGCTACAGAAGGAGACAATAACAAAAACTGGACCTCACTAATGAGAATAAAAGGAACACGGTTTATTAAATAAAGGCAATCCAGGAAATACATGTAACCATCAAATCTAAGATCAGTCAAAGTTTAGCCGGTTTAACTTTCAGTTCACATTAAACAGTATTTGTATGTAGAGCCCACAAACTGACTTAAAACTTGTGTAGTTATGCATGAACACAACAGCTTTGAACCCAGAAGCCTGAAATGAAGACGTTTCATTGATGTGAAGGCAGTTCTGTGGTTTATTTTAAGGTCGTCAACATTATTGCATTTTTAACACATTATCTCAAACCATTTGCATCGCTGCACATTTTGTCTTTTATTCAACAAACGATCGTCCATTTAAAAAATATATATAAGGAGAAATTTATGTAAAAGAAAACACTTTTGGAACAGCAAGTTGTCTTTATTTAGCATTTAAATTGAATTTTAAAGTGAAGAAACCTCCTAAATCTTTTATAAAATCTATATATTAAAAAGTAAAATAATGAATTTGCTTGTCCAGTTCTTAACACTGGCAAAAAAAAGAATTGTAAGCACACAGACAGGAAGTCAGTGTTAGTTTTTGCTTTAAATTTCCAAATGAAGATCAGCTTCACGTCTCCACACTCAGACCTGATCACCTGCAGCTCTGCTCGTCTTCAGTCACTTCTTGAAATAATTTGGGCTGATTGGGGCTATTAAAAGTCTTCCATTGTCTTGGAGCAGAGAAACAAGTCTTTGTCTGGCGTATTAAGAAGATATGAGCCATAAATATACGTGTAGCCCAAACCAAATATAGTGCTATGAATTGGCACACAATTGTGAGGTGACCCCTGACGGATCACTAATAATGGTTCAGACAGAACTTGATTGCATCTCTTTTTTTTACACTATGACTGAAGGGGATTTAAAGACAGACATATATATATAATTTACATGTCATTTTTATTTATTTATTTTTTTGGTGTAATTTTTAAAATGTAAAACTTAGCACAATTTTATATACTTTAAATACTTTAGTAAATAGACTTTAGGAAGACAAAAGTACTGGTTTGGGTTTGTTGTTTTGAGTCAAGTTTAACACTACATTAGATTAATTTTATGATGCCCCAGCGGGCACAAGATGTCTATTAAATCAGGGCTCCCCAACCTTTTTCATGCCACAGATCGGTTTAAGATGGACAATGTTTTCATGGACTGGTTGGGATTTTTAAGATTCCAGTTTCTGAAAAATGATTTTCAAAATAAAATACTACATGAAATTTCGTTTATAAAAAGTCTAAAAATATAATTAGATATTATTAATACTTATGATAAAGATTCAATGAAACAAAGTTTTGTCTTTACATAAATTCTTATACATTGGGTGTTTTTTTTTTTTTTCTTAACACAAAGAAATATTTTTTTGTGCCAAAGTTTCCAAACAGATGCCTGCCTAATTCCGCCTTGCTGTAGGAAAATTCTCAAATATCCTTTTTTATAAATGTACACATATCAGCAAATGTATTTGATTGAATATTCCATTTCTGTAAAATGTTTGCGGCTGGTTTAAACTTTGCTATTAAGATTTTCCCTTTAACATCAAAGTGGAGGCTAACAACTGAACTCAAGCTTCAGCTACGTTTAACATTAAAAATAAAATGACACAACCGTCAAAAAACTGGTATTTTCTAAATATAATATAAATGTGAATCCACCGTGTCTGTAACTTTATTATCTGTGTGTGTGAAACAGTCGAGAGTGTTTTAGACGGAGCAATTTTTGCTACATGAGAACATCTGTCTCAATAATCTGTACGTTGAGGAATTTGTATGCTGGTTTTGTCTATAAACAGCAGCTTTATTGTTTTGTTTTTTTTTTAAGTTGATAGCTCTTTTCCTCACTGGCTCTTTTCTCCCGCAAACTTTCCAAATATGTTTTATTGCTTGATTTTTGTTACCTTTTTAGCTTTTGGCTGCTAGCTTAACCATACAGCTAGCCGCTTTAAATCACATGACCAAGACAGATTCTGTCAACAGAATCCAGAAGTTTTCCAAAACAAAACTTCCTTCAGGTTTAGAAACTAAAGTACTCGGAAATAATCAGTTGATGCATGAATTTCTTTTTTTCTGTCTGCAGCCCTGTACCAAGTGACCCATGGGCCGGTACCAGTCATTGTCATGATTCTGTGCTTACGTTTTGTCATCTTCTGTTTTCCCTGTTAGTCTCACCACATTCAGGTTAATCATCCACAGCTGTTTCCATTTAGTCAATCATCCTCAGTGTATTTAAGTGTTTGGTTTTCAGTTTCTCATTGTCAGGTCATCTGCTCATTTATGTTCTGTCATTGCACTGGTTTGTTCTCCTGGTTTTGTCATGTTTTAGTTGATTTAGTAAATGTTTATGTTTCTGCCACCAAGTCTGGTCTCCTGCATTTGGGTCCTCCTCCACCACCACAATCCCTGACAGTCATTAAAGTTGTCCATAGTCCTCAGACAATCCTAGTTTGATACTCTATCAGAAGTCTACCAGTTGTGTTCTGAAAGATATCAGCACACACAGGTCTCCTACACATGTACTTGTACACATCTAATCTTGGGATATTTTAAGATGTAGTACTTTTTAAAGTACCTACTTTATATAACATAAAAACTGAATGTTATCTTTATTTATGCAACTTCACATGTACATAGAGCAACCATTCAATAGAATAACAACATCCTATCATTAATTTCCTAAAAGTACTGAATCTCTTTAAGGATCACAGAGCTAATGGACCCAACCCAGCAATTATAGGGTGAAGGCAGGTACAACCTGAACAGTTTCCAGTTTGTTTCAGGGTGGGAATCAGACCAGCACATCCTAATTAATCTACAATCTTACAAAGCAAAACCCCAACTTGGGCCATTTTAAACACACAAAAATCCCCTAAAATAACAATGCAGACGGCAAGAGAAACAGAGTGCAAGTACCTGTACTAAATATATTGTATATATGAATACTTAAGTATATTTTAGGCAGGGAAGTTGACCTTTTTTTACACACCAGTAGATCAACCTTTGAGATTGCAGATTTTGTTGTATACCTTTTACCAAACTCTGTCCTCTAATGCATTATTGAAATTTTGATTAGTGCACCTTTATGTTATTTGATTATCCTTTTTAATTAGCCCGCCTCAAGAAAAAGACACCAGACATGATGGGACCAAATTAGCCTCAGGAAAGTCGTCTGATAGAAATCTAAATGGTGATGTCCAATAAGCCTCTTATGAATGGATGGTGATCAGATGCATATTGCATGTGTACAGCCGGTAACATAAAAAAAGCCATGATTGGATATGTAATACATGTGGCCAGAGTTCCCATTTTGTCCATTTCAGAATAATTTAATACAATGATACAAAAATAAATAAAATTTGTATAAAGCATCATGCTTTTCACTCTTGTCTCAGTTATGCAAATATAAAATGAAATGATAAGCAGTTAAAATTATGGCATTAATTTGCAATTAATGCAAGTAACCTCTTGATATCATGTGATTAATTGTGTTTGAAATTTTTAATTGATTGGCAGCTCTAGTTGATTTGGAAGTCATTACAGAAAGAAAAAAAAAATAGACGTTGGCTTTGGGTGGCTCTCTCTCTATTGGAGATCATGTCACTGGGCTTACTGTGCTTTTTTTTTCTTTGTGTTTTATAATGCGGATGCCCGTGAACGGGCCAACACAGAGATGCAAGACGGAGGAAGAAAGGGGTCTGAAACAGCAAGGGGAGACCTCTCGTTTTTGTCTGCTGCTGCTTGAGGAGCTAGACTGCCGAGCAGAAAAACAGGAAAAAAGCCACTGGGAAGACAAAACGGCGTCGAAACGGCCAGGAGAAGCAGCTGCCAGACCGACGTCACTTTTTGCGGAAAATGTATTTGTAGTTGGCATATGCTTGTAGGAACACGTCAATTTTGGTCGCCGGAAGTATGGAGCCCCAAAGATGTTTGTTCCTGTTGCCATGGTGAATCGTGCTGTCTTTGCTCCATTGATTAGGGCTTTTAATGGTCGCGATGCTCGCACCTGATTCTGGTTCCGACAACTTAAAGTGGATTGAATCAACTCTTTTTAGCTGTTCTGAAGCCGAAAACTCTAAGTTTGCGAATTTTGAGTTTGTGGACTCTAAGTTCAGGTTTGAACTCTAAATTTGTTTACCCTGCTTCTTGAAATGGGCCCCTGGTGACTTTTCAAGTATAACAGTTCTCTGGGGATTTTTATCTCATTGCAGAGGCTCGTTGCTCCAACACAGATGGAAGACGTGGGTTCCCCGCTGGAAACAATAAACTTTCTTCTTAACCCTTTTTTAATCTGCGGTCCTGGGTTCTCTGTCTCCAGTTTGCTTCTATAACATATCCACAAGATTAGTAATAACAGAGACCATTGTGATGTCACTCCTGAGTCTATCAGTGGTCCGATGTTGCAATCCTGCTCTAGTCAGCACAGTTGGACCTCTAGCCTTGAGCATTCTAAAAAAGTGGGGCACAGCACGCGACCACACGAATTGAAAATACTATAAATCAACGAAGAGCAAGGCTGTGCAGGACCGAGTAGGATTTGTGGGAATGCATCTTTAGTTAACTTTTAGCTCTGTTATTATCTGGGTCATCCCAACTTTGACCTTGGCATCACTTTCCACAATTCACGCGTTTTTTTCCTTTCCTCAATAGCCACCCATCACCTATATGTCATTAACAGGACGTTAGTCATTCTGTTGTAAGTACTTTACTGATTGGTGGTGGTGGCAGTGAATACTTGTAGTTGTGTGAAAGCTTTACAGCCTTCACACTATAGTGATCATCCTCCTTTCTGGTTTTTTTTTTCAAACAAACAGAATTCATGGTGTCAAAACGGTCATCTTGTTCAGGACATTACGGCTTGCACTTTTGGTATTTGTAAACTTCAAAGTTTTTGAAATACTGAGCAAAATGAACCCCATAGGAAATACATTGAGAAAGTCTCCAAACTTCAAAAATTTAAGTAAATTAACAACAAGCATTTAAATGTATTCATGGGCTATGTTCTCCTCTTTAGTAAAATAAAGAAAAAAAATGGAGTTTACCAAATATTTTTGTCAGGGATGGTGGTGGAGGACCCAAATGCAGGAGACAAGACTTGGTGGCAGAAAGAAACATTTACTAAAATAACTTAAACATGACAAAACCAGGAGAACAAACCAGTGCGGTGACAGAACGTAAAAGAGCAGACGACCTGACAATGAGAAACTGAAAACCAGACACTTAAATACACTGGCAATTAACTAAATGAAGACAGCTGTGGGTGATCAACCTGAACATGGTGAAACTGACAGGGAAAAACAGAACATGACAAAACCTACGCACTAAATCATGACAATTTTAGCAACATGCTAACGTTTTTGGCTAATGTGTTATGTACTGGGTTTTTAGGCTAATTTAGAGTTTAACTTCTATTTCAACAACTTTTTTGAATAATTTAGTTTACTGAGGAATTTTAGGCTATTTAGAAGTTAAGATAGCATTTAAGAAATGTTCTAGCTTTTTGCATCTACTGAGGATTTTTTATGCTAATTTGAATTTTAGCTAATATTTGCTAACGATTTTGAACAATTTATCTACTGAGGTTTCTATAGGCTAATTAAGAGTAAAGCTTCTATTTTAGCAACATGCTAACGTTTTTGACTAATTTAGATTATGTGTAATTTTAGACTTTCTTGGAATTTAGCTAGTATTTAAGCAACAAGCTAGTTTTTATGGCTAATTTGGCTAAGGTAAAACTAAGGTTTTTTTGGGCTAATTTGGAGTTAATATTTAAGCAACACACTAAATATTTTTGCAAAATTAGATGTATCAGGGATTTTTAAGCAATTTTCCAACAATTTTTTCTGAAATTTAGGTTAACTTATGTTTTTTTATAGTTCTTTCATGGAATTTCAAGTCTGCTCTATGTATTTTTAGAAAATTTCTTCAACAATTAAAGTAAATTGTATCCCCATTTTCACCAAAAAGCTTCAGCATCTTCAGCCACTACTTTCAGCAAAAAGCATTCACACTAGCATTATCCCGCTTTTCCAGTTACTCTTTCTCTTTCTTCATTGGGTTTGTGCTTCCTGAGGCATTGGGTTTGTTTATGAGAATCACGCATTTGAAGGAATTGTTCGGCTTAGTTGAAGTTGCATTTTTGGAAAATTGATCGCGTTTGCTATGTATGATTTTTCTTTTTCTCATACATCATCAGTACTGGTTAATGTGTGCTAAAAATGCAACTGGACTTTACGATTAGTTTTATCTGCCCAAGGAATTGTAACGGTAACACATCAGATTTATGGTAATCATAGCTGCAGGCAGTTCATTGATCTCTCTAGACAAAATACTGATCTTCCTTCAGCAGCAGTAAAAACTGACCCTTTACCCTGGATCAATAAACCGCCACGTTCCACCTTTGGGTCTTCACCTTTTTTTTTTTCTTTTTTTTGTGAAACAGGCAACGGCTAGACCAGATGGCTTCCATCACTTCTTTTGTCTCGAGGCATGAAGAGGCAAAACCCTAGAGTTTGATTAAGAACTGCCTGATCTTAATATTAATTACATTCAGAAACCCAATAAAGCCTATGTTTAGATGAATAATTCATGTTTGTTTTTGAAACAGCCTTGTGTAAAAACGGCCTTCACTAAATAATGTATGTCTCTGTTTCTTTGATAATAGGGCTTGCAAGTAATACGCTGCCGTTCATTCCAAAAGGGCAGATCTTTGCCTTTGTGAGTTATGGTGAAAAAATGGATCCTTCTCAAACTCTGCGTGCCAAAAGGCATTAATCAGGGTTGTCCGAGAGCGACTGCTGCCCTGTGTGTTATGGTGGAAGGTAAGGGATATTGTTTAATCCTATATATGCAGCCTTAATAAATTAGATTATTCCCATAATGAAGAGGAATTGCTGAACACTGAAATCGATAGTGTCTAATGCACATAACTACATGCAATCATGACAAGTCAAAAGCTAAACCTCTAATAATGGGGTTTAGAAAGTGTGTACCAAGAAACAATTACATTTTCTTGTTACTTAATGGAAAAAAAGCATTCATTTTTACTTAAAATATGACCTCGTTTGCTCAATTAAAGAAATTATCTGCATAAAATATTTCATGTAACTAAAACTGACCCAACCTGTTGTATGAAAAAATAAGGTTTCTTTTACCGGATGTGGTACCGCACGTTAATTGATCATCAGGACGCGTACGGTACTGGTGCCATAACCCAGTACAGTACCCTGACCCTATACCAGATGCGGTACCAGATCCGACCAGTACAAGACTGGATCTGATCCGCTAACAGAAGCAAACCGGGCCCGGAAAGGGTATTGAACATGAACTGGTACCAGGTAGGAACCATGCCCTCAAGCAGAGAGGGCAGGAGCAGTGCACACTCCATGCCAATCCCTTTAGGGTACCGGTGCGCTCCACGTCTCAGTACTGGACCAGCTCCAATTCCCGTGATTTAATAGGAGCAGCCAGCAAGTCAAAAGGTATGGACGCCCAAAACGTCGATTTTTTGATATAGAGAAGTCCTTAGCCAAATGTCAATGTGTGGCAAGTTGAAAGACAGACTGTGTTGACTCTCCCAACAAGGACTGCAATGTAAGACTTCTATGATTCTATCTCTTGTTGCTTGGCCCCGCCCTCGTAGATCCTGGCCAACGACTTAAGAGATCTCTAGTCTCTAGTGTTTTTTTAGACGCTATAGTTAGAGAAAAAAAGGATTGAAGGCAGTCTGCATACAAACCAAACGCAAAGTTCAGGACTCGACCCAGACCAAATTAAAGTGCTATTTTAGGTCGGTTGACATTGGGAGTCGCGTCATCTTTTTTCTGATAGAAAAAAACCAGACATTTCTAAATCTGATTTTAATAGATCAGTTGCTCCAACACATAAAGCACAAGAAAAAAAGAGCGTTCCATTGAGGCGATAGGAGAGAAAACAGGTTGACTTAAATATATTTCTATGTTCACATGTAGTGTAATGATGTGTCATGCTCAAATTATCAACTACAAACTCTCTGACATAGAACAGCTTCATTTCTCCCATTTATTATTTCAAAGCTGAGATAAATCATATCAGGGGAATTGACTAAATATAGACATTTTTGCTCAGTAAAAATTACAGTCGGGCCGGCTGCTCAAAGATTTATGTTTTAACTGAATGGATGTTAAACGGCTGTCTGTTTATGATAATAGCAGAAAAAGTGCTGGGCAAATGAGGCATTGATGTTTTTTTGTGCATTTAAGGCTTTACTATATCTTGTTTATACCAGCAAAGCAATGAAATGCCCAACATTTCACAGTACATTAGGATAGAATAGAGATCTACTAGCTTTTTTATTTATTTATTTATTTATTTCTCTATGTTTCCAATCTATGTGAATTCTGTGAGGTAAATGGAGAATATGATGGGAAACCAATGAAAATATCTCAGTCGCATCCGGTTGAGATATGGGAACATGTCTGTCCTGTTGACGAGGTTTTGGAATCTCAAAGGTGGAATTTTTGCTTAATGTCTGAAAAGCAGCTTTAAAGGGGCCATACCATGAAAATTCTACTTTTTGAGGTTTTAAGTGTATTATGCTGTTTGTTCCTTTCTATTAAAAAGTGGTATTTCAATCTGTTCATGAATCTAAGAGTAATCCTCTAAAAACCTGCACTCTCAGGAGCAGCCGTTCCCATACCCACGAAAACGAACGGGTCATATCAGCACGATGTGAACCGCCCCCCTCCAGGGAAAGTCTGCTCTAACACCAACACTCAATTTCCCCGCGGAGTTAGTGGTGATCAGCAAAAAAACTTTAATTCTAGATGAACAATACCATATATCTTCCAACCGTGTCCTGTCTTCAATAAATTCCAGCTCAAACAGGTGTTTGTTACTTTAGATGCGGGGCTCCTTTAAGTCCTCAACCCTCTGTCGGGCACAGTCGTACAGACGTCAAATGTATATGTGTTGTGAACCAGTGTAGCGAGGACCAGGGCTAATAAAGGCAGATATGTGGCATGTGCGTCCAGTTTTGAAGAAATATGGATACTCTTTATTTTTGTGGGAGAAAGGAAAAAGAAAGACTTTATAGGATGATGTCATAGAATGGGCGACGCTTCAAGAATCAAGTCGTTTTACTTCAAGGTAGGAAAACACTTATGAGAAATAACTAATATTTCATAAATAATTAGTTTTATAGTGTTCCAGAGGTAATAAATGATCATAAATATGGACATAGTTTGCTCTGAGAGGCTTAAGAAAATCATGGTATGTCCCCTTCAATTAATTATTTATCATTTAAAATTAATTTTTTTTAGTGACCGGGAAATTAAATCTTTATATGTATTGTCCAACAGTATTTGAAGATATCAGGACGCGGTGATCCTTATATATCGATTGGGGTTTGTTCTAAAAATAACATGTGAACCCACAAAGTTGGATTACAGATATTTCAAGGGTGTAAAAATCCCCCCCCCTCCCCCAACACTCTTTACACTTTTCTCAGACAGGCATGAACATTTTCACAGTTTTCTCTCTTGCGTAATCTCTCGAAGTTCAAACCTTCTCAGGTAATAAAAAGTCCAGCATGATAGACAGAAAACAGATCTGCAAGTGATCAAAGATGAGGGCTACTGTATGTCCGCATTTCCTCCCTAGTCCCATACAAAAAAATACAAAATAACTATTCAGTGCAGAACTATCTAGTGTCTTTGCCTCTAAAAGGATTCGGACACCGTGCTCACTCCTTTTTTTAAATGGAAAACATGACATTTGCTGCAGTAAAAACTTAACACATATGAACATTCTACAACTATTTATGAATACACTGTGTTCTAAACACAAAAACATTTTATTTAAATGTATCTTTTGATTTTTAAAAGATACTTTTTTTGCCACATGAAAATCATGTCTATATTCCAAAATGTGTCACATCTAGAGGTCAGTTTTGTCTACGTTTTAGAGGCTGTAAATTGTGGAGTCAGTTTTCACACCATGCAAACAAAGAAATATCAGAATTATCATTTAAAAAAAGCTTAAAAAATTATCTGATGCTTCACTGAATTTAGTTTTTTTTTTTTTTGTTCTGTTTTAATTTAATATTGTTAATATGTGTCTCATGTGATTTTATGCACAGCTATTGTTGGAACTGATTATTGTTTTGTTGGGGGGAGGCTTTCATACAAACCTTTTGGGGTTTTTTGCCTCTTTCTGCACTTAAGTTTCTTTGAGCCACATACAAATGCTGTATATGTGAAAACAATAAATACATAAATAAATAAAATTGAAATGCAATACATTGTAATCCATATTGGCTAGTCTAAAGAGCATCGATGCACATTCATTTTTAGCAGAAACATCTGGGACATTTCTGGTACTTGTACTGGGTTTTTTGGGCACTCATGGCTTGCCATACATGTTCACTCTCCTGATTGCACTGATTGATCACTTAGTGCTCTTTTCTCCTCTGTGCATCTAGCAGGATCATTGTTCCATTACCACCTGAACATCTGTAAACTTCATTTGTCTTTCCCTCCTTCTTGGGTTGTCGGGTACATCCTCCTTCTGACATTACTGGATTTTGGAATTGTTGACTGAATGTCTGTCCTACTCATGAAAAACTCCACCAGATTTTTGCTTTTGCCATCGATTGCACTTTTTAACCTTCCCAACTGCCTTATTTCAAAACGTAACATACTTGTAAATATTGTTTTTTATATGTACTTTTAGCATTTACTTTTGCGGGAATAAGTATTGTCAGGTTTTATTTTCTTTTTAATTATTATTTTTTTTTTCCCTGGAGTCAAACTCCCCCAGTTTCTTAATTATCCTCACTGTCCTGTTCCAGCAAGATCTGTCTTACATTAAGTCAACTTCCCTTCCTCCTTAATTTATTTCAATCTCTTTCTCCAATCTTTAAAATGAGAGTTAGATATATATACTGAATGTTATTTCGTTCTACAACACCCACAGTTCTAAGCAATGACTACCACCCACATCCAGCTCGGAGGTCATTTATCTGAGCTCAAGTCTGACAGGTTGTGTCTAACTGTTTTCTTGATGTAATAGCAAAGAATGTACATTATCTGATGTTTGCCTTTGTTTAAAAAAAACATGGTCAGTTGTAACTTTATTAAGGGATAATTCAGCACTGCATAAGCAATGAAACTTTGAGGAGGAGGATGCTATTTTTATGGGTAAGTTTACAATCAATGTGTAAAGCAATCTGCTTGGAGCCATGTCCGTTGGGAGGTTTTCTTATATATTTTAACACAACCAAACCAGTTGGAGCTGCGGTGATGCAGCTTCACATAGAGCTTAAATCTGCTCCAATTTTAGTAACATTTTGACTTTTTCTCTGTTTGCTAATTGTAATAATGACAAACCAGACACAGTGCGTGACAGACTTGTTATTAAACTGCAGATTCAGGGTTAAAAGTGCACATAATCCTACTTGGATTTTTTTTTCAGCTGCTCTTCTAAAGTGTGAGATCACTCGCAAACTGTCAAGCAGTGCTTATTATACTGCTGCTTTGTTTCCGTTTGAGAGTCTTGAGGTGCTGCTGCTGAGCACGTCTACGCTCACCTCTCAGAGTTTGATCAGTTTGATTGCATAAACAGGTCATGTGAGACCCAGCAAAATCACAGAAGAATACAAAGCAGATGGAAAACTTATGTAAATAACTCATTACTGTTTATTTAATTATTTCTTTATCCATAATAGGGAAACATTTGCGTATAAACATCAGTGAAGTGTTCCTATGTGATACTTTGAAAGGTGTCTATCGTCACTGTGGGTCAATTTGAAAACTGCAAGTGGGATTGCTGGGCGTCTTGCTTCAGCTTACTTTAGGAAAATGCTTTAAAGATGTTTTTTTTTCCCCCCTATTGCTAGTTTTATGTATATGCAGTACTGTGTAAATGTTTTAGGAAGGCGGAAAAAGTGCTGTGAACAAAAAATGATTCCAGAAATATAAATAATGGTTATTTATTTTTATTGATTTACAAACCCCCCCCCCCCAAAAAAAAAGTAATGCAAATTAAAAATATTCTCAGATCATTTTCATTAGAAAATTCTTTAGAGTATTTTCAATAGAATAGTCATTAACATGAATCAAGTATCAATAATCAAAAATAATAAAAAATTTTAAGAAAAAAATATCAGTATCGGTATTGAAATTAGTGATACTATCCCTGTAATTATTTGGTATCAGATCGATGCCCAAAGTATCACTCACCCATAATTAAAAGAGTGACCTGGACCAGGTTATAGTGGAAGGGGTGTGTCCTTCTAACATGCTCAGTCCTGATTGGAGAGAGTGGTTACCGTGAAATTTTAGACTCAGACAGACCAATCACAGCATATCGAGGTCGTGTGGTTCCAACATGGCAACAGACATAATTGATATCATTTGTTTGGAACCAGTAAGTCATTTTCTATGGGTGACGTCACACTCATTCGGTCCAGTTTTTTTTATACAGTTAATTAGTATACCCATGTTTTTCCAAAAAAAAACCTGAAAAAACTTTTTTTGTGATATTTAAATGACTGAAGGATAGTAGCAGAGTTACTATTTGAGAAAAAAAACACACATTCAAGCTTTGTCTCTAAAGAATTTCAGTGTGTCTGAATGATCCAGTTTATGTCAAACATACAGTGCCAATTAAAGTTCCTCCCATGTACTGTAGCTTAGTATAAAAACATTCTTCATCAGCCCTTTTAGATTGAGTGAGATTCAGTTTCTTCCACTTATGCTACCTGTACTCCATGCATTGCATTTCCCATTATTACATTCAATAACTTTGCTTGTTTTGACCCTGAACCTGAAAGAGTCCAGATACAAACGATGGTGTCATTATGAGGCTCGCTCGGAGCGTAAAGACCCAACGAGCAGGAGAGCAGGCCAACGATTAAAAGAGGGAGCCTTATGACCGTGATTTGAAAACATTATTGAACAGCTCAAGGTTCATTATGATACAGAAGAAAGTAGGAGTCAAGAAAGTCTTTGTCAGTGGTAAAACGATCCATAAAGTTCTCTGTTCTAAAGGATGCAGGACAAATGCAAGGTTGTTGTGTAGAAAAAGTGAATTGTGTTACGCTAGAGGACCATATAACAGAGAGAGGAGTTTTTACTTCACATGCAGTTTTTCTTAAAATGAAGAAAACTAAAAAATTTTTTTTTTTTTATTATTGGTCAGAAGAATAAGAAATATATGCAAACTGCTGTAAATTTATTCTTTTTCTTTTATTTCAGTGTATTAGGAGGATCGTCTTTTGTTTGTACTTAATTAAACATTTATATTCCTGGCAGATCAAAGATATTCTGCAGATCAGTCAGTTTTTTTTTTAATCAACCAAATCCAACTCATTTTATCATTTATTTGTTCATCTTTCACTATTCAGCTCACATTAATAATCTTTACATTTATTCTGTTTAACTCTTTTTCCATCCTAAGCATGTTTACATTAGAAGTGGGGTCTTCTGGACCCCACAAGACAGCACCCTCAACTTTTTTATCCCAATAATTTAATATTCTCATTGGTGTGTCCTGTTCACCTTTGTCATGGAAAGAATCTCACATTAGTATAAGGGTGGGGTCATCTGGACCCTATAAGATAGCACAAGGGTTAAAATGAATGACAATTAATTTAGCATTTTTTTCTTTCATTATTTCATAAACAATAATGCATGCCATTGTTTATTGACCTTGTCCATTGACTGCTTATATGAACTGGAACGAGTGAGTGTTACATCACCCATAGAAAATGGCTTACTCTCAACTTCAACAAAATTAAGTCAGCCATTTTTTTTTTTTTTTTTTTTTGCAGTATCCAGATGACATCAAAGAACTGTGCTTAGTCTGAGTCAGTCTGGGTCAACATCCCTATGGTAACCACTCTCACCAATCAAAAGTGAGCTTGTTGGAAGTTCAACAACAAGAGAAGAAATACATCAATCAACTTATTCTGATTGGCCAGTTTATAGCCGGAATAACTTGCAATAATAATAATAAAAAAAAAAAAAACAAGACAAAAAAAGAGGATTTGCAAGAACATTAAAAAAGGATATAAACGCAAGACTAGTTATTCTGACAAAAAAATAATAATGTCTATTTAATATCTGTTTATATCTTTTTTGAACCACTGGGTTCTTCACCCCTTACAGTAGATTGCGAGGAGGGTCTGGGTCTCTCAGTCCAGTTCTCATATACAGTTATTGACACTGTTGCCACAGATAATGTTTTCTGTTTTAGTCTTTTTTTCCTTCTTTTAAATCTAAATCACATCAAGTGTGACCAAACACATATAGTAGTCCCAGTCCAACAATATTTTGATCTATTGTAAAATCATTCTCAGTAGTCTTTTGATTATGATTATCATTTTTATCAATAATCAAAAGCCTATGTCGCTTTTTAAGATGTATTTTCTGCAGAGCAGCAGGACCTCGTTCTAAATTTGCCTCTGAGTTTTGGGCGGGACTGTTGGGGCGGGAGTAAACCTGCACTTTTTTCCCATAAGCCCTTTTTTTACACTCTCTTCCTCTAGCTTACAGACCCTCACATTACCAAGCTAAAATTAAGGTATAAAACAAAACAAAACAAAAAAAATAGTTTTCCAGCAGTACAGTTTTGAGACAGATGGCAGCTCGGATGAGGACAATGCAGAAGTTGGTTCCCCCATCGCAATTTCTGCATTAAAAATCTGAATTTTTTTCAACCCCTTTTTTTTTTTTTGTTCCTGACCCATCTCAATTTGAATAAAGAAATACTCTGTTTTTATTTTTCAATTATTTCATATATGTCCTCCATCATGAGAAAAGTGTCATAAGAACATGCTAAAAACAAAATTTTCATAGGAGTTGATCTTAAAAAAAAATACTTGGCAATTTAGCTTAATATGGTCATTACTGTCAATTTTGTTTTAGGTATACTGTATATTTAATGAGGATGCAGGATTGTCCTTCAGATGGCAGATGTTAAAATCTAAATACAAAGTCTGTAAGTACAGGATTAAAACAATTGTTTTGTCATTGTTTTTTGGTGACAAGCACACTGTTCTGCCACAGTTAATTATAAATCTCAAAGGGGCCTCATAAAGCTGGTTCATTCTCCACTATTATTATTGGGCGACAGTACCCACCGCGCTCGGTGGATCTTACACCATCAGATAATTTGGTGCCAAGATGCTTCTGGCACCATCTTATCTTTCTTTCAGCAGACCACAAAGTGAAGATTCAAACTACCTGAAACTGCCAGAAGAAACTCGAACCGCAAATAATCTTTTTAAAACACTTTTTTTTTTTTTTTTTTTACTAAAAACCAATAGATTTTTTTTTCCTCAAATGTGCATTGATAAAATGAACCTAGATCTTTCTTTATGTTCTTTTGGTGTTTAATTCATTTTTTCAATTTTGTACTTTTGTTTTTATATAGATTTTACTCAGCTAATTCATTCTCTTTCATGACTGAGTGCAACAAAAAACAGAAGGCCTCGATCACATGCAAGATAATGGGGAGACCCGTCTTATGTATGCCATACGAGGCCGTGCATGAACAACATTGTGCCATTTTTTTTTTTTCCCCCCTCTCTCTCTCTCTTTATTTATTTATTTTTAGCCTTTTGTTTGTGCGTTAGCAATTAAATTAACTGGGCCACTCAATAATGAACCAGAGAAGAACGTTGATATGACGCAATCCTGGCTCTTTGTTGTGACAGCTCAGTGTCAAAAGAGGTAAACTGTCATTAAAAAGAGACAGAGATGAAACGAGGGCGGTATTGCGCCCTGTGTTCATCATTTAAAATGGTCTTGGAATGTGTATTTCTGGCGTCTGGATACATAAATGTTTCTTGTTGATCAATAAATAATATCATGAGAGTGGAGGCTTCATGAAAATATATTTTTTAAAAAGTGTCATTTTCATTTGGGGTTTTAAAATATTAATTTGGGTGTCATTGTGTCACAAAGGAGCAAGAAGAAAAAAAAAATAATTTTACTAGCCTTGTTAGTCTAATAATGATGTTACTACAAACTTATGAAGCAGTATTGCATCATCATCCTCTAAAAGTTGGACATATTTATTTATTTTTTCTTGTTCTCATCACACTGGGACATCATACCCCCGCCTGGCCCCACCTGTTACCTCATTTCAGAGAGAAGGAACATGTTCGGAGAGCTGATTGCAACAAAGATTCTAAACATTATGCTGTGACTCCACCATTAGCCATCTTCTAAAATCTTTTTGGACCCACAGGTTGCCGGAGCCTATCATAGCGTAGCCCGTCTGCAGTAGGGTCACATGATCACACACCTATGGAAAATGTAGAATCTTCAGTAATCTATGAAGCATGTTTTTGGACTGTGGGAGGAAATTGGAGTGCCTGGAGAAAACACATGTATGCACAAGGAGAACATGAGCTACTACACCATCATACAGCCGAGGATTTTGAATGTTTTTGGAAAGCAACAATGCAAACTTGGTTGAAAATAGAGGTTTATCTGTTGGCTTTCGCAGTCAATAGCGATTTTACATTTTTGTGATGAGTATTTTGTATATTTCTTCCAGGGTTTTACTCTTAACAGATCTGCAAATCTACAAAAAGGCTGGATAAGTAAATCCTGCAGCCTTGACATAAACTTTAATCTAAAATGGAAGTGCATGAATGTGCTTAAAATGACCAAATCCTATTAAAATCAAATTCATAATTCTAAAACAAAATATGAGAGTTAAGGGAGCAGGTTATTAAAATCTTTGCAAATAGAAAAAGTGATCAGACTGCCGTTTTAAAATAAAGATTTTTTTGTGATTTTTTTTTTTTTTTTTTTTTTTATTATTCTTTTTTCGTGTTAGACTTATAAATGTGTGAATGAATGCCAAAATCTATGGAATATTTAATAGTATTGCTTTTTTCCTGCATTTTATTTTAAGCTTCTCAATATCTGTTGATTCACTGTTTGTTTTGTTTATTGGAATATGGAAAACGTGGAGTACATGGGCATAAGGGCGACTGTAGAATACTAATGCTGTGATTTGTGTTGGATGAGAAGCAAACGCCGCCACCCAAAATCTTTTTGCCTGAGGCTCCATATTTGTCAGAGCCGGCTCTGGTTATCAATACTGTTGAAAGCTGATAATAAAATGGTTCAGAGCACAGTTTCTTATCTGAAATATCCAAAATATGGTTTTGCTGAAACTAAAGGAGCAATTTTAGTTTTATTTCTTTTTCAAAAAGCATTTAATTTTAGCACATTGGTTTTTATTTTTTTTAAATAAGCAGCCGTCAAGATACAGTAAAATGCTAAAGTGAAGAGGAAAAAAGATGTACCAGGAATACAGTCTTATGTGAAGTAAAAGGTATGTACAGTTTAAATAATATTAGTGTGAGAATTCTGAGTAACAACCAGTCACCAATGTTCATCGTAAGTGTTCATACAGAGTGGATGAATCTTGCTGTGTGTGGGACGTATGGTCCAGCATGGATCTTATCTTTGTCAGGACTATTTTGTCTCCCACCCCTCGACTGATTCTAAGGTTTTGATCATTTTGTCCAGCTTCTTCCTTAGTGCTGCTGCTGCTCCAGCAGGTGGCACCATACAGGACGTCTGATGCTACTGCAGAGACGTAGGAGGGATTCTACAGCCTACAGTGTTCACACTGGACAAGCAGGGATGGGCTTCTCTTTCTACTGTTTACCAACACATGTTTGCCACCTACAACTGGAAGAGGCTTGGTGCAAAATATTGAAGCGGTAAAAATTGTATGAATCTTGATCCAGGGTTTTTCTTCTACAGCTCTATTCCGTTGCATGACTGACTTGATGTTGTATAATTTTGTTTTGGGCACAGACTTCAGCTATTTATTTCTTCCTGAAAAATCAATGTTCAAACAGTTGGCACTTCCGTGAACTAAAAAGGATGCCATCCAAATGTTATTCCCAAATTAGAGTCTCTGATTGGTCAACCTGGCTTATACTTTACTTTAGTATACTTTTCATTGGAAGTAGTACTCTGGACATGTCGTCAAGGATGGTGTGAACGTATAAGTCGTCATAAAACTTCTGCAAATCACAGATCTTTGCATTGTACCTCAAGTCTGGAGTAAAACAAAGGGGCCCAGAACAGCCCCCAGAGGAGCTCCCACATTGTAGATGTGAGTGCTGTACACACAATCCTTCACAAACTGGGGTCTGTTTGTAAGTTCAGGATCCCCTGTGCCAGGTGAAACTCCACCGCCTTCAGATTGGCTCCTAGAAACACCGACCAATCGAAAACTAGAATTGTTTTCCAAGTAAGTTAAATTTTCTGAGTACATAAATCCCAATTTAAAACTGATTGAATATTAAAACTATCACTTTACATACCGCACAGTGGGGAAGTGGTTAGCGCTTTTGCCTCACAGCGAGAAGGCTCAGTTCAAGTCCTGGCTGGGAGTTCTGAAATACCAAATTCAGAACAGAATTCTTTCTTTGTGGAGTTTGCATGTTGTCCCCGAGCATACGTGGGTTTTCTCTGGGGACTCCGGCTTCCTCCCACCGTCCAAAAACATGCTTCATAGGTTAATAGTGACTCTAAATTGTCCCTAGCTGTGAATGTGAGTGTGTGATTGTGGCCCTGCAACAGATTGGCAACATGTCCAGCGTGTAACTTTCCTTCACCCAGAAGTGGATCCAATTACAGGTTAGGGTCCAGAACCCCTGTGACTCAAAAAGGGACAAAACACATTTAGAAAATGGATGGATTGATATTAAGAAATCTTTTCTGCAGGCAGTACACAATATCAAACAGAACGGATGTGCTGGACGGTATAGTTTCTTCACCAATAGTGCAAGGATTCACAGTGTTTATTAATTCAATCGGCTGAAATTTTCATGAGATCTGTTAATTCTTCATGTTACAGCACATACTGGGAGCTGCTGGGGGAACATTAAATCACATTATGAAGGTAGATGCATCTGAAATTTAATTTGTACATTTATAAATGGTTTTTGCTCGAGTACTCATGCTGTAGAACTTTTTAGATTTCTTTCAGCTGCCAAATAGAGTACACATGTTTATATGCCTCACATCAGGTTGGCAAAGTGTAGATTTTGTAGGTCACCCCTGGTATTAATCCTGTTATAACACGGTTATGTTATAACACTTGTCAAATAAGACATGAAACCTGAATTTTCTGATTTCCCTGCACCACACAACCTCAACAAAGACAACAAAAAACCAAAATAGATTAAAACAGGTAAAAGCGCGTCAACAGTGTGCGCTTTGAGATGACTGACAGCCGGTGGGACCTGTAAAACAACCCAAGGCAAACTGATCTCCACCTTCCATCCGTCTACGGGCTGTCAGTATTATTGAGAGACTGTCAGCCTGGCGCTCTCTACCATCCATATCGCATGTGAGTATCAGTCATGTGGTACTGCTTGGAGCGCCACGCTTCCTTCCTCATTAACCCATTAACCTCATTGTTTGATGGTAAATAATTAAGCTGTTTGATCTGAATTGATTTGCTAAGTGGTTTTAGTCATTCATGATCCTAATGATCGTCGGATTCTTATCCATCTCGGCGGACACGTAGATAGACATTCACAGATAGACGGACAAACGTGTATTTCACTGCATGTTTAAGATCCTCAAGCTAATAACATCCTCAAGATGCCTGGAGTGCAGGCAGTCTCTTTGCTGTTATCCAAACAAACAAGAGCTTACATCTTCTCGCAGCTTCCTGTCTCACAGCCTTGTTTCCTTGGTAACCATGTCAGATGAAATGAGAGGGGTACCAATGCCCTCCAGAGAGCCAATCCTCTCTCATCCAAAGTTTGTCTCACTTTAGGTCATGTGACATTTGTTCCCATGACAACCAGGTTGGAGGACAGTCTAGATATCTCTTTGATAAAAGGAAAAAAAAAAGAAAATGCCGCACATGCTGGCAAGCAACCTTGAAATTAAGGAGGAGTTGCACATATACAATGGCTCTGCTTAAGAACATAATTGCTGCTTTCACTAAAGCATTCTCGCTGATGAATAGAGAACTAGTCAAGCAACGGAAGTATGAAAAACCGTATGTAGAAGATGTTTTTCTTGCTTTAAAAGAAACAAAAAAAAAAGCTTTGGATTTTGTTTACAACTATGACTAATAATAAAAATGGGGGCAGGTGCACAAAACCCCCAGAACGAGGTAAAGAGTGCGGTGGGCTTTTTGTCAACTCACTGCAGCATTACTCACCTGCTGCAGAGTCACAAAACCGATTTGATTTTTGTGAGAGGGTGGCCTTAGAGCCTTAAAGGTCTTTTGGTGTATGATAAACATTTGGCCTTTCTAAGCCTTTGAGCTCTCACAAACAAAGACCCATCCCAAACCTCTGGGCTGAGGTAAATGGTTGACTTTTCCAAGGCTTTTAGTCTTCACAAAGCTGTTGGAAGGCGTCCATCAGATAAGAGCTTCCCATGGGCGTCCCTTCAATAAAATATGTGATGTGCAACAAATTGGCTTCAGACGCCTGTCGTAATATGGAAAGGCCAATCATTTTTTTTTTTTTTTTTCACAAACACTCTTGTTCCAGGGGACAGGTATTAGCAATGAATTATCAGTAGTTAAGACAAAGGAACTATGTAAGAAAGAAAAAAAAAAAAACATTCATATGTGACCATGTCCTCTTAAATGTCACCAAATTCAATAAATGCATCCCATTATTAAAAAAAAAAAAAAAAATCTTTGTCTTATAACAGCAGAAGTAACAAGGTTACTTCTTTTGCGCTATTTTTGCAAACACTGAAGAAGCACGCCAAGGAGGAAGAACCTTTGATCTGTAGCGCAGTCCTGCAGGAGGAAAAAAAACAAAAGAAAAACTCTCTCATTCTGTAACAAATAAAACATTTTAATGAACATAAGGTCTATAAAGGTCTCTATGGAATTGTACTTGCCCGTTGAAGCTTCGTTTTTTGAACATATGTGGTATAAAGAAGCATTCAGAGGCAAGAGCAAAGTGTTATTTACTCTCTGTGTAATAACTGCAGTTTTTGCAGCCGAAGTTTAGGATAAAAAACAAACTTTATTTGGTTTGAAAAGTGGTTAAAAACACCCTAATAAGCTCAAAATAAAGAAGTTGCATAAAAGTAATGGTAAGAGTTTTATTTGTTTTACAACTGAAATTAAATAAAACTCATACGCGTTTAATGCAAACTGAAGTTGTGAGAAGAAGTCTCACACTTACATTATTTTTCTAATAATCTAGAAGACATCAATCAAAAATTTGCAAAGTAAATCAGGTGTGTGATTTAAAGCAGTTATTCCTAACCGTTTTCAGGCTGGTTTAATGTCAGACTTTTCCCATAACTTTTGAGGGTAAAGTTGATGTTCATGCTAAAGGAAATACTGTACATCTGCAGTTGGTTAAATTATTTATACATTTTTCTGTAAGAAACATTAAAATTTGGTGAGGCTAAAAAGTTTTACCTTTATCCGGTGTTTAACCCCTGAGGCATCACCGGTGACACTTAAAGTGTAACAAACCATAAAACAACTATTTTGAGCTTTTGACCTCTATAAATGGGACTTTAAAAGTGCCATTTTTTTGTAAAATAAAATAACATTGTTTAATTCTTGAAAATATAGTCAAAAACCATCTGTGTTCTGCCCTCCTACAGGTTGAAATGCGGTATTACAGTTGGCTTTTGTGATTGGTCAAACCTTCCCACATCGTGATCTGCAGCTCCAGTAATGATAACAGTCCTGCCCCCAAGCCCCACCCCTCTGACTGAATTTTTAAATTTCAGCTGTGGGTGGAGTCAGCCTCCAACTTCCCTGTTTGGTTACCCTTTAAACACAACATTTTTAACATACTGTAACTTCAACCATTAACACAATCAATGCAATTCCAGCAGATTCTAAGGGAGAAAGCAGCATTACATAACGTTAATCGTGTTAACGGTTGAAAAGTTACAGTAAATCAAAAAGCATAAACACACAAAGAAAGAAAGTCACTAAAAGTTATTTCTTTACACATAGCAAAAATGTGAATCCACAGATTGACCATTTTTATTAGCAGCCTCCTTATAACAGTAAACGGTTAATTGCTCAATATTATTCATCATGATTATTATTATTATTATTATTATTGTAAGGTGGTGAGAAACCAGGTTTGTTTCTCAGGGAACACAATGAGCTGCCCGGGTCCTTGGGCAAGACCCTTCATGCTATACAGCCTATGTAGCCGCAAAAAGACGCAAGGCTGGAAACCAGGAAGTGCAAAGAGTTTAACCCTTGTGCTATCTTATGGGGTCCAGATGACCACACACACCAGTGAAGTTAAAAGATAGTTCAGCGTGCTGTCTTGTGGGGTTCAGATGACCCCACTTTTAATGTAAAATGCTGAGGATGGGACAAGCATGGGTCTCCCTATGCCAGACCGGATAAAACAAGTTCTGGGAACTGCACGTCAGGAAGGGCATCCAGAGTAAAACTCTCTGCCAAATCGAAAAAGGGCTAATCGCTATGGCGACCCCGACACGATTTGCCGAAAAGTGAACAACAACTTATTTTCTGTTTTTTGCTATTTAACAATGGATAAAGGATCTGCTTGATCCATTTAATAGCATGATGCCATGATATCCATTGCTATCCATGAGTTTTTTAAGCCTTTCAAAGTAAACTGTATCCACATATATGATCATATATTGTCTTCGGAACAGTAAAAAAACAAATTATTTATGACATATTTGTTATTTTTGTGGGTTTTTTCCTACTTGGAGGTAAAACAACTCGATTCCTGAGGCTCCGCCTGCCGCTGCACGTTGGTGCCGGCCATTCCATGACATCATCCTAGAGCCGTTCTTTGGCAGCGTGTCTTTGTTTCTCCCATGAAAGTATTTTTCAAAGATGGATGCACATTCCAAATATCTGCCTTTAGTAGCTACACTGGTTCACAACACAAATAACACTCTGCGTGTGCACGACTGGGAAATTTGTGAATGGATCAAAATACCGCTTTTGGGTTTTTTATAGCGAGTAATGAACAGTAGAATACAATTAAAAGCTCAAAAAGTTGGTTTTTCATAGTATGGCCCATTTAAAAACAATGAGTCAGATATTCAACTCTATCATGTCTCATAGATAGATACTGGACAATAAATTATTTTTAGTCTTTTTAAGTGAATTATTAGTGTTATTTATTATTTGTCTGCTGTTTTTAATAGAGCCGTAGTAACATGGTAATTACCTCTTTGTGGGATCATTAAATTTAATTCTATTCTACTTTATTTTAACTGTCGGAAAAGTTTTCTACATGAACTTGTATTTTTTTGTTTTCTTTCCTTCTTTTTTTCTGAGCCTCAAGGACAATCAGAGGCCAGCTTCCCCTTAGAACCCGCAACAATAAAGACGGCATCTCCAGAAGGCTCAGCGCAGTGCCCTGCTGCACCAAAAACACTTCTGCTGGCTGCACGACACACAGTTCACCTGCTGGAAGAACTGACAACAAGGCCAAGGAGAAAAGGATGAACTTATTATGCCGAATACATTTTGAACTCGGCTGCTCGTGGCTCCGAGACAGGAGTGCGTTTGAGAAGCCGCAGCTCACAAAGACGCAAGGATGAGAGTGACTTTAAAAAGACAGTCCAAAGACAACACAACAGAGCGCACGTGTGCATTAAAACAGTTCCTGCTGGCTGGGGACTGAAAGAGAGACCATCTTCAATAGCAATCAGACCAAGACGAATTCCTCCGCTTATGCTCTCCGGCACAGCTGCCATTTCTAAATGGCAACTCACACTTGCTTGTCTGACAATTCAAGCCGGCTTTGATAAGGGAAGCTCACTTCAAGTCAGACTTGTCCAAAGTGCTTTGAACTTCCTGAAGGTTGCAGTCAAACAACAGTGCGCCCGCGATCAGATCAACCACTTTTTCCATTCCAGATCTTCTGATAATCTGATCACTCAATCTCATCTCAACATTTCTTGATTCATGACAGCATCCTTTAATAAGTGTTAGAAAGTTAGGCGTTTTATTTCTAACCTGAAATCATTTAAATATGCAACAGATTTAATATATGTGGGAATGAAAAATCCATAAGAGGAAAATCTATGGATGTAAACTGCAGAATTTGCTGTTTACATATTGCTGACTGGAAGTTTGATTCATGAGCTTGGATATTTATTTTGCCAGCTTCCTTGTGTTTTAAATAGGACTTTTTTCCCCCATTCTTTAAAAAGATAAACTTTGGTAATGCACAGTTGTGATGTCTCAGTTCTTTTGATTAGAAATGCTTTCCAATTTAAAATTCTTTGATGTGAATTTTCTTTCTTTTTTTTGTTGGTCATGATTTGACATTTCTTTTATTTCTTTAGGAGAAACTGTGTGTATTAGCTCATTTTGTCTTCATGTTGTGAAGTCTGGTTTTTCTGTTTTTGGCTTTTCTGTGAAAATCACAGCAGGTGCGATTGTGATAAGACAGTAATCACACCAGCTATTTCACTTTTAAACAGAATTCTTTGTTCTGTCTCTTTTTGTGTTCTTCTGTTTTCTTGGTGGAAGTTTTTGTCATATTTAAATATTTTAGTTTTTCAACTATCTTTTGATTTATTAATTAAAGTGAGTCTTCTGTTAAAAAAAACATCATCTTGATGAGTTTTTTAAAGTTTTTAATATAAAAATATTTCAGGAATTTGCATCATTATTAGAGAATTTGCTACTAAGAGAGACTTTGTAGATCTTGTAATACTAGAATGGAATAAATCCTTATATTTTACCAGCGAATCTTTCAAAGTACTGCCAATTTGGCTAGTTTTTCAGTGTCAAATAAACTTCCATTTTACTGGATCCTACGTTTTTCCATGTCCTGCCAAACTTGTTAGCTCCTCATGGCAAATCTATGGCTCCATTTTATAGAATGACAGTTCTGCCAACCTGTCTGAGATCAGGGGAGATGGACGAAACAGCAATTGGAAATCAAACAAGCTGCCCGACCGCAGTCACACCCAGACTCATTTATTCCAATTTTTTTTCTGCTGAAGAGCTCTTGACTTTTGCAGTCGTATCACTGCTTAAATCTGCAGAAAGCATGTTAGCTGCAATTTGATGAGACAGAGCACTCAAGGGGGATCCCTGAGGACTTCCAGAATTTTTTTTAACTGAACTACCTTTCTAAAGAAAAACTAAAATATAAGACAGTTTGACTGATTATTGTCCGCCATGTCAGCTGCGCCGTGGGCTCAGAAATATTCCATCTGTTACATTATAGCAATTAGAGATCCTGAAAAGCCAGTAAAATCCTGATCTGATGTTTGTTTGTTTTTGTTTCATTAATGAAGACTGAACAGAACTTTGAGGAAATTGTTTTGAAATTTCAAATCTGTTGGAAAAAATGCTTCGTTTTTGGAGGAAATTTTGTTTTAAGGGTTTTTAGATCATATAGGATGAGATCCCTTGGTTTCCCTTTTTTTATTAATAAGTCAGGATTTATTAGGTTTGAAACTTTTTTCTTTTAATCCTATTGTGGCTTTGCTGTTCAGAAATAAAGTAATAAAATCGATAAGTTGCTCAAAAGGATATCTTGACATCTTTTTTATTAAATGGCAATGTCATTTTGCAAGAACGCTTTGGCCTTAAAAATACATTAAATGCGCAAGAATCATATACTTACAGTCACACTCCGATTATCTTTTAATCTGTTTTCAGAGTGTTCCCAGAGTGCAGAAGTAATCCTGCGTTTGTGATCCCTTTGTTTGCATTATCTCCTGCTAGCTTACAGTACCTCAAAATCTCAGCCTAAAGCTAGCAGTGCGAAAAAAAAAAAAGAAAAAAAAATGGTGAGTAATATTGAGGCAATCCAACCATACAGTTTGGAGCCAGATACCCGTTCAAAATGAAGACGTTCATGAATCTATTTGTCTGCAAGTGGATCAATCAGATTTGAGTAGGAAGCTTGTGGCCTATAGTTGGAATGAAACAACTACAAGTTTTCTCTGACAGAATTTTTTTGTCTGCTCCAGATTTACCACAATTGAATTGAAGAAATACTTATAGTAAGTGCTGTTATAATTTATTTTCTTGCACTTTGTTAAACTGTAAAAAAGTACAAAGTTAACTCACAAAAAATAACTTTCAAAGGCATAAACACGTACCAAACACAACAAGAACACAACCTGTAATTCACAGCAGATGCACATTCTTCCGTGCATCATGGGTAAATTAAACCTAAAAATCTTGTCTCCTATGTTTCAACTAAGAAGGAAGTAGTCATTAAGCATACAATTCTTTACAGAGAACTGTGTGTCTGTGTGTCTTTTTGTGTGTGTGTGGTGACTGTATGCTTATTTTTATTTCTACAGTCTGCTAAAATACAAAAACATGATCGCATTTTTCAATCGCGCTGTTTTATTGTGAAAAATTGGTTATATTTTGAAAATAAACCTGATTTCCTGATGTAACTTCCTGCCAGAATTGTTGCAGATCACTCATGCACAAGATAGACCAGCCACTGAAACAAACCGCTGCACGCCGCGAGCCTTCCGTGGAGGACCGCGGCACTCCTGGTGTGAACCACAACATAGGTTAACAAGGGCGCGGAATGGAAGCGTCCTCCGTTCCGTGGTGCTTCCGCGTCCAGGATGAACCAGGCGTAAAGCCGGAAAACTTCCCAGACCCTCACCGGCCGTGGTACAGTGGGGCTCTGTTGTAGTCTACTTCCATTAGAGGGAGTTAATATCTGGAATAGGCTCGATTATAAGCATCATAATTAATCCAACTCTAATTGATATTTTGTGCTTTTAATGCAACACTTTGAGAAATCCTTGTGAAATAAACTAATTCAAGAGTGAAAGAGTTCTCTCTGCTTTATTTTCTTACTTTTTCTTTCTCTTTCTGCTTCATAACTGGTAGAAGGATACAGGGGAAGATATTTAATCTTTTTCCCGTCACACTTCAGATGTCTGTATTTATTTAATGTATCAAGTAAGTGCTGGATGTGTGCTATTCTTGAGTGCTGAGCCGCTGTTTCATGACAAACTGTCACTCTGTCGTGTGAAAAATGAACTTCTGAAGGTGCCACATCTGCTGGAGTACCTGCAGAAACTTTGCAAAGACAAACATTACATTTAAGGGGACGTCTCTTTCCAGAGGGTCCAACAATGTCGCACATTTTCCCCCATAATGTCCGACACCAGGGCTTCATTGACACAGATGAGTGGCACACTACTTCTTGACTTTCTACTCTTTCAATTCTATTTTTTCATCCTGTACTGGTTAAATCATTTTGTCTGGTTATTTCAATTCTTGTTAGCAACTGAAGAGAAGCAATCACTGCAGGAAAAATAATTTAAAAAGTTTCCTTAAATCAAGAAAAGATGAGTGTACAGAGGAGTTTGAGAATAACTTTAAACATTTACAAAAAATGTTTAGATAAGCTGAAACAACCTTTTGTCAATGTTTTTCCGCTGTGTTGATATAAGCCATTAATGCAAACTTTAGCATGCATGCACTTTCCATCGAAAATGAGTATTTAAAATGCAAACCCTCCAGCACCACACCTGAAAGAAATCAAGACAGAAAGACACAAAGATCCACAAAACACACAGGAGTCCCACTCTGACAGAAATACACAGAACCAAAAAGAAAATACAAAACCAAATACGGCCATAGCCGTAACACAAACTTAGTTCTATTGGAGGTGTATCTATAATAACTTCATCTTGAACAAAGCTGTGAAACTTTCACTATTATATTGATGTACAGTTCACAACATTTTGATTAAACATTGGTTCATTTGTCATTTTTCTATTTAGTAATTTTTTCACAAAAAAATATTTTTCACATAACAACTTATTCCAACTAATAAAGATGGAAATTGTTTTTTTTTTTTGTTTTTTTTTTAATGAATTATTTAAAAAACATTAAAAGTTGTTTTCTTAGCAGAAATACAAGAACCAGCTTCAAAAGAAATACTGTTCATCGATTTGAAAAATCAATATTATATTTCATGAGTAGAGATGGATTTATTTTTATATTTTTAACTCTGTCATAATAGTTATCGGTTAGAGTTGTCTCCAGTCTAAAGGGAGGGCCGCACAGACAGACAACCACAAATGCTACTTCTTAAAGTCCCGGATATAGTTTGCCCCTGTGCATTGGGCAGAACTGTTGGCCGGGAATAAGCCTCCTCCTTTCCATCATCCACCTTCTTACACACTCTTCCACTAGCATACAGCGCCTCACAACCCGTTATATGTGTCATCCATAATGACAAAATAGCCACGAGAACATTGAAAGCACCAAAAAACTATTTTCAGCTGTGACTTTGTAACCCTTCTACACTGAGTTCCAGTGTTTATATTTTTTGATTTACTGTAAATTTTTAATTGTTAACACGATCAACGAAATCCCAGCAGATTCTGAAGGAGAAAAGCGGCTCACTCTGCCAACGGTGAGAGAGACCCCAGCTGTCAAAGGGCTAAGAGGCATTTTAGAGGCGATTTTCACATGAAAAAGGGCCAGTAACTTCAATAATAACTTGTGAAGGTATAAAATCTGTTTTTAACATTAAGAAGGTGCAATTTAAAAGAAAATGTTAGAGTTTCTTAGAAAACACATAGTATAATCTTGGTTAACAGAGGGGTTGCAGAACTGTACCAGAAAAACTGGGTGTGACCGAGCCTTGTGGTAGAGTCAGAGGGATGGAATTTCACTGTTAGAGCACTTGGAATTCTAAGACTACTGAGATTTTTACTGGGAGATTACACCAGATGGACCTAAGGCAGAGCAATAGATAAAGAGACCAGTCAGGCGGAATAAAATATAAGCATGACCACATAACAACTTTCTGATGTGGATCTACAACATTCTTTAATACGGCTCCGAAACATGGCTCTTAAGTGAGACCCTAGTCTCAAGAATAGATGGCTTTGATAGCAGGGCTCTCAGAACCATCGAGAACATCAGGTGGCCCCAGAAATCACCAACGAAGAGCCCGCACAAACCAGTCCAGAGCTTCCACCCTGGCAGCACAGCGCTGCATCTGCTGGTTTGGCCATGTTGTTCGCCTTCCCCCTGACCAGCCGGCGAGGGCCGTTCTGGAGTTTGACCCAAAGGTTGCAGGCCAGAGACGACCGTGAGGAAAGCCCCGCACTCGAAGGCTTGACATCATTGCAGACGACCTCCGACAACACGGCGTTATCGTGAAAGAAGCAGATCTGCTAGCACAAGACCGCCAGTACAGGAGACACCTGAGTCATCTGATCAGGTGGAGGCGGCGCCAGCCCTAACACTGGAACAAGGTAGACACAACTTTGTGTTATTTGCCAAGGACCTGGGGACTGGGAGGGTAGTTGTGTGACCAGTTGGGTGACCAGGGAACACCCAGATCTGCATATGAACCCTTGTGTTTGAACACACTGTGTGGTCACTGCAGTGATGCAGTCACCATCCAGAGCTCTGTGCAACATTGATCCAATCCTTTATTAATTAAAGGGGTAATTCTGACCGGTTTTTGGTCTGACTCAAGGAGGTGTCCAGGAGAAATTAATAATTATACCACTGTGTAATAAAAAAAAAAAAAATCAGTAACCTGAACTATCTCTCAAAAAAATGAATGTGTTCCGGTGAATTCTCATCTTGCAAACTTGTGGGAACAAAAAGTGACTGCACCACAAACCAGAAGTCAAAAGTCAATTTGTTATTGATTGGGTAAACTGACTAAAACCTAAGAACTCTAATGGAGCATGGATAATGAACTGACTAAACGAACATAAAAGTAAGAAAGATAATAGGAATAAATGAGGGATGTTATTTAGCATAATGACTATTGTGCATATGACCATAGATAGAAATGAAAAACATTTAATTTTTAAATGAAAAGCAGAATAAAATGGCTGTACCGCTGATTGTAAAAATCAAAATGGCTCAATAGAAATCAGGTTGTGAAACTTCTTTACAAACTTCTTGATAGCAATAAAGAAACAAAACTAAAATAAAGGTTGGTGTCATTTACAGCCTTCAGTGTCATCTTTGTGTTACGTTTGAGTGCTGCACGTTTGTGTAGTGGTTAGCGCTCACGCCAAGAAGGCTCTGGTTCAATACCAGCGATCTGCTCATTTTGTGGTGACTCCGGCTTCCTCCAACAGTCTAAAAACATGCTTCATAGATCAATTGGTTATTTGTCTGATTGCTGAAAGCAATCAGAGTATGTTGTTGTACTACTTTATTATAGTTTATTATTGTCTGATTGCTGAAAGCAATCAGAGTATGTTGTTGTACAACTTTATTATAGTTTATTATTGTCTGATTGCTGAAAGCAATCAGAGTATGTTATTGTAATTCTTTATTATTGTCTGATTGCTGAAAGCAATCAGAGTATGTTATTGTAATTCTTTATTATTGTCTGATTGCTGAAAGCAATCAGAGTATGTTATCCTACTACTTTATTATAGTTGTCTGATTGCTGAAAGCAATCAGAGTATGTTATCCACCTTCTTTATTATATTTTATTATTCTTTTTCTTATTATTATTATATTTTATTCCGTCCCTTTTTTTGGATCGCTACTCCTCCTACAGTTTTAAAGATATCAAAATGCTTTCAAAAGTAGTTTTGAAAGCTCAATTGGGAGAATGGTGCTATTACTTTTGGTATGGTTCAGAATTATGAATGATTTATATTAATATTTTTATGAATTATTTTTCCCATTGACTTAACATTGAGAGCAACTTTAAATGCTTATATCTTAAAAAGTACTAAAGATAAACTCATGAAACTTTCCAATATTGTAGCCTATAGTAAACTACACGTTATATTAAAATTGTAGCTCAATGGTACTCTATAGCGCCACCAGGCGGTCGTTTAAGTAAGCAATTCGTTTTTGGCCTCTATCTCGAATACCGTAAGTCGGAATTTTGTGCTTTCTTTTTCTGTGTGTTCCTTGGATGCTAATGAACGTTTTTCAAACTGGGACCATGGACTTCCGTCTAACTAGATTTTTCGCAATTTGCGATTTTTCGTAAAACACGATTTTTGCTCCCTATTCAACACAGTTTCACTAAACTCAACAAAAATTGGTATATACCCTATTTAGACTACCCCGAATTCAATGGTACCACTCAATTGGCCAAATTCTTTACCGTTTTTGAAATAATCGTAAAGCTAATGAGGTGGGTGTGGTCACAGATTTTTAACATCAGAAATCAACGTACAACCACTTGTTGTTTGTTAAGCTAACAAAGGAGATGTTAAGTCTAAAATTTCATACCATTTGGTCTTATCGTTGATTTTATATGATTTTTTTTTAAATCCTTAGGATTCTGCAGAAGAGCAATGCTGCCGTCTATTGGAATTAAAAAAATATGGCACACATTTGCATTGTGAGCATTTTTAAATGCTGATATCTTAAAAAATACTAAAGATAATTTCATGAAACTTTCCAATATCATAGGGTACAGTAAACTACAAGTTCTATTAAAATTACAGGTCAATGCTCCTCTATAGCGCCACCAGGCGGTCGTTTGAAAACACATTAGTTTTTGGCCTCTATCTCTAATACCGTAAATCAGAATTTTGTGCTTTTTTTTCCTGTGTGTTCCTTGGATGCTAATGGTTGTTTTTCAAACTGGGACCATGGACTTCTGTCTAACTAGATTTTTCGCTATTTGCATTTTTTTGGAAACACATTTTTTGCTCCCTTTTCAACATAGTTTCTTCAAACTTGACAAAAATTGGTACATAGAATATTTGGACTACCCCAAATTCAATGGTACACTCAATTGGAGAAATTCCTTATCGTTTTCGTCATAATCGTAATGTTAATGAGGTGGTGTGGTCCCAGATTTTAACATGCTCTAGATCCTTCAAAGATTGACAAAACTTAACAAATATTGAAATGTAACTTCATCCTACATTGATAAACACTCACCTAAAATATTGTAGAAATATTCCAATAGGTGGCGCTATAATTAAGGCAATTGGTGTAAGGCTCTATCTCAAAACTACTTAACCTAGCTAAATAAAATTTAACATATAGGTTGTAAAGGTGTGTTGTATAACATACTAGAAATACAGCATTGCTGCGCCACCTAGTGATGACTTAAGAAGGATAAGCTAACTTTGGATGAGTCCTCGTATCTTGTAGATAATTGCAGATATCAACATCCAACCACTTGTAGTTTGTTAAGCTGATCAAGGAGATGTTTGGTTTAAAATCTCGTACCATTTGGGTTTACAGTTGATTTAATATGAATTTTTAAAAATATTCCTCCTATACATGGGACAAACTTGAAATCCCTGTGAGAGTCCACAGGATTCTTTGAAAGAGCAATGCTGCCATCTAGTGGGAAATAAAAAACCATGGCACACAGTTGCATTGAGAGCAACTTTAAATGCTGATATCCTAAAAAATACTAAAGATAATTTCATGAAACTTTCCAATATCATAGGGTACAGTAAACTACAAGTTCTATTAAAATTACAGGTCAATGCTCCTCTATAGCGCCACCAGGCGGTCGTTTGAAAAACACATTTGTTTTTGCCTCTATCTCTAATACCGTAAATCAGAATTTTGTGCTTTCTTTTTCTGTGTGTTCCTTAGATGATAATGGACGTTTTTCAAATGGGACCATGGACTTCTGTCTAACTAGATTTTTCGCTATTTGCAATTTTTCGTAAAACACATTTTTGCTCCCTATTCGACATAGTTTCTTCAAACTTGACAAAAATTTGTACATACCCTATTAAGACTACCCCGAATTTAATGGTACCAATCAATTGGTCAAAGTCCTTACCGTTTTCGAAATAATTGTAATGTTAATGAGGTGGGTGTGGTCACAGACTTTTAACATGCTCTTATTCCTTTCTTTGTGAACAATGTTTTAGATCAGTGTTGCTTTCAGCAATCAGACGCAATTTCTTCAGGGAATTGCAAATCTAGTTTATTATTATTGTCTGATTGCTGAAAGCAATCAGAGTATGTTATCCTATACCTTTCTTATATTTTTTTATTGTCTGATTGCTGAAAGCAATCAGAGTATGTTATCCTACTGCTTTCTTATATTTTATTATTCTATTTTCTTATTCCGTCAAAAGTTTGATGCGCTACTCCTCCTACAGTTTTGTAGCTAGAATGTTGAAACTTATACAGTTTGTAGGGGTTGGTTGTGTGAGTTGTGCGTGTATTCAGTTTTTTGATTGGAGTTATGGTTGATTTTATATGAATATTTTTATGAATTTTTTTTCCCATTGACTTAACATTGGAGCACCTTTAAATGCTTATATCTCAAAATACTAAAGATAATTTCATGAAACTTTCCAATATTGTAGCCTATAGTAAACTACACGTCTATTAAAATTGTAGCTCAATGCACCGCTATAGCGCCACCAGTGGTCGTTTTAGTAAGCAATCGTTTTTGCCTCTATCTCGAATACCGTAAGTCAGAAAATTGTGCTTTCTTTTTTCTGTGTGTTCCTTGGATGCTAATGAACGTTTTTCAAATTGGGACCATGACTTCCGTCGGTATAGATTTTTCGCATTTGCGATTTTTCGTAAAAACACGTTTTTGGCTCCAAATTCCACATAGTTGACCAAAAGACAAGATATCTTACATACCCTATTTAGACTACCCGAGTTCAATGTACCACTCAATTTGGCGAAATTCCTAACCGTTTTTGAGATAATCGTAATGCTAATGAGGTGGTGTGGTCACTGATTTTAACATGCTCTAAATCTTACTAAGAATGTCAAAACTTCTCAATTTTGAAACATAACCTCATCCTACAGTGATAAAGAAGTGTGAAAAGTTTTTATGAAAATATTCCAATAGGTGGCGCTATAATTAAGGAAATTGTGTTAAAGCCTCTATCTTAAAAACTACTCAACTAGCTTCATAAGTTTCAAAACGCATAGGTTGCAGGGGGGACTTGTATAAATACTAGAAAAAGGGCTCTTCTGCGCCACCTAGTGGTGACTTAAGAAGGATAAGATAACTTTGGATGGGTCCTGTTATCTTCCAAATAATTGTAGATATGAACATGCAACCACTTGTAGTTTGTTAAGTTGATCAAGGATATGTTTGGTTTAAAACTTCGTACCATTAGGGTTTATGGTTGATTTTATATGAATTTTTAAAAATATTTTTTCATCCTATCTAATTACATGGGACAAACTTTAAATCCCTATTATCTTGAAAAGTAGTTGATCAACTGGTATGAAACCTTGTAAGTAGATACTTCAGACCAATCTTTAAATGCTCAATCAATTTTGGCTCTATTGCGCCACCAGGTGGTCAGTTGGAGCACTAAAGTGTATAGGCCTTATTCTCCAAGTGCATTTGTTTTAAGCCCTACCTTTTACTACTTTATGATTCATTGGATAGTAAAATAATAGCCTATATTCATCAGCGATCTCTATTTTGTAAGACTTTTTCGCAATTGACGATTTTTCGCAAAACACTTTTTTGACTCCCTTTGTCAAATACTTTGACAAATCTTTGCAGTTTTCTACACATACCCTATTTGGGCTACCACAAATCCAATGGTAATATCCGTTTTGCGTAGTTGCGTACGGTTTTTGCGTAACACATCATGCAAATTTGACAAGCTAAGATCGTTATGTTAAGAACGCTGCAGCTCCTTTACAGTTTCACATAACTTCACCAAATTTTCAAGACTTCTTCCACAGTGTAAGATGAGTCAGTGCAACAACTTTCACAACGGTGGTCCCCTAGGTGGCGCTGCAGCCAATTCCTGACATTTCCTCTGTTATCTCTAAAAGTAGTTGACCTACGCGGACGAAACTTGACGTGCGCGTCGAACAGAAGGTCTCAAACGCTTACAGCTGTAGAATGTTTTAGATCGGTATTGCTTTCAGCAATCAGACGCAATTTCTTCAGGGAATTGCAAATCTAGTTGTCTGATTGCTGAAAGCAATCAGAGTATGAGATCCTACACCTTTATTATCTTTTTTTATTATTGTCTGATTGCTGAAAGCAATCAGAGTATGTGATCCTACTACTTTATTATTCTTACTTATTATTATTGTCTGATTGCTGAAAGCAATCAGAGTATGTTATCCTAATTCTTTATTATATTTGTCTGATTGCTGAAAGCAATCAGAGTATGTTATCCTACTACTTTATTATTCTTACTTTTTATTATATTTTCTTATTCCGTCAAAAGTTTGTCCCGCATCTCCTCCTACAGTTTATAGTTAGAAAGTGAAACTTACACAGTTTGTAGTGCTTGGTGGTGTGAGGTGCGCTATTATTCAGTTTTTTGATTGGAGTTATGGTTGATTTTATATTAATATTTTTATGAAATATTTTTCCCATTGACTTTGCATTGTAAGCACCTAAAAATGCTCATATCTTCAAAAATACTAAAGATAATTTCATGAAACTTTACAATATTGTAGCCTATAGTAAACTACACGTTCTATTACATTTCTAGTTCAATGGTACTCTATAGCGCCACCAGGTGGTCGTTTAAGTGCAAAATTAGTTTTTGGCCTCTATCTCGAATACCGTAAGTCAGAAATTTGTGCTTTCTTTTTCTGTGTGTTCTTTGGATGCAACTGAACGTTTTTCAAATTGGGACCATAGACTTCCGTCTAACTAGATTTTTCGCAATTTGCGATTTTTCATAAAACACGTTTTTGGCTCCCTATTCAACATAGTTTATCTAAACTCCACAAAAAGTGGTACATACCCTATTTAGACTACCCCGAATTTAATGGTACCACTCAATCCGCGAAATTCCTTACCGTTTTGAAATAATCGTAATGTAAATGAGGTGGGTGTGGTCACTGATTTTTAACATGCTCTAAATCCTACAAAGATTGTCAAAACTTCACAAGTTTTGAAATATAACTTTATCCTACAGTGATGAAGAAGTATGAAAAGTTTTGTGAAAATATTCCAATAGGTGGCGCTATAATTTAGGAAATGGTGTTTAAGCCTCTATCTCAAAAACTATTCAACCTAGCTATGTAAAATTCAACGCACAGGTTGCAGGAGGAGACTTGTATAACATACTAGAAATAGGGCACTGCTGCGCCACCTAGTGGTGACTTAAGAAGGATAAGCTAAGTTTGGATTGGTCCTGTTATTTTCCAAATAATTGTAGATATGAACATGCAACCACTTGTATTTTGTTAAGCTTATGAAGGAGATGTTTGGTTTAAAATTTCGTACCATTTGGGTTTATGGTTGATTTTATATGAATTTTTAAAATTATTTTTTCCCCCTATCAAAATACATGGGACAAACTATAAATCCCTATTATCTTGAAAAGTAGTTGATCAACTGGTATGAAACTTTGTAGGTAGATACTTCAGACCAATCTTTAAATGCTCAATCAATTTTGGCTCTATTGCGCCACCAGGTGGTCAGTTGGAGCACTAAAGTGTATAGGCCTTATACTCCAAGTGCATTTGTCTTAAGCACTACCTTTTACTGCTTTGTGATTCATTGGATAGTAAAACAATAGCCTATATTTATCAGCGATCTTTATTGTGTAAGACTTTTTCGCAATTTACGATTTTTAGCAAAACACTTATTTGACTCCCTTTGTCACATACTTTGACGAAACTTTGCAGTTTTCTACACGTCCCTATTTGGCTACCACAAATCCAATGGTAATATCCGTTTTCCATAGTTCCGTACGGTTTATGCGTTACACGTCGTGCAATTTAGACAAGCTGAGATTGTAATGTTTGCAACGCTGCAGCTCTTTGACAGTTTCACATAACTTCACCAAACTTACAAGACTTCTTCCACAGTGTAAGATGAGCAAGCGCAACATCTTTCACAACGGTGCTCCCGTAGGTGGCGCTACAGCCAATTCCTGTCGTTTTCTCTAATATCTCCAAAAGTACTTGACCTACGCGGACGAAACTTGGCGTGCGCGTCGAACGGGAGTTCTTTAACATGCCTGAGGCTGTGCAGTGTTTTAGATCGGTATTGCTTTCAGCAATCAGACGCAATTTCTTCAGGGAATTGCAAATCTAGTTATTATTTTTTCTTATTCCGTCAAAGTTTGTCCTGCATCTCCTCCTACAGTTTTATAGTTAGAAAGTTGAAACTTATACAGTTTGTAGTGCTTGGTGGTGTGAGGTGCGCTATTACTTTGTTTAGCCATTGGAGTTATGGTTGATTTTTTATGAATATTTTTATGAATTATTTTTCCCATTGACTTTGCATTGTGAGCACCTAAAAATGCTTATATCTTCTAAAATACTAAAGATAATTTCATGAAACTTTACAATGTTGTAGCTTATAGTAAACTACACGATCTATTAAAATTCTAGCTCAGTGGTACTCTATAGCGCCACCAGGTGGCCGTTTTAGTAAGAAATTGGTTTTTGGCCTCTATCTCGAATACCGTAAGTCAGAAATTTATGCTTTCTTTTTCTGTGTGTTCCTTGGATGCTAATGAACGTTTTTCAAATTGGGACCATAGACTTCCGTCTAACTAGATTTTTCGCAATTTGCGATTTTTCGTAAAACACGTTTTTGGCTCCCTATTCAACATAGTTTAACCAAACTCCACAAAAATTGGTACATACCCTATTTAGACTACCCCGAATTCAATGGTACCACTCAATTTGCCAAATTCCTTACCGTTTTGAAATAATCGTAATGCTAATGAGGTGGGTGTGGTCACTGATTTTTAACATGCTCTAAATCCTACAAAGATTGTCAAAACCTCACAAGTTTTAAAATCTAACTTCATCCTACAGTGATAAAGAAGTCTGAAAAGTTTTATGAAAATATTCCAATAGGTGGCGCTATAATTTAAGAAATGGTATTTAAGCCTCTATCTCAAAAACTACTCAACCTAGCTACATAAAATTCAACGCATAGGTTGCAGGAGGGGACTTGTATAACATACTAGAAATAGGGCTCTGCTGCGCCACCTAGTGGTGACTTAAGAGGGATAAGCTAACCTTGGATGGGTCCTATTATCTTCCAAATAATTGCATGTATCAACATGCAACCACTTGTATTTTGTTAAGCTGATCAAGGAGATGTTTGGTTTAAAATTTCGTACCATTTGGGTTTACGGTTGATTTTATATGAATTTTTAAAAAATATTTTTTCCTCCTATCAAAATACATGGGGCAAAACTTAAATCCCTATTATCTTGAAAAGTAGTAGATCAACTGGTATGAAACTTTGTAAGTAGATACTTCAGACCAATCTTTAAATGCTCAATCAATTTTGGCTCTATTGCGCCACCAGGTGGTCAGTTGGAGCACTAAAGTGTATAGGCCTTATTCTCCAAGTGCATTTGTCTTACGCCTTACCTTTTACTGTTTTGTGATTCATTGCATAGTAAAATAATAGTCTATTTTCATCAGCGATCTCTATTGTGTAAGACTTTTTCGCAATTTACGATTTTTTGCAAAACACTTTTTTAACTCCCAGTGTCACATACTTTGACAAATCTTGACAGTTTTCAACACATACCCTATTTGGGCTACCACAAATCCAATGGTAATATCCGTTTTCCATAGTTCCGTACGGTTTTTGCGTAACACGTCATGCAAATTAGACAGGCTGAGATTGTAATGTTTGCAACGCTGCAGCTCCTTAACAGTTTCACATAACTTCACCAAACTTACAAGATTTCTTCCACAGTGTAAGATGAGTCAGCGCAACAACTTTCACAACGGTGCTCCCGTAGGTGGCGCTACTGCCAATTCCTGTCGTTTTCTCTAATATCTCCAAAAGTACTTGACCTACGTGGACGAAACTTGTCGTGCGCGTCGACAGAAGGTCTCAACATGCTGCGGCTGTAGATGTTTTAGATCGGTATTGCTTTCAGCAATCAGACGCAAATTTCTTCAGGGAATTGCAAATCTAGTTATATTTTCTTATTCCGTCAAAGTTTGTCCTGCATCTCCTCCTACAGTTTTATAGTTAGAAAGTTGAAACTTATACAGTTTGTAGTGCTTGGTGGTGTGAGGTGCGCTATTACTTTGTTTAGCCATTGGAGTTATGGTTGATTTTTATTAATATTTTTATGAATTATTTTTCCCATTGACTTTGCATTGTGAGCACCTAAAAATGCTTATATCTTCAAAATACTAAAGATAAATTTCATGAAACTTTACAATATGTAGCCTATAGTAAACTACACGTTCTATTAAAATTCTAGCTCAATGGTACTCTATAGCGCCACCAGGTGGTCGTTTAGTAAGAAATTGGTTTTTGGCCTCTATCTCGAATACCGTAAGTCAGAAATTTATGCTTTCTTTTTCTGTGTGTTCCTTGGATGCTAATGAACGTTTTTCAAATTGGGACCATGGACTTCCGTCTAACTAGATTTTTCGCAATTTGCGATTTTTCGTAAAACACGTTTTTGGCTCCCTATTCAACATAGTTTAACCAAACTCCACAAAAATTGGTACATACCCTATTTAGACTACCCCGAATTCAATGGTACCACTCAATTTGCGAAATTCCTTACCGTTTTTTAAATAATCGTAATGCTAATGAGGTGGGTGTGGTCACTGATTTTTAACATGCTCTAAATCCTACAAAGATTGTCAAAACTTCACAAGTTTTAAAAATATTAACTTCATCCTACAGTGATAAAGAAGTATGAAAAGTTTTATGAAAATATTCCAATAGGTGGCGCTATAATTTAGGAAATGGTGTTTAAGCCTCTATCTCAAAAACTACTCAACCTAGCTACATAAAATTCAACGCATAGGTTGCAGGAGGGGACTTGTATAACATACTAGAAAAAGGGCTCTGCTGCGCCACCTAGTGGTGACTTAAGAAGGATAAGCTAACTTTGGATGGGTCCTGTTATCTTCCAATAGTTGCATGTATCAACATGCAACCACTTGTATTTGTTAAGTTGATCAAGGAGGTGTTTGGTTTAAAATTTCGTACCATTTGGGTTATGGTTGATTTTATATGAATTTTTAAAAAATATTTTTTCCCCTATCAAAATACATGGGACAAACTTAAATCCCTATTATCTTGAAAAGTAGTTGATCAACTGGTATGAAACTTGTAAGTAGATACTTCAGACCAATCTTTAAATGCTCAATCAATTTTGGCTCTATTGCGCCACCAGGTGGTCAGTTGGAGCACTAAAGTGTATAGGCCTTATTCTCCAAGTGCATTTGTCTTAAGCTTACCTTTTACTGCTTTGTGATTCATTGGATAGTAAATAAAGCCTATATTCATCAGCGATCTCTATTGTGTAAGACTTTTTCGCAATTTAAGATTTTTCACAAAACACTTTTTGACTCCCTTGTCACATACTTTGACTAATCTTTACAGTTTTCTGCACGTACCCTATTTGGGCTACCACAAATCCAATGGTAATATCCGTTTCCATAGTCCGTACGGTTTTTGCGTAACACGTCATGCAAATTAGACAGCTGAGATTGTAATGTTTGCAACGCTGCAGCTCCTTAACAGTTTCACATAACTTCACCAAACTTTCAAAGACTTCTTCCACAGTGTAAGATGAGTAAGCGCAACAACTTTCACAACAGTGCATCCGTAGTTGGCGCTACGCCATTCCTGACGTTTCCTCTAATATCTCCAAAAGTACTTGACCTATGCGGACGAAACTTGTCGTGCGCGTCGTACGGAAGGTCTTTAAATGCTTGCAGCTGTAGAATGTTTTAGATCGGGTATTGCTTTCAGCAATCAGACGCAATTTCTTCAGGGAATTGCAAATCTATTGTCTGATTGCTGAAAAGCAATCAGAGTATGTTATCCTAATTTTTATTATATTTTTATATTATCTTCTTCTTCTTCTTCTTAAATTATTATAATTTTATTCCGTCACTTTTGGATCGTCACTTCCTCCTACAGTAATTAAAGATATTTTTAATGCTTTCAAATAGTAGTTTTATAAAGCTTGACTCTGAGAAGTGTGGGCATTACTTTTTGTATGTGTCAGAATTTATGATGATTTTATATGAATATTTTTATGAATTATTTTTCCCATAGACTTTACATTGTGAGCACTTTTAAATGCTTATATCTTCAAAAATACTAAAGATAATTTCATGAAACTTTCCAATATCATAGGGTATAGTAACTAAACTACACGTTCTCTTTAAAATTGCAGCTCAATGCTGCTCTATAGCGCCACCGAGTGATCGTTTTAGTAAGCAGTTTGTTTTTGGCTCTATCTCGAATACCGTAAGTCAGAAATTTGTGCTTTCTTTTCGTGTGTGTTCTTGGATGCTAATAAACGTTTTTCAAATTTGGACCATTAAATTCTGTTGGTCTAGATTTTTCGCTATTTGCGATTTTTCGTAAAACACGTTTTTGGCTCCTATTCAACAAAGTTTCATCAAACTCGACAAAAATTGGTACACACCCTGTTTAGAGTACCCGAATTCAATGGTACCACTCAATTGCGATATTCCTTACCGTTTTCGAAAAAACGTAATGCTAATGAGGTGGGTGTGGTCACTGATTTTTTAACATGCTCTAAATCCTACAAAGATTGTCAAAACTTCACAAATTTTGAAACATAACTTCATCCTACAGTGATAAAGAAGTACGTAAAGTTTTATGAAAATATTCCTATAGGTGGCGCTATAATTTAGAGAAATTGTGTTTAAGCCTCTATCTTTTGTTTTTAAATCTTTGGCGTCATCTAGTGGTGGTCTGATGAAAGTTTGAAAGGCAATTTCTCTAGATCTGTGGAAACTGACATATGCATACATATATAAAGTGGGTATTTTTGGCTTTTAATAGTAACAGCTTTAAAATTGCTTTAATACGGTATTGCTTTCAGCAATCAGACGCAATTTCTTTATAGGAATTGCAAATCTAGTTGTCTGATTGCTGAAAGCAATCAGAGTATGTTATCCTACTACTTTATTGTCTGATTGCTGAAAGCAATCAGAGTATGTTATCCTACTACTTTATTATTCTTACTTTTTATTATATTTTCTTATTCCGTCAAAAGTTTGTCCCGCATCTCCTCCTACAGTTTTATAGTTAGAAAGTTGAAACTTACACAGTTTGTAGTGCTTGGTGGTGTGAGGTGCGCTATTATTCAGTTTTTTGATTGGAGTTATGGTTGATTTTATATTAATATTTTTATGAAATATTTTTCCCATTGACTTTGCATTGTAAGCACCTAAAAATGCTCATATCTTCAAAATACTAAGATAATTTCATGAAACTTTACAATATTGTAGCCTATAGTAAACTACACGTTCTATTACATTTTCTAGTTCAATGGTACTCTATAGTGCCACCAGGTGGTCGTTTAAGTGCAAAATTAGTTTTTGGCCTCTATCTCGAATACCGTAAGTCAGAAATTTATGCTTTCTTTTCTGTGTGTTCCTTGGATGCAACTGAACGTTTTTCAAATTGGGACCATAGACTTCCGTCTAACTAGATTTTCGCATTTGCGATTTTTCATAAAACACGTTTTTGGCTCCCTATTCAACATAGTTTAACTAAACTCCACAAAAAGTGGTACATACCCTATTTAGACTACCCCGAATTCAATGGTACAACTCAATCCGCGAAATTCCTTACCGTTTTTGAAATAATCGTAATGTAAATGAGGTGGGTTGTGGTCACTGATTTTTAACATGCTCTAAATCCTACAAATATAGTCAAAACTTCACAAGTTTTGAATATAACTTTATCCTACAGTGATGAAGAAGTATGAAAAATTTTGTGAAAATATTCCAATAGGTGGCGCTATAATTTAGGAAATGGTGTTTAAGCCTCTATCTCAAAAACTACTCAACCTAGCTATGTAAAATTCAACGCATAGGTTGCAGGAGGAGACTTGTATAACATACTAGAAATAGGGCACTGCTGCGCCACCTAGTGGTGACTTAAGAAGGATAAGTTAAGTTTGGATTGGTCCTGTTATTTTCCAATAATTGTAGATATGAACATGCAACCACTTGTATTTTGTTAAGCTTATGAAGGAGATGTTTGGTTAAATTTCGTACCATTTGGGTTTATGGTTGATTTTATATGAATTTTTAAAAATTATTTTTTCCCCCTATCAAAATACATGGGACAAACTTTAAATCCCTAATATCTTGAAAAGTTGTTGATCAACTGGTATGAAACTTTGTAGGTAGATATACTTCAGACCAATCTTTAAATGCTCAATCAATTTTGGCTCTATTGCGCCACCAGGTGGTCAGTTGGAGCACTAAAGTGTAAAGGCCTTATACTCCAAGTGCATTTGTCTTAAGCACTACCTTTACTGCTTTGTGATTCATTGGATAGTAAAACAATAGCCTATAATCATTTGCGATCTCTATTGTGTAAGACTTTTTCGCAATTTACGATTTTTAGCAAAACACTTATTTGACTCCCTTTGTCACATACTTTGACAAAACTTTGCAGTTTTCTACACGTCCCCTATTTGGACTACCACAAATCCAATGGTAATATCCGTTTTCCATAGTTCCGTACGGTTTATGCGTTACACGTCGTGCAATTTAGACAAGCTGAGATTGTAATGTTTGCAACGCTGCAGCTCTTTGACAGTTTCACATAACTTCACCAAACTTACAAGACTTCTTCCACAGTGTAAGATGAGCAAAGCGCAACATCTTTCACAACGGTGCTCCCGTAGTGGCGCTACAGCCAATTCCTGTCGTTTCTCTAATATCTCCAAAGTACTTGACCTACGCGGACGAAACTTGGCGTGCGCGTCGAACGGGAGTTCTTTAACATGCCTGAGGCTGTGCAGTGTTTTAGATCGGTATTGCTTTCAGCAATCAGACGCAATTTCTTCAGGGAATTGCAAATCTAGTTATTCTTACTTTTTATTATATTTTTCTTATTCCGTCAAAGTTTGTCCTGCATCTCCTCCTACAGTTTTATAGTTAGAAGTTGAAACTTATACAGCTTGTAGGGCTTGGTGGTGTGAGGTGCGCTATTATTCAGTTTTTGATAGGAGTTATGGTTGATTTATATGAATATTTTTATGAAATATTTTTCGCCATTGACTTTGCATTGTGAGCACCTAAAAATGCTCATATCTTCAAAAATACTAAAGATAATTTCATGAAACTTTAGAATATTGTAGCCTATAGTAAACTACACGTTCTATTAAATTTCTAGTTCAATGGTACTCTATAGCGCCACCAGGTGGTCGTTTAAGTGCAAAATTCGTTTTTGGCCTCTCTATCGAATACCGTAAGTCAGAAATTTGTGCTTTCTTTTTCTGTGTGTTCCTTGATGCTAATGAACGTTTTTCAAAATTGGGACCATGGACTTCCGTCTAACTAGATTTTTCGCTATTTGCGATTTTTCGTAAAACACGTTTTTGGCTCCCTATTCAACATAGTTTAACCAAACTCGACAAAAAATTGGTATATACCCTATTTAGACTACCCCGAATTCAATGGTACCACTCAATTGGCCAAATTCCTTACCGTTTTTGAAATAATCGTAATATAAATGAGGTGGGTGTGGTCACTGATTTTTAACATGCTCTAAATCCTACAAAGATTGTCAAAACTTCACAAGTTTTGAAATATAACTTTATCCTACAGTGATGAAGAAGTATGAAAAATTTTGTGAAAATATTCCAATAGGTGGCGCTATAATTTAGGAAATGGTGTTTAAGCCTCTATCTCAAAAACTATTCAACCTAGCTATGTAAAATTCAACGCATAGGTTGCAGGAGGAGACTTGTATAACATACTAGAAATAGGGCACTGCTGCGCCACCTAGTGGTGACTTAAGAAGGATAAGCTAAGTTTGGATTGGTCCTGTTATTTTCCAAATAATTGTAGATATGAACATGCAACCACTTGTATTTTGTTAAGCTTATGAAGGAGATGTTTGGTTTAAAACTTCGTACCATTTGGGTTTATGGTTGATTTTATATGAATTTAAAAAAAAAAAAAATCCCCCTATCAAAATACATGGTACAAACCTTAAACCCTATTAACTTGAAAAGTAGTTGATCAACTGGTACGAAACTTTGTAAGTAGATACTTCAGACCAATCTTTAAATGCTCAATCAATTTTGGCCCTATTGCGCCACCAGGTGGTCAGTTTTAAAACTGAAGTTTATAGGCATTATTCTCCAAGTGCATTAGTCTTAAGCACTACCTTTTACTGCTTTGTGATTCATTGGATAGTAAAATAATAGCCTGTATTCATCAGCGATCTCTATTATGTAAGACTTTCTCGCAATTTACGATTTTTCGCAAAACAGTTTTTTGACTCCCAGTGTCACATACTTTGATAAATCTTTACAGTATTCTGCACATACCATATTTAGACTACCACAAATCCAATGGTAATATCCGTTTTGCATAGATCTGTATGGTTTTTGCATAACATGTTATGCAAATTAGACAGTCTGAGATTGTAACGTTTGCAACGCTGCAGCTCCTTGAAAGTTTCACATAACTTCACCAAACTTTCAAAACTTATTTCACTGTGTAAGATGAGTCAGCGCAACAACTTTCACAACGGTGCTCCCGTAGGTGGCGCTACTGTCAATTCCTGACGTTTCTTCTAATATCTCCAAAAGTGCTTGACCTACGCGGACGAAACTCGCCATGCTCGTCGAATGGAAGGTCTTGAACGCTTGTGGCTGCAGGATGTTTCAGATCGGTATTGCTTTCAGCAATCAGACGCAATTTCTTCAGGGAATTGCAAATCTAGTTCTCTTTTATTAGTTTGATTGCAGTATGCAATCAAACTATTGTTCTTCTGTTTTATTATTTTTCTTCTTCTTCTTCTTCTTCTTCTTCTTCTTCTTCTTATTCTTCCGTACGTTTTTCGCCGATCGATATCTCCTGCATACTTCATGCGATTTCTGCCATTCTGGTATCAAAATGTTCAGCTTGTTAAGGACATGGGTGCTCTCTTTAAAAATTTATTCTGCATCTTATGGTTTTTATGCAAATTATGCAAATTTATGCAAATTTTGCCATAGAAATGAATGGAGAAGGATTTTTTTGAGCTCCAAACTTTCTGCATTTGTAACTTCTGCATTCTTTATGCTATCTTAAAAAATTAAGCATGCATTCCTTCAGCAATTTGTGGACTTTTTGGCTGTTTTCAAATAATTTTGCAATTATTTATAGTTTTTAAAATAACTGAAGTTGTTTAAAAATAAAATATAATGGAAGTCAATGAGAAGTCTGCTTTTCTCAAAAAGTTTTTCACTGTTTTTGAAATGTATCTCCTCCTACAATTTTTTTGCTAGAAACGCCATTCAAACTTCAAAACTTAGAGGAGAGCCGGGGCTCTTCGGGTATTACTTTTCTTTTGGATAAGTGTTATAGTTTTTGAACTACAGCTGTTTGAAATCAGGCAGATTTTGATTTTTTTCACATTTAAGGAGAATCTAGAGTGGATGACGTCATCACCTAGAGTGAGAAGTACTTTTCTTGAAAGAAAAAAAAAATTCTGATAAACTGCTGTAACTCAGCCACCGTTAGTCACAGAGTCATCATTTTTTCAGCAAAATGCAGGAAAATTCCTCTAAATTCATAAAATATAACTCTCAAACCTATAGTGCAAATACTTTTGCCCCTATATTGCCTAGAATGACATGAAGTTGCCTCATCTGCCCTATACCCAGCCATATTAAATTTTCACGCTTCGTCTGAAAGCCTATGATGTTTTTAACTTGCCATTTTGAGAACATGATTGAACTTACAATCATGAAACTTTCACACATTATGACCCCAAGCCTTGTGGTTCTCACAAGGGTTCAACATTTTTGATAAGTAAAAGACTTTTGAAGATATGAACATTTGTTTGGAGGTAGTAACCCTCATTGAAATGCATTGAATCTGTACTCTGCTCACAGATCCTGCTCTGTAGGTGATCAGTTAACGAGCTGCACCTGCGTTAATCAATGTTTGTAAACACCTGCCTGTCAGAGCCTTTGATGTCTTCCTGATTCATTGAAACTCTCACTATGTATTAATCTCATAGATTCATTCACTTTTGCACATATTCATCATTTAAACAAGATTTATAGACACATTTTTGCATTTCTTTCAACATTTTACACTTAATTACATGTCACGCAGTACATGGAGAATTTTCCAGTCTATTTTAAAGCTTCCATGAGCTTTTCATGCTTTCTTAAAAAAAACAAATAAACATATGATCACATCTACTGCAGGAATGCATTATGGGAGTTAACAATACAATTTTGTTAGTCTGCTGAACCTTAAGTTGGAGGTCTACTTTCAGAAATCATACTGCAACAAATTTTGGTTGAAATTATTACTGATTTACAGATGTGACTGTATTGAGTGTTTTACACTTTCTCACATTCTAAGTCTGACTCACCTTGATGACAGTGTGTATTTCATAACAAGCACGTTGTTATCAGATAGTTATTACTATGTTCTCCATTCTGGTCATTGTTGTAGTTGGACAGATGACTAGGAACATGGCTTTGTAAAAATGTATTCTGCCCACATGTTAAAAGTCACATTGTAGAGAGTTCACTATATAGTTACATGTATATAAATTTTTAATAAACTCTACTAATAGAATCATGCACATCTATGTAATAAATCACACCCAATGCCATTACAAACTTTTGTCTTCTTTCACTCATAGCAACATATAGCTAATTTGACAACCAGTGAAGATTTATTACATACTTTGAGATTCCACTAATATTTACCAATATGCTAGCTGTTATAACTCATTTAGCTATTATTCCATTTTTGTCCTGCTAATTTGGTATGAAACCACATATGTTCATATTATGCTGCTGTTTTGACTAATTTGACATCATCTGAGGTTTTTAAAGCTTAATTGGATTTTGGCTATTTTTTTATCAACATGCTAGCTGTTTTGGCTAATTTTGCATTTACTGGTGTTTTTTAAGGTAATTTTGAGTTTTGCTAATATCTTAGCATTAAGCTAGACGTTTTTTGTTCAATGCACATTTACCATGGTTTTTCCAAGCTAATTTAGCCTTTAGCTCATTTTTTTTGCAAATTTTTTGCTGTTTTAGTTAGTTTGGGATTTACTGAGGTCTTACTTATAGCTTTAAATTTATGCAAATAAGCATCAGCAATTTATTCAACCTTTTTTCCTTTTAAAACATTTTAGCTTATTCTGCTAAAAGTTATGCAATGAAGCAATTAAAGCAACGACCTTCTGCAATTCTGCAATCAAACGTATTTCCGCAGGAAATGCAATTTATCTAGTTTTGATTATTATAATTTTTTCCGTCCCGTTTTTCGATGGGCTTCTAGTCCTACAGTTTTTAAGATATTAAAATGATTTCAATAGTAGTTTGTAAAGTTCGTTTGGGAATAAGGTGCTATTACTTTTGGTAGTGATTAGAATTATGGGTGATTTTATATTAATATTGTTATGAATGGAATGTACTTTTGAAAGCTTGTAACTTGTTATGAAACTTTAGGATGTTATAGTTTATAGTAATCTAGAGCTTGATGAGCTCTGTGTTGCTGGTTATTGGCAAAAATCCCAATAACTTGCATTTTTTGGGGGTTTTTTTGACACTTTTGAAAAGTCATTTTCTGACCAAACTAATTTTCTTCTCGTTTTTTTCTGGATTGTGGATTAAAAACAAAGGATTGATCTGGGATTCCAGGGATATTTGGCAGATTGAAAATCAGGCCTCCTCTTGTTTACCTTTACTGCTAGATTTTGCTTCTGGATTTTTGGAGAAAGTCTTCAACAAGATGCCAAGAAGAGGTGAAGATGAAGTTACTTTGGTCCTGGTTCAAGAATTGCTCAACCAGCAAAAGTCATTTTACAAAGATCTCCTTGATCAACAAGAAAAAAGTTTTAAATCTTGTGTTCAAGTGATTGTGGACTCTATGTCTTCTCGCATGGACAACTTGGTTAAAGATGTCTTAAGTGTGACCAGAGACATCCAGGACCTAAAAACAAGTCTCCAGTTTTCCCAAGCTGATTTAGAAGATATTAAAACTTCTGAAAATCAGCAAGCTGGAAAATTGCAGGACATTTCAAAATGGCTGAATGACTATCAAGCTTCTTGAACAACTTAGCAGTTAAACTGGATGTGATGGATAACACAGCAAGGAAAAAGAACATCATCATTGATGGAGTTCCAGATGCAAAATCCGAATTATGGAGTGAGACAGAGTCCAAAGTAAAAAAAACTTTTCCAGGAGCACCTGAAAATTGATCCAAAGCTTATTGAATTTGAAAAAGGACATCGGATTGGAAGACCTGATCCTGCTGGAAGACCAAGATCTGTTCTGATTGAGTTTCTTCGATACAAGGACAAACAGGAAATACTGAGGAGAGCAAAGTGTTTCAAAGGTACAAGCATCTTTATCAACGAGGATTTCTCTGAGAAAGTTCGTTTGAAGCGGAAAGAACTACTTCCACAATTGAGAAAAGAGAGGGAAAAGGGAAATATTGCATTTCTGAAGCATGACCAACTGGTTGTTCACCCTCCACGGCCTGGTCACAGTTAGATACCACTTGACTTTGCATCTACAGGTATTTTACATTAATTTTTCTGTTCTAACTATCCATGTCAGTTTCTCAATGGCTGACTGTAAATGATGTGGATTCAAGTACTGTCAAGGACAAAATGGACAATTCCTTTATTGATTTCATTGATCCAGAAGAAAACTGTCTAAACAAGATTACAGATGGGACATGCAAATATTACAATGAAGAAGCCTTTAACACTTTGTTAAAAAAATCAGGGAGCAAGAGTAAAAAGATTTTTTCCAGTTTTCACTTAAATATACAAAGCTTACCAAAAAAATATGATTTGTTATTGCATTACTTATCAACACTAGAGCATAAGTTTTCTGTACTTGCTTTATCTGAAACATGATTAAATGATGACATCGAACAACTTTACACAATTTCTCAATATAACTCTCTTCATTTCTGCAGGAAAAACAAAAAAGGTGGTGGGGTTTCTTTATATGTACATGAAGATTTTGTGTTTTTTGAAAGGGAAGACTTAAAAATCAATTTTGTGAATACAAACACTGAAACTGTATTTATAGAAATTCCAGATTGCAGAGTACTAGGCAAATCTCTAATTATTGGGTGTGTTTATCGCCCACCTGATAGTAATATTCATATTTTTAATGAATCAATATCCTCTGTTTTGAAGATGATTAGTGCCAAAGATAAAGCCTGCATTATGCTTGGAGATTTCAATATTGACATTCTAAATGATGAAGTGAACTCTACAGTTGATTTTCTTGACATTGTTTACACAAATTCATTTTTTCCTCTTGTTGGTAAGCCAACAAGGATAACGAGCTCTTCTGCAACTTTAATTGATAATATTTTTATAAATTGTTATGAAAAGACAAACACTGCAGGTATCCTGCTCACTGATATTTCAGATCAATAAAAAAGTCTTCTATCACAAAAAATAAGTTATATATGAAGTCAATTACAAGTCCCACACCATTTAACATTTCATGGTATAAAATGTACAAAAATCAATTTGTTAAAATGGTTAAAAAAGCTAAAAAGATGTATTACTCAGAAAGACTGGCAAATTCATGTAAAAACATCAAGAATACTTGGAATACTATAAATGAGTTACTATGCAACAAAAAGGTGTCTAGGCCTTTACCACCTAATTTTTCAGATGGAGTGAAGAGCTATAACGACCCTCTTGATATTGCTAATGGCTTTAACAAATATTTTTTAAATGTAGGTGTTTCATTGGCAAAAGATATACCACCAGCAACAAAAAAAATGCCACCAATCTTGAATTTAAATCAAACAAGCTTAACTCATTTTGATCCACCAACACAAGATGAGGTGATGCAGATACTTCTGAAAATGAAGGACACAGCTCCAGGTCATGACGAAATGACAGCTGGTCTCATGAAGAAAGTAGCTCATTCAATAATCGAGCCATTGACTTATATTTTTACTTTGTCACTTAAAACTGGGGCTGTGCCAAAAGAATTGAAGCTAGCCAAAGTAACTCCTCTGTTTAAATCTGGTGACTCTAGTTTATTCCAAAATTATCGACCAATTTCTGTTCAAGGTACTTGAAAAATTAGTTCATGTCCAATTATCTAAATATCTTTCTCCAGTATGGCTTTAGAGAACACATGTCCACTGAATTGGCTCGGTTACAGTTTGTAAATAAAATCCAACCCGGTCTCAGTGAAATGCGTCCCTATTCCACGGCTTTGCACCCTCGGAATACCGTGCATAGTATACGCCAAACACGGTTTTTGCGTGCATATGATACGCAGTTGCAGCCCATTCAAAACAACAGGAGCGGCTTTTAGGTTTCGTTTTGATCACGTGGTCGGATGTTTAGGTTTCTCCAGATCACGTGACTGATCACGTGACTTTTGAGTTTCTGTCGGTCTATCACCGGCTAACAATATGGCGGTAGATCCACTACTTTTTTGGTGGAAAATCCCTCAGAATAAAATATTTTGTGGACTAATCTTTATTTTAATAATATTTCTAGCGAGAAATGTACCCGTTACTATCACGACATGCATTTATTTTGGACATACAGTTCGTAGTTTGTCTGTTTTGATTGACTTTTCGGGCTCGAAAATCGTAAAACAGCAACGTCTGGGGTGCACGGAACAATCACGGAACCGGGCGATCAGCAGGATTTGGGACACGACCCGCATCGGTGCCGGGTCAAGGTTAGAGTTAGGGAAGATTCGGAGAAACCGCCCAGAACCTTTTTTAATCGGGCCCGAATGACTTCTGTAAAGCTAGAACGTGATCAAAGTCTTTCTGCTTCCGGTCCAGGAGACGGTCAAACGTGATCCCGAAACGAAGATTATCAAAATAAAATAATGTTTCTTTAATTTCTGCCTCATAAACAAACACAAATGTCGGTTATTTTAAGTGACAATAACGAGGGATGCTTTCAGAAAAAATGAAGATAGATAAACACAATTGTGTTATTTTTTACTGTTCTTTTTATTTTATTATTATTATTATCATCATAATCATAATTATTATTATTAGTGGTAGTAGTAGCAGTATTCATCTATTATTATTAATAAAAAAATAATAATATTGTTATTATTATTAAAACATGATAATAATAATAATAATAATGGTGTTGTTATTATTATATCAGTAATAAATAAATGATAATAATTATTGATCCATAAGATCAACAGACTCCAAGTTTTTATGATTCTTGAAAGCTGAAGGGGTCAAGAGAGAATCTCACTATTCAGGGAACATTTTATATCGTTATTATTTCTTAAAATGTTATTGATACAGGTTTGTGTCTGTTGTATGCTTGGTTTAATAAAATATCAGAGGATCGTGCTGTATCATCCATAGGATGAAACATAAATGTAACGTAGCGCTGTCTGATTTCTTCCGGTCTAGCAGATGAAAATAAGTGATCTCAAAACACAGATTCTAAACCATCAGAATAATGTTCCTGTGATTTCTGCCTCATAAACTAGTAACGTTTATTCACAGGGCAAGCTTCTTAGTGGCAAGAACAAAATATGGAGGACATCACCTGGGTTTTGGGAGGGAATTTAACATATTTTAGGGTGTATTAACACTTGGGCTGTGTTTTGAGCACTGTTCAAGTGACAATTAGACAGTTGTTTTCAACATTATTTACTTCTTTGTGTTCAAGACGTACTCTTTTTAATGTACATTCTTTCATGTGTCTCAACTACATAGTGGCAATGGAATTTTATGTTGCTATGGCGGTAACAAAGGACGCTAGGCAAAACCTGAAAGAAGCTGCTGTTGCTCCGCAGTGATACATGTGAAATCATCTGCGTTTCCATTTAACATATGAGCTCAATTTTATCAAAATTCTAGTAATTGAGAAAAAACAGGTTTGCAATGAAACTGTTTCCATTCAATATTGTTTTTGATTGACAAGATATCTCAACAATACAGCATGCATATCTCAAAAATACAATTATTATTGAATATAAATGGCTCAGAACAAAGCAGCATACATAAACAAGATCTCAAATCAGAATAAGAGGGAGAAAGAAAGGAAAAAATAACAGTAGACAACATCTAAACAATGTTGCACAAGAGTAAACATATAAATATATTATTCTTAAAAGAAAGGCACAGGATATGTTTCATAGCTTGCAGTTTCTCATAAAAATACATGTACAAATTAAAGTCTATTAACTATTTTAAGAATGTGTTCTAAAAATTCAAATAAGACAGGCCTAGTTACATCAGTAATTCATGTTTGAAATCAACAAGAACTAGTGGCACTGTCAAAAAACAACATTTATTTATCAAATTTTTCAAATATTATGAAAGTGTTAATACCACATTTTTCTTTTTGGTTTTTTGTTTTTAGACCAAATCTAATCGTTTTGAAATGTAAAAGGAACACTATTGAAAGTTAACCAGCACTGAAAATCAAACCAGAAAAATTTAGATTTCTACCATTTTTAAAAACAATGAATAAAACAGTTGCTAAACTATTTATTTGACATTGCTGCAAGAATTGTCCGTATTTTTGTCAATTTTTAAAATATTATGAAGTTTATAGATGGATAAATAACATTCAAGATTTTGAAGTGATTTTCTTTTGCTTTTGGTTCAATTAAATAAACAATAAATTTCCGACACAGGTCTCAGTAGATCTTCTGATTCTCTTCAGTCAGTCGACTGTCTGCTTGCAGATCCACCATGAATGTGGTCAGGACAGAATGGATTATGGCAGTGTAGAAGATCAGCAGCTCCTGACACAAACTTTTTCAGTCACTTCTTAAGCTATCACAGGAAGTCCAACCTCTGCTGGGCCTTTCTCCAGAGTGAGTCAACCTGGGAGGTTCACTTAAGGTCCCTCACAAAAGTGGACCCTAAGAACGCGTATGGGTCTATAGAGGGGACTGTTCTGTTCAGAATTGTGTAAAAGAGGATTGGGATGGGGGGGTTGTGTTCCTTCTCCCTGAGGTCCACTGTCATCTCTACAGTTTTAAGTATGTTCAGCTCCGGGTGGCTTTGGCTGCACCAAAGGACAAGACGCTCTGTTTCCCGCTCTAACAAGTGGAGGAAAGCACAGTGACGTTTTGATGGAGGAGCTCTGGGATGATGGTATTAAATGCAGAGCTGAAGGCCACAAACAGGATCATGCATAGTTCCCTGCAGAGTCAAGGTGGTGTCAGATGTAGTGGAGAGCTGTGTTGACTGCATCGTCTGCGTCATTTAATCACGTGAGAGAGGACTTCTTAGGAACTGGATGATGGTGGATCTGTTGAAGAGACGGGTGAAACTTTGAGGCAGCTGGTCAGAGCAAACCTTCAGACAGGATGGAGACTCCATCAGGTCCTGGAACCTCCTGATCTTCTGCTTCTGAAACTGTTGATGCACATCAGATCCTCAGTCCAGGTTAGGTGTCCAGTCTGAAGGAAGTTGAGACAAGTTGATCCTTTAAATTAAGATTGATGGGGGAGGGAATGCTATGTTCCTTTAGAACCTGAATAGAAGTCGTTATGGTGGCAGCTCTCTGCAGGGTGGGGGTGGGGCATCTCTTTTCATGAGGGTCTGCAGAACTTTAGAAACTGCAGTTGTTGGCAGAAAACTGCTCTGTTATCTTTGCAGTGTTGGTCATATTAGCTCCCTTAATCTTCTTTTTCATGTTCCTGACCTATTTCTAAAGGTCACGACCCCCACTCCTTTAGGCCTCTTCCTTGTCCTTGCATTGCCTCAGCAGCTGTAAACCATTGTTTGATGTTGTTGAATTTGCAGAAGGTTTTGGTCTGCAGAAACTGATCTAGGTGTTCCAATGTTTGCATTTTGCATCGTGGACTCATCCGTCCATAACAGTCTTCACTTTGGGTTTAGCTGATTTCAGCTTTCTTCTGTCGGTTGGGATGACATGAGGCAGTGATTTGAAAATCTCAAAGCAGCGCCGGGAACAGTGATACATCGTGTAGTAGTGGTCCAGAGCGTTCAAGGTGGGACAGGTCACCTGCTGTTTGTAATAAACTTAATTACATTTGAAAAATATATGAAAAAACAAAACAGCACCCTAAAGAGCCTGGATACCCTTGATGGGGCTTTAAGCTCGTGGATCCTGTAAAACCTGCTGATGGGTCGCTCTCATTAGAATTGATACATACATCACTGTTGAAGTGTGGGACCTCTGTAAAATTCAAAATTCGTCAATACATTTAAAAAATGTGAAATAGCTTTGGTATGTACTCAAAATTTGGAAAGTTAGACTATATTTCTTCAGAGAAGTCATGATACATCCCATAAATGTACTGCACATTTTAAGAGGAGACGGTTGAAATTTTACATTGTTAGCAGCAGAGTCAACAAAGTTATGAAGCTCCAATTAATGTCTATTCATGTAGATTGCATAAAACTTGTCTAAGTTTCAGGGAGGACTGATCAAACGTCCCTTGTGTGATCATTGTTGTTTAGGAACAATCCTCTAAACTTCTTAAAATGTACAAACTAGGACTTGTTACTATGCAGAGTCTAAAGTCCTTGTCACCAACAGATTACATTAAACACGCATACAAGAATCCTGAAGTTCTAAATAATTAAGTTTCAGAAAACGAGTTTGTCAATTTTTTTACAGCACTGTCATTTACCTCAATTTAAAATCTAAAAAACATCTGTTCATTTATCAATTTAGCAATACCAGAGCTCATATTCATTTATATCATTATTTTATTAATAAGTAATTTGTTTAAGCCTCCCATCTCTTTGACCTGTGGTCTGATAAGAAGTTAAAAGTAACTATTCACAATAAATTAGGGATATTATTTACATACATTTGGTACAATGTACAAATCAAAACAATTACATAGTCAGCCCCAAAACGACCTGTTTATCTCACACCAAAAATTGCTTCCCAACCCAATCTCTAGTGAAACTTGACGGTAATTCTCCAAATATCCTAAAGCTTTTTTGAATGGCGTAGACCAGGGGTGTCAAACTCAGTCGCACAGGGGGGCCAAAATCCAAAACACGTCTTAGTTTTTGAGCCAAACGGGATAAACATTTATTGAACACACTAGAACTACATTACTAAAACTTTAAAACTGTAACTTTTTAATAGAATTATGAATTAAATATTAATGGCATCACCAGCGAAAATGTTGGTGTGAATCCTGTAAGCTGAGTTTGATTGCTGAAGATGAGTGCTGATAGATTAATTTTAATAAAGAATAAAGAATTGTCTGAATAGTGAGATTCTCTCTTGACCCTTTCAGCTTTCAAGAATCATTAAAACTTGGAGTCTGTTGATCTTGTAGATCAACAATGTATTTATGTATCAATTGGATTTTGTTTATGTCATTCATTTTATTTTATTTTTTTTACATAATAACAATAATGATGATAATAACAATAACAACAATAATAATAAATTAATACTGCTACTTCTACTGCCACTAATAATAATAATAATTATTATTATTATATTAAAAATATTAATATATTAACAATAATAATAAAAATGAACAGTAAAAAATAACCCAATTGTGTTTTTCTTTCTTTATTTTGTCTGAAAGCATCACTCGTTATTGTCACTTAAAATAACCGACATTTGTGTTTGTTTATGAGGCAGAAATTAAAGAAACATTATTTTATTTTGATAATCTTCGTTTCGGGATCACGTTTGGACCGTCTCCTGGACCGGAAGTAGTCAGGCAGTGATCACGTTCTAGCTTTACAGAAGTCATTCGGGGCCCGATTAAAAAATGTTCCGGGCGGGTTCTCCGAACCTTCCCTAACCCTAACCTTGACCCGGCACCGATGCGGGTCGGGTCCCAAATCCTGCTAATCGCCCGGTTTCGTGATTGTTCCGTGCACCCCAGACGTTGCTGTTTTACGATTTTTGAGCCCGAAAAGTCCAGCAAAACAGACAAACTACGAACTGTATGTCCAAAATAAATGCATGTCGTGATAGTAACGGGTACATTTCTCGCTAGAAATATTACCAAAATAAAGACTAGTCCACAAAATCTTTTATTCTGAGGGATTTTCCACCAGAAAAAGAGTGGATCTACAGTGCCGGACAGAAACTCAAAAGTCACGTGATCAGTCACCTGATCTGGAGAAACCTAAACATCCGACCACGTGATCAAAACGAAACCTAAAAGCCGTTCCTGTTGTTTTGAATGGGCTGCAACTGCGTATCATATGCACGCAAAAACCGTGTTTGGCGTATACTATGCACGGTATTCCGAGGATGCAAAGCCGTGGAATAGAGACGCATTTCACTGAGACTGGGTTGGTAGGGGAACTTTAAAGAGAGCTGGTGATGCGTTTACAGAATCATGTAAATGACACTAACAGCAATATTGGTCTTACCTAATCTTGACAACATAATATAATTGCAGTACAAAAAATCATTTGCTTTCAGGTATATTGTTTTGGTTTATGTGTAAACTCTAAATTAAATTTTTTTTTTTAGCAGGATAGTAGTCTAAACTATACAAGTTTTTGAACAGTGATTTTATTTTAAAGGAGATTGATGGATTAACTTGAATGAACGGAGAAACGTTTCAAATAAGTTGGTCTTAAATTCCATTTGCTATAATTCAGTGTTTGGAAAACGTCATCTGGATATAGGAGAACGTTCATTCAAGACTCGATCATCGATAGTTACATTTCCAACTGGTCCTCAAACACACCACAGAGTTCCGCCCAGCAACTCGGTCTATGACGTCTCATCCACTTCTCTCGGCGTCTACCGGCGGTAAGTGGGATAAAGTTCGCCCTCTTCTAATTTATGCATGTTAAAAGTAATTTGATGGCTTTTGGATGTCTTTTTTGTCACTTGGTGTCAGGATAAGACCCACAGAACTCAAAATAGCCTGTTAAGATAATTGTAACATTGCTATTTTCTCTCTCTCTCTTTGTAATCATGCTAGCTGGGTCTTCCTTAAACAAGGAGCTAGCTTTTGCCCCCTCGTGGCAACATGAAGGAACTCGCTTAACAAACACCAGAAAACGGTCATTTTCGGAAGAAAACAACATTAATTTAATTCTTACTTTGAGATAAACACTCCTTAGTTTCTTGTGAGCGTATTTTGACAGGAAATATGAATAAATTTGGCCGTTAAAAAAGGGGGGGCGGTATTTAAGGGTTTAGATCAAAGGTTGGACGTATTAACTGGCGGAGTGATATGAGCTGCCAGTGAACAATCACAGCTGAGAAGACTAGAAGTAATAGATACTTATTGCAGACTCCATGTCTATTGCTACAAAGATGCAACAGATAGAAGACTTAAAAAATAAAAAATATAAACATAAAATAAATAAAAAGAAACACTCATGATATTACAAGTATAAGAGTCAATAAAAACAATGACATAAAATGACCAAGTATCGTAAACTTAAAAAAAAAAAAAAAAAAAAAATTAAAAAAAAAAAAAAAAATTAAAAGTGGCAACCATACTAAAACTTTTAGATTGTGTACTGGTATTTAAAATCACTGTATCTCACATTGGTGAGAGTTGAAATGGTTTTGTAATTTAATGTGTTAAGACGATAAATAAAACCATAGATAAAACGCTAAATAGAAGCTGTTCAATACTAAATATCTCAAAAACTAATATGCTTCGCCTCAAATGTGGTTCCTAATTCGAAATGTTCATTTTTATGTAATTATTATCAGCTATTTTGTTTCTTGTATTATTTCAAGCATCAATTAAATTAAATAGTAAAATGTGATGAACACTTTATTGCACCATAGAAACAAAATTCTTAGCAGTTGTTTACCAAGAATCGGGTGTAAATTATTGCAATTGAGTTTTTTTTTTTTTTTTCTCAATATTACAAGATATTAAAATGTAATAAATTTAAAAATTTAATGCTCTCATGTATTGGGATTTTGCAATATGCGTCTAAATGTATGGTTTTTTTTTCTCTGTCAGCTCTTTCATGTGTCAGAAGGCTGAACACATAACCTTCATAGCAGTAACTACGTTCCCTCTATTTTCTCATTGTCTTATTGCTCTGTGAATTGTCTGTTATTCAGCTTAAGCATTAGGGCTGCCATAAACGATTATTTTAATAGTTGACTAATCATCGATTAATTTTTCCGATTAGTCGACTAATCGAATCATGGACAAAGTGGATGTAAAGAAAATCTGAAATATGATTAGCTTTAAAACAAAAAAATCCTAGATAAGCTAAAATCGCTAGCATATAGCTGAAATATTAGCTAAACTCCAAATTAGTCTAAAAAACTGTAAAAATTCCAAATTAGCCAAAATAGCTAGCATGTAGCTGAAGTAATAGCAAAACTCCAAATTAGCCTAAAAAAAAAACTGTAAAAATCCCAAATTTAGCCAAAATAGCTAAACATGCCAGCTGTGAAAAAATATTAGCTAATTACTCAAATTAGCCTAAAAAACTGTAAAAAAAAAAAATCCCAAATTAGCTAAATTATAGTGAAATAAATTAGCTAAACTCCAAATTAGCCTAAAAAAACTGTAAAGAAAAATCCCAATTAGCTAAAATAGTGTAAATATTAAAACTGAAAAAATCCTAAATTAGCCAAAAGAGCTAATATGTAGCTGAAATATTATCTTGATTCCAAATTAGCCTAAAAAACTGAAAAAGCCTAAATTAGCCAAAATAGCTAGCATGAAGCTAAAATATTAGCTCAACTCCAAAATAGCCTGAAAACCCTTAATAAATGCCAAAATAGTCTAAAAAGCTAGCAGAATGTCATTATAACTTTCAACTTTACTACAGTCTGACTCCACATATTATAAAGTAACGACTAACCGAATATTAAATTAGTTGTCGACTATTTTAATAGTCGATTAGTCATCGATTAGTCGACTAATTGTGGCAGCCCTATTAAGCATCAAATCATGTAAAGGAGTGATAGTGCAGTAGTTCTGCTGCAGCTAGAATAACAGATTCCCTCTTTATTTCAGACTTTGAGAAGCCTTCTCAGCCATCCTTTGGTGCTAAGGTAAGAATTTATTGTATCTAATGAATCATACAGTGTTTAATGAATTCTATTTTATAAACGAGTCAGATTCAACCTAATAGTGCTATGTAGTCCATGATTTTATTTTTCATTTCATTCAGTTACAATCCTTTTTATTAAGGATAAAAAGTGTTTATGTTGAAACCATTCGACAGATCAGTTTTAGAGTGAACCTGGTAAAATAAATATTAGTTAGATCATGTCAATCATAACAGTTTTTTCCCTACCACAGTTCACATGTTACACTGCTGCACATGTGTCTTGCAGTTAGGCTTGAACAGTTCTCAGAGGGAGTGTAACCATCAAAAGGCTGTTTAGCAAAGCAAATTGCTAAATGAATTTGAAAATTATTTGGGGTAAAACACAATTTTAATAGATCCTTTTTAAATTTCTGAAATTTAAAGAATTAAAAAAAAAATGTAACATTTAAAAAAAAGGATCTTTGTTATTGTAGTTCTCTTATAAAAAAAAAATAATTTGCAAATCAGACTATCAACAATTTCAAAAGAAAATAAAAAAAAACATTTTTAAGTGAAGTTTTAAATGTGGTCTTATAAACAGGTAATTTATTATACTTATTTATAAAATAATGACTGTTTTACAAATCATTTTCAGTAAACTTTATGTAACTTAAAATATGTTGTTCATCATCCAAAGTAGGGCTTGGCTATATAATCGATTAATTTTAATTTTATGTTTTAGGCCATTTATTTTTTTTAAATCGAGATTTTATTTTCCCTGCTCTCTGCCAGTGTAAAGTCAGCGCTTGTAAAGCGCAGACATGAAAGTTGCAGCTAGCAGAGGAGATTATACAGTGAGGCAGGGAGAGAAAGAGAAAAAGGTTGTTCAAAAAAAAAAAAAAAAGTACATGCCACGAAAAGCCCCCACCCCACCCTCTACCCCTTTTCTGCTACTCATCTCTGTGTGTAGCAGTTAGCTTTGCAGGGTTCTTGGTTCATCTCGGGTGTTAAAAAGTCTTAAAAGGCCCTGATCTGGAAATTTGGAAAAATGCATTAAAAAGCATCATAATGCTATGAATTTTGATATGTTGGTCTTAATAATGTTGGAGTTTAAAATGTTATCTGTATGACTTTTCTGGTGTAAAATGTAAAATTTTTAAACACGATTGTGTAAGTAAAGGACATTTATCAACATCACACTGGATGCCGACCGCTGATTAAAAAAACAAAAGGAGAAAAAGGAGGGTGCACTGATAGATTTCTGCATACGGAAACTGTTGTTGTCCAGCGCTGCGTACGGGCAGGGCTCTAAATTAACACCTGCCAAATGCAAGTAAAACTTTAATTTAGCAGGTTAAAAAAAAAGTCATTAGCCATTTTTGCAAGTGAACCATTGTTCATCCTCAATTGCAGGAAACTCAAACTCAGAATAATTATTTTTAAATTTCGACCTTGCCTCCTCATTTGGCTACCACAAATATGCATTCCAGAGTTGGTTCAAAACATTTCATTCTGACTTTATTGTGCAGGTTTATTTCCTCACATTCACAGCTGCTGGTGGTGCATTCAGGGTCTGCGTGGAATTTCTGCACTTTTGCGCTTTCATCAAGAGCTCGCTATTGCTCCATTCAGGTGCACTGGTAGTTTCTAGCATTTGCTCACATTGATCTCAGCCAACACAACCTCCATAATGTTTAGCTCCATGTTATTGTTACTCACATTTTTCAATAGACATGTTTTTTCTTGGAAAAAGCAACTTTAAAAGAATTGCTTTATTATTTCTAGTTTTTATCTTTATAGAAACATATTGTATTAAAAAAGGCTTGACTTGTTTTTTAATTAAATGCATTAGACTACTATAAAAACATTTATCAAAAATTATTTTAGAAAATATCTTCAAAAAACAGACTGAGGTGCAAAGTTGACCACATCTATGAGCATCCAGCAGGTCATCCATAAACTTTTCTGCTTCGCTGCTTTGCCACAAAGCATTTTCAATTATTATTAGTGCTTTTTCTTTTTTTTTTTTTTTTTTGATTTGATTTTGATTAATCATCAACTGAAAATAAATGAATAAATAAAATGTTTTGCTTGGAAATTCATAAATTATCCATAGAAACCTTTGGCTATTAGAGTACAGATTTGGCTGGTAAATTTTAAATGTAACCGGCCACCCCAGCTAGTAATCAAAAGTGTGTTGTCTATTAATGTAAACAGATTTTTTCACAGTTGGACAGTGTTTTCACGGAGCGGACTTTAAGACGTGGTGGACAAATACAGCAAAATTAATTAATAGAACATTTATAAAGACTGTTTTTTATAGATATAATGGGCATGAATCCACGTTGAACTAACTATTAGTGGTGCCTTTCTAACATTATTTAACACTACAGCGCTGTTGTTGAGCTGCTCCAATGAGAGAGCTAAATTTTTCCTGTCAGTGATATCAAGGCAATTTTTTTAAAACATTAAAAAAAAATTAATTTAGTTTTAATGAATCATCTGGAGAAAGAAGTAAGAAAAGACTATTTTCTGTCAAGCTGCCCCCCCTTTGCTAAATCTGTCCTGGTTTTCTCTGCGTGTCTTGTGTTTACAGTTAGAAAACAATAAAAATTAGTTCTTGCTATTTATTAATTGATTTTTATGCCATTTCATTTTCTTAAAAAATTCTAGAAAAGACTTATTAGAATCCTAATCGGGTTCACTGGATGTGGTGACTGACAGCTCTCCTCTTAGGGTATAAAGGAGTTGTTTTAGTTGTGCTAAAGAGAAGAAACTAATATGTGATAGAAAGTAAAATACTTTATAGGCATATTCATAGAAAACTATGTTTACCTCTATTTATTAAAGTTATTTCAACTTTATTATTATTTATAACTACTAAAAAGCCCGGTACTTGGGAAGTGATGAACAACACTTCAGTCCAATCCAATCTTCAGAAAAGACTTTTGCTTTGACTATTGTTTTCAGGTGAAGCTTTTAAAGCAGAAAGTTCAGGTCTTTAATTAAATTTGTGCAATCCTGAATGTTGAACATCAGTATTATTCTGTGAAATCAAAGATTAGATGTATTTTTATTAATTAATGTTGCTTAAATTGTTTTAGCAGCTCAAATGGATTTTGTGGATCAAAGTCTGACATTTTTTTTCTTTTTTGTTTGTGTCTTCCAGGTGTGGTCCAGACCATCGCTGCCTGCTGTTTTTTTAAAAACAGCTTTTGTTAATAGACAAACGGCCCTTTTCAGTGCCCCTGTGTTACTGGATGAATTGAGTCCTTTTAAGGGCTCCCTGATTTTCTGGAATTTGGATATTTGATGTTGACATTTTGAACTTGACCATTTTGAAACTGGAATTTTGAATATTTGATGTTGACATTTTGAACTTGACCATTTTGAAACTGGAAGTTTGAACTTGAATGCTTTGATTGACTGGAGCCAAGTGAAACACTTGAGAAACTCTTTCTACTGCATTGTGATATTAATAAACATTGAAATATTCATATACAAGACCAAGCTTTCAAATAAAAGATTTTCTGATTAAAGTTACATTGCCTTATTTCTGTAAAAGAAAAACCATTTGAAATCCTTTTGTTCATAAGTGAACCTGAGTTTTGTTGAGAAAATGCCAAAGAAAGGTAAAAGATCTCAGTCTGCTAAGACACGCTGGCTGAAGTTTGATCATCTTCAGGAAAGTCCATGTGATAGTTCTCAAAAGCTAAAAGAGAAATCCTCAAAAGTTTATAAAGGTGAGAAAGGAAAAGAAAAGCCTTCCTGTGAACCAAAGATTACATATGTGGATACAGTGAAGAACAAACAGCATCTTCATTCTTCATGTGAGGTGGGACCATCTCATGCAGGTGAAATGAAAACAAGTGTGAGAAAAGAGAAACCAACACTTGCAGTGATGTCATATGCTGATGTTGTGAAAAGAGGACAAAGCAGTGATGAATGTTGTGCATCCAAACCCTTACATGCTCAACGTGTAAATGAACCTTCTGTGAGACAGCTGTGTGCTTCTTGGAGCCAGGCTTCTTGGAGATATGGGAAATACAAAAACATGCAGTGTTCCTGTAACTCATTGACATTTCTGGCTTTTCTATGTGAAAATGAGAACATCACCACAGCTGATCTTGACCTGGTTTTAGATAAAGGTAACTCCATGTACACAGATGCCAGAAAAAGATTCCCTGCTGACAACCATCTTGCCACTGATCAACTTCCTGACACAGTACCTGCTCGCAGGTGTGTGTATGATGCAGACATGTCAATTCTGTCCCATTATGGCACTTTTGGAGACCCTCCACCTGGATCAGTTGATGAATTCTTAAGGTTGGATGCTGGACTTGCTTGTTTGCAGACAGAAATGCAGTACGCTTTACTGGTAATGATAGATTTGGTCATTGCTGTGTTCAGAACCAGTTCTGGAAGATTTGGTTTCTTTGACCCCCACTCCAGAAGCCCAGATGGTTTACCCTGTCCACCTGACATGTTTGACAGAGAAAGTGGTACAGCTGTGATGCTAACATTCACAACTCTCCTTGAAATGATTGACTGGCTTTCTTTATGTTATTCTATGAATGGAGCACAGCCCTCAAGTGAGTACGAGCTGAAGCCTGTGACATTTCAATGCAGCATCCCTATTATGAATGAAAGTGTCCCAGTTCCAGAGTCAAGAGCAACTGATGTCTGTGTTACACCCTCTCTGATGAATAATGATCATCAAGATGCCACATTGACAAAACATGCTGACCCAGAGATTGATGAGAATATTTATTTACCAGAAATAAATGATGACACAACAGATGTGGACATGCTGGTGGATTATATAACATCCATGTTAGATGATGTTCCTCAGACCCAGTCAAAACCAAGTGCAGATGCATTGAATGCTTGTATAAACAAAACTTCTAGAAACACAGTGAATGATAGTTCAACTGTTAATGAACTAAACTCTGTTGAGCAACAAAAAGTCTTATTGCCTCACAATGAATCTGATGTTCCACTTGAAATGATCATCTGTCAGTCACAACCAACTGGTCTTTGTCAAACCTCTGATACTGCAGAACAACAGAGAGCCTGCAAAATATCGAAGATTCCTAAACAACGAAGACAAAAAATGCACAGAAGGCAGCTTCAGTCTCAGACAAAATCTTCAAATAGAAAAGAGAATCAAAAAAAGAAAGAAAGAGAGCTCTATTCTTCAAATGATGAATACAAACAAAAGAAAAAAGTGTATTCAAGAAATAATTATTTGTCTAATCCTGAAATGCGACAAATAAAGAGAGAAATGTTAAAAACAAAGTACAAAGAGGATGAAGAGTTCAAATACAGGCAAAAGCAATATACAATACAACGATACAGAAAGGATTCACAATTTTTAGTAGCAAAGAAGAAATATGTAAATACTCTATATCAAACAGTAGCTACTTACAGAGAGAAGAAAAAAATATGTTCAAAGACTCGATATGAAAAGGATGCATGTTACAGAGAAATGAAAAAACACTCTTTGATGGTTCAATACAAAACTCAGCCTAATTTTAGAGACAAAAAGAGACGCTACATCCTTCAACGCTATAAACTTAACCCTTGTTTCAGGGAGCACCAAAAGTCTTACATGACTCAGCGTTATGGTAATGACCAAGCATTCAGAATAAAACACAAAGAGTTCATGAGAGAAAGTTACAGAAATAATATTGGACATAGAGGTGTGACTAAGATGATTGCAATGAAAATAAAGAGAAAATACAGACAGATGCGTAAACAAGCAGAAGAAAGAGATGATCTTTTGATCAGAGAAGCCATTTCTGTTTTTAGAACAAATATTAAAATTTCTCCTACTTACGTCTGCACTTCCTGTCATAAAGCTTGTTTCAAAAACCAAGTGACTTGCATCAGGTCAAATTACAGTAAAAAACCCCCACATCATTTCATCACAAGGTCTCTGACGGGCAAATATGTTCATGTTTGTGATGAAGGCTGCATAAATGAACAATGTAAAGTTCCTGAGAGAAGAACAGAAAACATCTGTCACACATGTCATAATTATCTGAAAAATGGATCCATGCCTCCACTTGCTGTTGCTAAAAAACTGGAGCTTTTTGATGTGCCAGAAGAGTTATCAGATCTAAACATTCTTGAAAGACATTTGGTTGCAAAATGTTTACCATTTGCAAAAATCATTCCCCTACCTAAAGGCAGACAGAACTTAATACGAGGAAATGTGGTTTGTGTTCCATCTGAGGTCCAGGAAACTGCTGAAATATTACCACGATTAAGAAGTGAGTCTCAGGTCTTAAGAGTCAAGTTAAAGAGACTTCTATGTTATAAAGGTCATCAGCTGTTCCAGAACGTGACATGGTCCAAACTCATGCAAGCTTTGAAGACACTGAAACAGATTCATCCACAATATCAAAGTGTAAACATCAGAGATGAAGCAGAACTGTGTGATCCTACACTCCCAGATGATGAGGATGAAGATGATGATGTAAGGATGGAAGATGAAGATTATGATGAGAATGATTTGATGGAAATTGACATGTGTGAAAAGGTTGCACTGACTAAAGCAGAACATGAAGCTAACAGTGAACATAATGGAGAAATGCATCAACCAAGTGAAGGACAGGAAAACCATGAGAGAGATGATCACAATAATGATGAACAAGAAGGAGACATTCCTAATGGTGGCTTTGCACTGGAATCATGTTTACAACCTTGTGATGTTTCAGAGGATATAATGAGCTTCAGTGATGGTATTTATTCTGTTGCACCAGCAGAGAGAAACAGTCCTATCAGCTTCTTTAAAACACCTAAATTAGAAGCCATGGCGTTCCCAGTTCAGTTTCCAACTGGTCTAAACACTCTGGATGAACAACGGCAAAAAAAAACTGACACCAAGCAGTTATTTTAAATCAAGACTTTTCTGCATTGATGAGGGATTTGCTCGTGACACGACATACTTGTTCTTTGCTCAGTTTGTGACCGAAATCTATTTGGCCAATTCCAGCATGAGCATACAGTTGAGAAAAGGCAAAGCTGTGACTAGAGATGGACGCAGAATCACTTCTGGCATGTTACAGGACAGAGACGAGGTGGAAAGACTGGTGAGAAATAAAGATGCAGTGAGATTCATGCAGCCTCTTCGTGGTACACCTGCTTACTGGGAGAAAACAACACGAGACCTGTTTGCTATGATCAGACAACTGGGCCCGCCCAGCTTCTTTTGCACGTTCAGTGCTGCCGAGTTCCGCTGGCCTGAAGTGATTGAAGCAATTAAGAGACAACAAGGTGAAGAGGTTGATTTTGAAGGACTTGACTGGTCAACTAAATGTGACATTCTCAGAAGCAATCCTGTGACAGCCATGCGCATGTTTGACAAACGTGTGGAAGCTTTATTGAGAGACCTGATCTTTTCTCCTGCTCAGCCACTTGGTAAAGTTATAGACTTTTTTTACAGAGTGGAGTTTCAGCACAGAGGAAGTCCTCACATTCACTGTCTGTTTTGGGTTGAAGGTGCTCCTGTGTTTGAGAAGGATGATGATAAAACAGTGTGTGACTTTGTTGACAAATACATATCTGCACAGATTCCTAACAGACACAAACAACCTGAACTGTACAAGAAGGTCACAGAAGTTCAGAAACATTCCTGGAAACACACTAGAACATGTTTCAAGACTGTGAACTCTGGATGTCGATTTGGTTTCCCCAAACCTCCCTGCAGAAACACAATGATCAGCAGACCTTTTGAAGAGGAAACAGAGAACGGTTTGACTATGCAAGCTGCAAAAGACAAACTCAGACCACTGAACCTGCTCCTAAATGAACCTGAAAGTGCCTCAATGAGTTTAGATCAGCTTCTGTCTCAATGTAGTCTGACATACAGTGAATATGAAGCATGTTTGCACATGATCAGTAAATCCAACACAGTGATTCTGAAACGTGACCCAAAAGACAGCTGGACTAATGGATACAACCCATCTGCTGAAAGCCTGGGACAGCAACATTGACATCAGTTACATCCTGAATGCTTATTCTTGTGTCATGTACCTGACTAAATATATAACAAAGAAAGAAGCCGGTCTGTCTGACTACCTGAAAACAGTCATTGAAAGTTCCAGCACAGAGAGAATCAATGAGAGCGATGAAATGAGAGAAGTCATGCAGGCATATTCAAAAAAAAGAGAAGTAAGTGCTCAGGAGTGTGTGTGCAGAGCTACAGGACTTCACATGAAGAAGAGTTCACGCAGTGTCATATTTGTACCTACTGATGACAACCCAGTGAAAATGAGCCGTCCACTTTCTTACCTTGAGAGCACGACAAATGACAGCTTAAACATCTGGATGACATCACTGACTGACAAATACAAAGCTCGTCCAGAAACACCGGAGTTTGAGGAAATGTGTCTGGCAGATTTTGCATCAACTTGTCGAATTGTTTATGGCAAACAGACAAATGGTAAAGGTGTGCTGCCCCTGCTGAACGAAATGGGATTTGTACAGAAAAGAACCAGTGATAAGCCTGCTGTGATCAGATACCACCGCTGTTCAAAAGAGAAAAATCCTGAACAATACTTTGGAACCATGATCAAGCTTTATCTTCCCTACAGATCAGACTGTGAACTGAAAAGTCAACATTTTCCCACCTACGAGTCCTTCTATGAATGTGGAACTGTCCGTCTTCCTGGTTCTGAATATTCTGACTATGTGAAGAACATTGTGAAGGAAAACAGAGACAAATATGAGAAAAGCTCAAAGGAGATTGATGAAGCTTTGGAGGAGTATGAAGAGAACAGAGATGAAGTTGATGAATGGTCTAATCTTAATCCACAGTCTGAGATGGTGAGAGTTCCCTGTGATCAAGGAGCAGAGTCTGATCATGAACATCAGGAAAATGTCCCAGATCTCAATCGTTCTGAAGTTGTTGTACCTGAGGTCAGATTAACAAGACAAGCACCTGCAATTGAAGCCGCTGAGCTACAGAGAATGTACCAGAACCTGAACCAGAAACAGGCCTGTGTGTTCTACAAAATAAGAGAGTGGTGTTTGAAAAGAGTGTGTGGACTGAACCCAGAACAGTTGTTCCTTTACATCAACGGTGGTGCTGGAACAGGAAAGTCTCTTCTGATTCGTTGTCTTTATTCAATGGCTTCTAAGATACTGAGCAGAATGCCGAGACATGCAGATGAACCAGACATTTCAAACCCAACTGTCCTGCTGACATCATTTACTGGTACTGCAGCCTACACTATTAATGGCACGACACTGCACTCCTTGTTAAAACTCCCGAGAAGTTTAAAACCTCCATTTCTTGGACTTGGAAACCAGCTGGATGAAGTGAGAGCTGAGCTTTTGAATGCTGAGATTATCATCATTGATGAAGTTTCTATGGTGTCTAAACCTCTCTTTGCTTATGTTGATGCACGGCTGAAACAAATCAAAGGCAGTCAGAGACCTTTTGGAGGAATGTCTGTTATTGCAGTTGGAGACTTTTACCAGCTCCCTCCAGTGAGACAGTCTAAACCTCTGTGTGTTTATGACCCATCACAGCTAGACCTTTGGCAGGAGAACTTCCAGATGATCACTTTGACAGAAATAATGCGTCAAAAAGATGATGTTGCTTTTGCTGAAATGTTGAACAGGATCCGTGTGAAAGTAAAGTCAGATGTGTTGTCAGATGCAGACAGAGCTTTATTAGCACAGACCATTACTGAACCAGAGAAGTGTCCTCTAGATGCTCTTCATATTTTTGCAACCAACAAGCAAGTCTGTTCTCATAATTCTGTAACCCTCCAGACTGCATGTTAACACAATAGAAATTCCAGCAGATGACTTTAAGAGAGACCCACGAACTGGCAGAATGGCACGGCTGGACAAACCCTTCAAAGGAGGTAAAAATGAACTGGCAGACACAATAACAGTTGCTGAAGGAGCCCGAGTCATGCTGACCAGGAATATTGATGTACACCATGGTTTGGTCAATGGAGCTTTTGGTAAACTTCTTAATGTTATAGCTTCTGACAGTGATCAACGTGTTGTTAAGGTTGGACTAAAAATGGATAATGATACAGCTGGAGGACATTCTGACAATGTGGTGTACGTGGAAAGAGTTGAGGAGAACCTGAAGCAGAAAGGTGTGGTTCGCCGACAGTTCCCTGTTAAACTGGCTTATGCATGTACAATCCATAAAGTTCAAGGAATGACAACAACTAAAGCTGTGGTGTCACTGAAACATGTCTTTGAGGCTGGTATGTCATATGTAGCCATCAGCAGAGTCACTTCTCTCAATGGACTGTTTTTACTGGATTTTGATGAGTCTAAGATTTATGCCAACCCAGAAGTCACTGCTGCACTGGACACCTTGAGACAAACAGATCTGGATGACATGATGCCTTTGCTGCATTTGAAGGATACAGTGAGTAGACCGGATACTATGACCATCATACACCATAATACTGAAGGACTCCCAGCTCACATATGTGATATCAAGAGCCATCATGAGTTGCATCTTGCAGATGTTTTATGTCTCACAGAAACCCATCTACAAGGTTCTTTTGTTGCAGAGAGTCTTTATCTGAATGGTTACAGTTTGTATTATCGAAACAGATATTTGTCCTACACTAACCATCCTCAGCTGGCCCAGAGAAGAGGTGGAGGAGTGGCTATTTATGTCAGAAACCACATTACTGTGACAGAGAAGCGCTACATAAACAATGTGACTGACCTTGAGTTTGTGGTTCTGAAGGTTGAAGCTCCTGTAACTGCTTTCATTGTTTCTGTTTACAGGCCTCCAGATTACTGTCTGAGATCTTTCTTGACTAACTTGGAAAGTTTGCTGTATTCACTGGAGTTATTGGAGATCCATCCCATCATTGTTGCTGGTGATTTTAATGTAAATGTTCTGGTTGATAAAAATACACCTGTTTTGCAGCTGTTTCAGACTAGAGGATATGCACAGGTGATCACAGAGGCAACAACAGAAAAAAACACTCTACTGGACTTGATGTTTGTGTCCCGACCAGAACAGTGTCTGCATTCAGGTACCATGAAATCATATTACAGTTATCATGACCCTGTGTTCTGTATTATGTCTTTTGACAGGTGATAAATTGAGCAACTTATACAGGTGACTGCAAAGACAAGAGGAAATGTCTACCAAGAATCATGTCTTATAAAAAGGTTCAAAAGCCAAAAGTATTATCCTGATTACAATCATGCTTTTCCTGTATTCATAAATGTACCAGTTTAAGATTAGTTAATGGAGATCATGGTCATTTTGATTTGAACACGTGATTATTGTTTATTGAAATAGTATGTTCTTGAATTTGTTTGACTTGTTCAATGATGGAGTTTAGTTTATTGAAATAATATTTACTGGAATTTGTTTGACCTGTGCAGTTACCGGGTGGTGGGTTTGGGTTGGATAACTGCACAGGTCAGGCAGCTGATCACAGCTGCTCAAACTTAAATATAGAATCAGAAAGGATGTGTTCCTAAATAAACACATCCTTTCTGATGTACTGCTCCCTGCCAGCAACACAGCTATTTATTTTACTTTATTTATTTATATATACAGATCTGCTGTGTCATCAGTTTAATAAACACTCTGGTTCTGTAAAAGTCCAGAGACAAATCCTGCAGATCAGATATATAACAGGTCCACCATCATTTTGTCAACTGTCAGCAGCAGACAGAATTCACCAGCTTGATGTCTTCAATGGTTTTGAGTACAATCTGACATCACAGTGACTCGTCAGTGGACCAAATACTACATCTTTGTGCATGCAGCTGCCTTCTTACCCTGAATGATAGAAGATTTACATTTCATTCATATGGTTTTATGATTTGTTCTTAATTAAACATAAAACATTTAATCCCATCTTTTATGAAGTATTGCTGCTGTAGTGGCAGGGACAGTAGTTCATAGTTTTATTCAGTGTGGTGTTTTGTTTTGAATCCTTTAAATTGCTGCATGTTCTAATTAACTTGAACCTCACCAGTAAATGATTTTAAAACTGAGGTTCTGTGTTTCTTCTGCAGGATTTTTAGAATTTTAAAGAAGAGCAGGCTTTGTCCATTCTCAGAAACTAAAATATGGCATAAGGGCTTTTAAAAAATAAAAATACAATAACCATTTTAAAATGAAGCAGTGAAAAAAAACAGGTTTGGGCCCATAACCATTCAATTTTCTAGCTTAAGTCCTTATTTGCATTTTTTTTTTTGCTCTTGTATTAGAAAAATAATTTTAGAAATGCATGAGCATATTTAAGCTGCCACAATTTTGTTTTTGTCACATTTTCATTTACATTTTTACCCAACTGTCCTTTGTCGTTATTTTTTAGAATTCAGAATTATGTGTTTAACTGTTGTGCTCTATGGGTTTGCTTTTCTTTCCTTTAGAAAATGGTTTTAGATTAATTATCTATTGTATTATAGTTAGATTGATCTTCTCTTCTTTTTTTTATTTTATATTAGGAAAAATAATTAAGCTTTTAATAAAAAAAGATTGATCAACTAGTTACATAAAATGAATTGAGTTTTTTTTTTTTTTTTTTTCTCAAATTGTATGTTTTAGTAATAGTTTAATTTTGCAACTTTTGGATAAAAATGTTACTTAATGCGAACCATGTGAACAGTAACATTTTTCTGAATATTATTCCATGCCTTCTTTTTATGTTTTGAAAAGTCATTGAAACATATAATTTCAAATGTTCTTTCCCTTGTGAAAGCTTCAATTATTATTTTTTTAATAGCCAAAGACATTTATCATTCATGTATTGCAATGTATTTAATGTACATTTAAATTCTTTTTAAATTAATTAATTAACTTATTTATTTGCTGTTTTTTTAATTTTGAAAGGAGTGTGATTTTTATCCGGATTTTTTTTATTACAAATGTCAAAACCTCCAGCAACAATTTAACACAAGTGCAGGCCAGACTTTCACTGCTGGACCTCACAGAAGACAAGACTCCCTTTTCAGCTTCAGCTTCAGACATTCCTCTCAGATCACCTCTGGCATGGACTCTTCTGCTGTCCTGACCTGTCATCATGGCACACCATCAAAGAACCAACAACTGCAGCATCTACCCACAGCTGGTTTCTTCTCCTTCAATGACAAAGGTAGGAAACTTGCTCTTTTAACTACAAGAAATGTTTCAAATTAATGTAATTATTCTTTAAGTTTTAAAGCAAACTGGATTTGACTTTATGTTTTGTCTTTTATTCAGATCGCTCAAGTCTGCTCACAGATTCATTCAGTACAGCACAGACCTGCAACACGCCTATCAGCCACTGAAACCTGAAAATGATTCAGACTGAGAGAATGCAGCAGCAGTGTTTGAGGTAAGATCACAGACAAACATGGATATTTGGAATATTTGTTGTTATAAATATTAATGAAAGTGTTCATGTGTGTTGTCTCTTAGAACAAGCTGCATCCTTCCACATGTCAGTGCAGTTTTCTGAGAACAGCTGTGGGACTTCTGTTGGTCATTTGGTAAATGATCAACATTTGCTGCATGAAATCCTGCTGCTACAGATCACCATCATGACAGAGGATCGACAAAGGACAAAGAAGGTTTTTTCCACAACTTTCAAGTTTTTAATTTTTTTTTCATTTAATTCTAGCCCATCTCCCATCATGACAAAAGGTGAACAAAGGACACACATATATAGATATTTACATATATGTATACTTTTTTTAAATAACTTTTAAGCTTTTTTCCTGCTTTAGCTCCAACCTATCTTCCATCATTTTAAGTTTTTTCTAAAGGTTTTTTGCTGTGCTGGCAGCGACACTCTGTCAGGACTTTTAGTAGTTGTGAGCTTTATTTTGCCTTAGTTTAGCTGTTGAATAGATTCATTAACCTGAACATCAGCAGTGAGTGAGTCTGTGTTTGTGGTGTTGTACCATTCTTTGTATTTTTTGTTAAATTTGACTTCTTCTTTAGTTTCTGCCACATGTGACAATGTTTTAATAATGTTCCTTTAGAAAACTTGTTTTACATGAATATTAAATTCAGATTCAGATTTGGAAAACTCTATTAGTCCCAGAGGGCAATTAATTTTTAGCATTTCAAGTGCAGTTTCTCATACAAACACAATCACATTAATGTGTCAGACCATCATAGTTTAAAATGAATATTACTTTGCTCCATTACAGCAATACACAACAATATCACGATCAGCAATGGCCTCAAAAAACACTTTTATCTAAGTTCAATAATGTAAATACTGAGGGCACTAAAGACTGAAAAACGATTGGTTTTCCGTGTTGGAGCATACATATTATTCTTAAATATTACTGAATGCATGCATTTGAACTGTAAGTTGAGTTGATTTCTTTTGTAATGTAATGTATAAGATTTTTATTTCATATAGTTTTTTTATAAATGTATCACATGCGGTCTTTTGTAAAGAAGAAATGTCTAACTAAACCAAACTATTTTTTTTTAAATATTCATTTATCTTTTTATGAACATTATGAAAAAAATGACTGTGAAGATTCTGTTTTAAAAGACTGTTGCACTGAGATCTTCTTTTTTTTATTTTAATATTTAACTACTTTTTTCATCTACAACTATCAAAGTGTGTTTTTATTGTTTCTTCCTGTAAAACTATGTATAAATAGTCTACTGTTGTTTCATTTTATTTTAAGAATAACATTTATTTTTATTACAAAACTGGTTCACTTTTTCTTTAAAATAATTTAAACTGATGCATCTGTTCTAAAGAATTGTATGTACGCCATAAAAGGTTTTTTTGTTTTTGACAAATAAAAACTACTATGAAATGCTTCTGCTTTTCAAAACATTATTTTGCAAGGCATTTCCTCCCGTATGGCATATCAGTATTAGATTTAATTTCTTTGCTCACATAGTTCTTAGAAACGGCTCAATTTCCACTGAAAGAGCATCATCATGATCAGTTGCAGCTCCCTCATTCATTCCTCTACTTACAAGTTAATTGATCTTTCTACAGTATAACAGATTAGCGATTAGAACAAGTGTTTTGGGAATATTGTTCTTAATTCTGTTAATAGTTGAAGTCATTTTAAGTAACCTATTGTTTTTTGAAACTATTGTTTCTGCAACTCAAGATGAACAGTTTCACCTGTTAACTGCGTGCTTTGTATTCATAATTGTATTCATAACAACATTCTATCAAGATCAGCTGTCTTTGTGACACAAATGTGAACAAATCCAGGAATTATATCAGCGCAGTCCACTCTAAACATGCAGATGGATGGGTTTTACCAAGCGGTAACTCCAGTAGGCAGATTTGAAATCCTTAAAATACATTGATTCCCAAAAGAAAATATATGCTACATTAATAGCATTACCAATTATGTAAATACAACTTTACTGCATATATATGAAATTATAAGGACAGTAATACCTAAGTTGACAACTTGCTGACTATTTGATCATTTGATCACTTATTTTTCTTCTTTCTCTTTTTGTTATTGTGCTTTATTATGGTTTGATGGCGGTAAACACTGTCTGATTTTGTTCTTTCACTGCTTAAGCCATGTTCTGTCATGTTCAGTTGTTCAAAAAAAAAAAATAAAATAAAAATAGAGAGGGCAGAGGGAGAGGATAATCAGGAAGTAACAAAATGTTGCAGTACCGCCACGTACCAGAAAGGCTTGTGCTTAGAGGGAGCGTTTTCTAATTGACCCCCATATTAGAATCGTTATTTTCAGCTCTCTAATAAACCCCTCTAATGCCTGGTACTTGAAGTTTTTATTTTTTCAATAGTTTCATTTTTGATCCATGAAAACTCTGGGGGGAGTGGATTTTTTCTAAATTTGTAGATATATATACAGTATATAATTTTTTTTTTTCTTAATAAGGGGACTCTGCTTTATGATTGACAGATGATGATCATGGTGGATTCTGGGAGCAGAGCTCCGGTGTTTTGCTTGTCTGCTAGACTGCAACAGTTATGGCGTTAGCATGAGCACTGTGTTTCGGTTTTTGTCCTGGTACCATGCTGTAACTGTTTTAAAACACTCTCTGGGAGTCCTCTAGTGCCTTTTCTCCAGTAAGCACTAAAAGAATAACTTTATATTTACCGGAAATAAACCACTATTACATATTATGATTATTTAATTCCAGTAGATTTCTTTTTTCAAAATATCTTCACGTCAATGTTTTTTATTTTTTAATAATACCTATGATGTTTAATGTTAAAAACAATAACATTTTCTCTTTATTTTTATTTATTGCCATTTTATTTGATCAAAGTCATAATAGATAAGAACAGGATTCAGATCTGCTACAGTAGCACCAGAATCTCTTCATATAAAGTGACTGATATCACACAAGTGATCCACATTTTTAAAGTAAAATTGTGTAGACATTAAGAGAACTTTTAGTCAATAGGAGCGTATAATGTAAATATTTAATTTTGAACAAAGTTGTACATGTTTATTTTTTCGCTCTTTGCCTTGTGATTTAATATTACATATTTGTCTTGTATGTTCCTCTCCAGGTCTGCTTCTGGTGATGGTGAGTGAGTTAATAATCTAAAACAATCCAGCATTTACATTTTAAGGTACTAAAATTCTAACTGTGACATTTGTTGATTACTCTTGCTGAAATGTTGGATTCAATAAAATTATGCTTTATTTGAGTGACGAGTCCTTTCTGTTTGGTCACTGTTTTAATGTGCAAGTAAAACAAAAAGAAATGTGGGTCAAGGTCAGATGTGTTCTATATTTATTATTGAAAGAATATTTCAAGTATCACAAGCATTAAATCATTGACAATTTAGTTTTTTTACCCTTCATTTAAAGTAGGGACCTTTTTAAACATGTCATGGTTAGAAAGTATCATTACTGTCTATTTGACATTTTAAAAACCTAGTGAATTATCCTAAAGAGTACATTTATATCTACTGGAAACAATTTTCAGTAAGAAATGAAAGAAAAAGAAAAGTTTAGAAGCAGCTGCTGAATGTTCTCTCTGACCCCCATGACAAGCTCCAGACGTCGTCCACAGTGATGAGAGAACAAGGAACTGCTGTTCCTTGTAAGCTTAAAAATAAAGAAGTTCCACCACCGTCCGCCTCAGCTGAACCAGCAGGTGTGGGTACCTGCCGAGCTCACGTCGCTTTGGTGGTGTTGTTGAACTGTCCTTTCTGGTGATAAATGGAAATGACGTCACTGTTAATCCAAACTGTAATTCTAAGGAAAAGAAAATAGATTTCACTCAAAAGCATGATTTGTACATGTGTTAAATACACAAAATTAAATATTTCATCTAATTTATTATCAAAATACACGTGAATATCTTTAAACCAAATCTTTTAAGAAAATGAGTTTGTCTTTGAAAGAACATCACAGTCTTCAATTTGGATTGTCATCAGAAGAAGCAGCACCAGTAATGTTTAACCTCTTCACACCTGACACATTTTGACTAATATTATCACAGTCGTTCATTCTGACTGTGTGTTTAGAGGGTTAACGTAAATATTAGCTCCAGCTTTAAGAAGTTGACGTGATTAACTTAACTAAGAAGAAAAAAGAAATCCTCCTCATGTTGTAATCACAGCATTATGTGATCATATGTTAACAATTTGATTTTACATTTAGAGAAAATAAGGTTTACACAATCATATATAATTAACTGCTGTGGTGTAGTTGTTTATGTGTATATAAATGCCTAACAATAAAAAATGCTTAGGAACAAAAGTGAAGAGTTCAAACTTGGTTATGAAGTGATGTTCTGTTTCATACTAAACACGTACCAGACGGAAATTACGTTTCATTGGTTGACTTATAAGTCACTTCCCACGCTTCACATAATTGTTGTGTGAAACAGATCAATTACTTACCTGTAAAGATTCAATGATGTAAATATCCACCGCGATCTGCTTTTGCTGGAGAATTGAAGCTGTTAGCATTGAAGCACTGCAGACAGCGGCAGAAGCTGTGGGCGTGAAATAAAACAAACCCTGGGAAGAAAGCGAATCAACTCGGGCCCGCCCCTTTTCCCCATATTTGGCACGTCCGCGTAACTCACGGCTTGAGGCAGCAGCCATGAACTGAAAATTCAGGCTTCATTTTGGGGACTGTGGAAGTCAATGGATGACGTCAGCGATGATTCGTCAGTGGGGAAAACAAACTCGCAGAGCATGTGACATGCAGCTGCAATCTGATTGGCTGTCACAGAGTTACAACTACTACGACTGCCTTGGCGGGCGGTCCAACCTCCAAACTGCACATCGCTGAAATTAAGTTTTTACAAAACTATCTGGAGTGTGATGTGCTTATAGATCTTTGCTGTTACAGGCGTAGAGATTGAAAATAAAAGATCGCCTGTTAAATTCCTCTTTTCCACCATCACATACACCACGCGCGTTTGGATTCACTTTTACGCTGATAACGGTCTTTTGGATTGTATTCAACCACGAAACATTAAAATAATAATAGTAATAATTTCATAATTAAATCATTGTTGTGTCCCAAATCAAATTGATTGTGACTGTAACGGAAAAAAATAACCTTCAATTTCTTATTTTCTTTAAGTTTGCTCTTTGTAAATTAAGATGTACGGTGGCCCCGAAGTACAAATAACATCAACAAATGGTAACGCAGTAATCTAAAAACAAAAGCCATCAAATGTAAACAACTGGGACGTTCATATAAAAAGAGCGTCTTCAATAGGAATATTTCGTTCCCGACAAATCTACATTCCTCTGGACGGACGACTCAACAACACAGAAAGAGAAAGGTAAGAGAAGTAGATCTTAAACATTAAATAAATAAAGGAATACCGTTCATTCACTGTGATTTTTTTTTTCTGTTTAGGACAAAAACATGTTTTTTATTTCCCTCTAGAAAATAACCTATAACAGGTTTTAAACTGTAGGCTGATCACAGCTAATGTAGACAAAGAGCACACTGTCTAATACATTTTATCGAGCTTTTTCAGGCACGTAGTAATGACGTTTATGATTATTCAATGTATATATGAAAAAATAATTTTTCATCACTTTCCGTGTTTATTCACAAACAGGGTTGTTGAAGATCAGTATGTAATTTCTAAATACAAAAAATTTAAAATACTTTATGTATTTATTTCGATTTTATAGCTTTTTTTCCGGAAAATTCCAGCATTTAAAGTTTTTCTGTGAATAGCGGGTCAGGCTGGATGAACCAATCAGAGAGGAGCAGATGCCTGGCAACTGAGGGCAGAACACTGTCGGAAGAGTTTGATCAGCGTTTGATTTCTTTTAAGTGTCTCTCATTGGCGCATAATCCAAAACAAAGTCAGCATCAAAAGTCTAATGAGTTATCTGACGGAGGGTGGGGGTGGGGGGATGGACTGCTCCTTAATCCGTGGCTCCTGCTCTGAGATTTTTTTTTGTGATTGTGACATTACAGAACAGTATATAGATCCAATTATGTCATATAGACATAAATGGCTAGATAGGATAGTAATTGACAGATAAAAACGACAATAAACCTCAACATCGAGTAAGAAAAATAATGGTTGATCTAGCTGCGCATTCAAAAATCCTCGCGCATGCGCACCCTTCGCTCTAAATAAAGGCATTTTTTTTTAAACAAACTTTACATACAGTACAGAACAAGACAAGATTACCGTACATCAGTTTTTTCCCCAAAACCAATACAGCGGGATACTAAACTACGATAAATTAACATTAAATTATTTTTTAAACCTGAAACAGATGATGAGTTTTATTTGCTTTCTGCTAGATAAAATGGAGTGTAAATACTGTCTGATTACAGCAAATAATAATAATAAAAAATGTTTTTTGGTTTTATGGATATAATACTCGGTTTATAAAAATCAATAAATTTAGTAAACAGATTTATGAAGATATCTTAGGTTCATAGTTAGTAAAACCAAAAAGAATATTCTTCCAAGTGTAGAAAAAATTGGGATAATTTTTAGTCTAGATAAGAATTAAAACAGAGTTTATTTTCCTCCCAAAATATGAAAATCTGTGATGTCATGTTTGTTGTTGAAATACAGAATTGAAAAAAATAGTTTAAAAAAAGCCAAAGGCCTGTTCAGAAATGTATCAGACTTTTTATGTCATTGTTAAGAAAAAAAATAGCATTTAATAAAACTTAATTAGAAAAACAATAGGTTTATTGACAGGTGTGTGAAAGTCATTATGTTTTAGTGAGCACAAAATTCTATTCTATTCTATTCTATTCTATTCTATTCTATTCTATTGTTTTCTGTTCTATGTTATTCTATAATGTTTAATGTAAACATGCCTAGGATAGCACAAGGGTCACAAGCAATTTAAATACTTTTTGGTCTAAAAACAATGTTGGCATCAGTATAAGTGAATCTGTAATTTTGTTCTTCTCTGTCTTTTCAGAATGGCCCTTTCAACTGTCCTAAGGGAGCGTAAGGACTCTCCCTATTTCAAACCTCCTAATCTCCACATCCATGTTCTAAAGATGCAGCAGGAAGAAAAAGTGACTGTTTGGCACTTCACTGAAACCACAGCAGTAGCAGCCACCACCAAAAGAAACAGGGTGGCTGCTATTACGGATGGCAAATCAGTGTCAAAAATAACTCTTTTTGAGGAGTTTGGTGGTAAAGTAGAGGAGGGCTCCTGCTACATCATTAGAGGCTACAGTCTTTTTGGGCAAAACCCTCCATACAACATCAGCATTTCAAGGCAGACCCAGTTCTTCAGAGCGTCTGACATCTCCATCAGTCCAGAAATTACTACAGAGGGAGAAAAAATCCTTAACCCTCCCTCCAAGCAAGTGGATTTGCGAAGGTCTGGAGCAGAGACGGTCTCCTCACTATTCAAGGGGAGGTGACAGAAGTACGTTTTTCGTTATCCTTTTTCAAGAAATTTAAAAATATTATTAATTGTTTTTCATATTCAGTTTAAGGCTTGGGAAAACAATTCTATAATGAATAATTTAAAGTTTATTTTTCCAAATACGCATTCTGTTTAGATAAAAATGATTCTGAATTGATGCTGAAACCTTCAGTCAAACTTCAAAACTTAAAGATTGTCTCAAAATAAAGTTAAAGGCTAATTTAAGAAAGCTAAAGTCAAATAGGTGATCCAAAAAGGTTTTTAATGCACTTTCTTTTAATCTACTAACTTAATGTTTTCTCTCAGCGCGAGCAAGACACAAGCACTTCAACTATTTTGGTCAAAGTTTTACTGTGTTTTTTTCTGCTTTCAGTTCTCCAGGCTAAAGAAAGTGCAGTCTGGAAGAGATCAGATTCCAATGAGGAACCTTAAAGTTCAAGAGGTAATTTTGAGAACATTTCAGAACATTTGGTTTAGAAAATGATTATTTATTTGCTCAGATTACATTATTAATATGTTGTCTTTAAATAGGATGGCTTTCAAATGAATATCTGCCTTTGGAGGGAGGTAGCAACCATCAATCTCTCTGTGGGAGAAAGGGCGACGATGACTCATATGAAGGCTGAGTCAAACCCATATGGGCAACACCTAAAGTCAACAAAATTTTCCAAGCTGGAGGTAAGCATTCATGCTATGATTGTGAACAGACTGTTCTATTCTAAAGACATCACAAGTTGTGATTTCTCTTTGGTTTACTAACATGTTTCTTGCTTTAAAGGGCCTATACCATGCTTTTCTTAAGCCGTTCAGAGTAAATATATCCATATATGGGATAATATATTACCTTTGGGACATGGAAGAATCATTTTTTAAAACAATGAAATATTAGTTATTTTTGCAGTACATTTTTCTAGCGGATTAAGCTTTAATTCCTTATGGGTGCTGCCCATTTCATGGCATCAACCTAGAGCCAGCTTGCCAGCATGGCTGAGTTTTGCTCACAAAAACAAACATTCGAATTTTTACGAAGATGATTGTGGATTTTGTGAAGCTTTAAAAAACAGTTTTGCAATTGCTGCTAGCTTCATAGAGAAAGTGTATGTATTAGGGACAGTATGGAAGTGCAGACTCTTCCTGAAAGTTGGTGTTCTGCACTTCTACATCACATTGTAAGAGCCCACTTGTTTCCGTTGGTATGGGAGGGGCTGGAACTCAAAGTACAGGTTTGAGAGGATTACTCAGAAATGTGTGAATGGTTTAAATGACTGCTTTGGGGGCTTTTTATAGTGAGAAATGAACATTATAGTACACTTAAAAGTTAAAAATGTTCATTTTGGATGGTATGGGCTCTTTAAATAGACCAGCAATGACTTATGTGTATCTTTTAGTTTCATGCAGGTTCATGAAACATCTCAGACTCATTCATTTTGCAAAAACTGGTCCAAAAGATAAATGGTTATACAAAGTCAGGGTCCTTGACTCTTATCACAGTTTGAATTGTGATTGTAAGTAATTCTTTGTAGTTAGAAAGCAGGTGAAAAATCAAGGCATGAAAAAATACTGACCACATTTTACTGTGAATTTATTTTATCAAAAAATATTTGCTGTTTCTTCTCAAGCTTTAAAAAAACAGAAAAGAAATAGGTTTACTTTATGCATTTTATCAGCACAAAAAGGAAAAGGAAATGTTTGTGCTGGAACAGGGGTCTGTAACCTTTAACAGTAAAAGAGCCAGTATCAGTTTTTTTTTTTTTTTACTGATAAAAACCTAGAAGGAGCCTTATTTTGATACTGTTGTGCATTCATTATGATTGTTCTTGTAATAATAAATATGAATTGTGTTTCTTTTCTGGTATGAAAAAAAAAACCCAAAAATATAAAGAGAAATTAGCATTTCCTTAAAATGTGGAATTATTTTTTTATATATGACAGAAGCTTGTAAGATTTATTTTCAAAATAAAAACTGCCTTGTTCCAGAACAGATCACCACAGTGCAGCTTTGGAGAACCTAAGATAAATTGTGCTTTAAATTCATAGAAGATCAGACTTTTACCAAATTTTTGCTTAGTATTTGAAATCTTTTTATTGTGGAGGAAGCAATGTGTAAACAAGACATCAGGAATGTAAAACCTATACATAGTTTATTCATTTTCATATTATCAATTTTATAAACTTAACTAATCTATATAAAAGAATACAATTATTTTCTTTTCCTTTTGTAACTTTTTCTATGGAAAGGTAGAAAAGCCACAAGTGGCTCTGGAGCCACAAGTTCCAGACCCCTGTCATAGAATTATGACTACAGTTGTGACATTTTGGTTTGTTTTCATTATCTCAACAGAAAACAGCAATTACGGAGAAGAAGGTCTGCATAATAGTGTGTGATGGACAGCCTTTCCAGCCCCAACACCTTGGACGTTCTTACAGACGAAGGAGCCACCCTGGAGATCCCAAAGGAAAAGTGGGGTCCTTTGGATCACCAGTTAAAGAAAGGAGGAGTTACTGTAGATCTGACAGTGGAGGGGAGGGAAATAAAAGACATTAGGTGCATCAGTCCTTAAAAGGTCTGTTTCTCCTAATGCCGTACTGTTCATGTGTTGTTTTGATAGTTATAAATGAAATATGTTTGTTTTTTTTTAAATAAAAAAAGCATGTAGCTTTAAAAGGAATTATTATTTTTGAAAAGTTTTAAAATGTTTTTTAGATTTTCTTTTATCTAATCTGTTTCTTGTTAGATACAGATTTAGATACAGACTTTGTATAACCTAACAACCTGTGAGGTTCAAGTTTGATTACAGATGTTTAAATAATATGTCAAATCTATATCTCAATATAAGAAAAATTTTATATGTTGTGCAATATTAAAGCTATGGTTAATTGTTAAAGCACTATTAAAATTTATGTTGCTATAAAACAACTTGTGTTTTGTGTATGTCATTGTGACGACCTTCCTCCCATATATACATTTAGTCACTATCTAGGCTGGCCTGGTTTAGATTTAACCGCTACAGAATCCGCAGGAAAAGCAAAACTAACATAATAACAAAGCTAAAACGTCTAAGTAAAACTTTTTTCTTGAGATGCAGCTGTTGTCAATTATATATAACTGCATGATTTGACTTTCATTACAAATTGGTGTGTAGTGCATTTATTAATATAACAAAACAATGCAAAATGAAACAGAATGCCATTTTGTAGTGTGTTGCATATACTTTATTCAACAGTACGTTTTATAATCTGTTTCTATTTTATGCTAAATTTAAAGAAAACTGTTTAGTTAGGAAAATCCAGCATAGGAATTAGATGGACTCATTTAAAAAGAAAGTTTCTGAATTATTTGATTTTTTTTTTCTTTTGATATAAAAACATTGTAAAATCTTTTAACAAAAGTTTAAATTACTTTTTGATATCTTGAGGCAACTCCATACACAGTGTAATCACACAGACGCATTGTATGAACGATCATATAAGACGGACATCATCACTATGTTCTCTTGCCCTGCATTTCGCTCTTGCCACATGCTAATGACAACGACCGACCAATGGCTAGCTTAATAAACCACTAACCAGGAAGCGACTAGGTGTGTTTCAGTCCCAGCATCTCGTCTGCACAGCCTGCATCATTTGTTTTTCAACTTAAAATCGGAAATGAACAAAACGGAAAACCGTTTTTCCATTTTCGGTTTCAAAAATCATTTTTTTTTGTTTAGCGCACCAAAATAAAAAACGAATATCGGATAACGGGTGTTCGATTTGGTTTTTCGTAGTTTCGGTTTTGACACAGGGGGTCACCCGGAAGTAGTTTGCGCAGATTCTTATTCTGAGAACCGCTGCATTGCTCAGGCAGGATCTGTCTTTCGTCAAGGGAAATTGGTCGTTTTATTGTTTTGTGGCCGTAAAAGGAAAAATCAGAGACTTAGGGACATGACAATACATCCGTTCCAGGTAAGGATCCGTTATATTATTTTTTTCAGTCATATGTCTCTGACGATGTGAGTTTGCTACTTTGACCATCTAGCTATTGCTAACTCCAAAACGGGGCATGCACAGAGTTCAGCAATGGAGACCAGAACATGTCTAGAATGTTCTGTCTGGAATGTGATGCTAGCGCTAGCATCTGATGCACCAGCGTCTAACATCAGTCGACGGTGTTGCACCGAAGATCACTCACAAAACTGAGTGTTGTTTGGCTAAATTTAGATAAACACGAAATATGAAACATTCTTCGTGGAAGAATGTACAAATGGACAATAAATTGTTATCAAAAAAATTGATTTGAATTCTGGCAGGGAAAACACATTTGTCATAACAGCTGTAGCCAATAATTCTGTTTAAATAAAATACGGTATATATTATTATTGTTATGACTGATAATTATTTTTTAATTATATATACATTTTTTATCATTTCAAAATTATTTTCTTGAATCTTCTATTTATTGAGATAAAGATTTTTTTAAAACTTTTGTTGCATTGTGTTTTGAATGTCATTAAAATGCAGATACTTAAAATGATTTGCTACAATACTATTTAAATACTGTGTTGAGTTAATTTGTTTCTTCCCTCCTGCAGGTGAAGTTTCTAGAAGCAAAGTTCCAGAACAGTTTTTGCCAGAAGAACAGAGGGCAGCTCTAAGAGGGACAACAATGGAGACTAAAGTAATTTCACTATGGAATATACCATACAGATAAATCACTAGGACAGATTTATGTGGAATATAATCTTTAAAAGACCCTTTTCAAGGTGACGTCAGAAAAAACTGGCAAATGGCAAAGCTGACAGCCGAATGCTGCTTAGCACAATTTTAAATAAATAATAGAAGGTAACTTTACCAATTTCAACAGAAATGTGTACAATATTTATTTTATAAATGTCCTGCTGAACTGTATTTTCATTTTCTCTCTTAGATCTTTCACAAATCTAAATAGAAATTTGAATAATCCCTAATTATTGAATATTTTATTGAAAATATTGACCTTTCATTTGAGCAGATATTCTTCTAACTGGTTTCTATTTTGGCTGTGTTTTTTTTTTTGTTTTTTTTACATATTTAAGTATTTAAGAACAAAAGGTGATAGAAATTGTGTTGTCACATTTGATACCTTTGGCAAAGACGCACATCTGCATTGCCCGAAAACATTTTGATCGCATCCCAAGATACATTAGTTTTTTTTATATTTTAGGTGATAATTGTAAAAACAGGAATGGTTGATGAAAAAATGTTGAGGGCAAGTATCGAGCCACATATAGCTGTAGTCTAAAAATCTCTGGATTCTGACTACTTTTTTTTGTTTTACTCTGAGAGTAATGGTTTAAAAGATACAAGCATTTTTCAAGACAAGTGCAGGGCATCACTTTTCAATGACAAAGAGACACACAGCCGTGCGCCTCCCCTGTGTGCTCGTTGCCATGACGACCTCAAACACTCGATCTCCAGACACACGCACAAAGATCTCCAGTTTTCCAAAAGCAGTCCACGTTTTAGTCTGAAATTTTTTTTTACTCAATACGTTCTGTAAATATAAGGGTTATTTTTAAACTAAGTTGGGAATTCATCTAATTTTTTAGCTGCATTGGTGTTTTGGCATCTACTGGGGTTTTGAGCTATTTTTGAGTTTCAGCTGTTACATTAGCATCACACTAGCTTTTTGGACTATTTTGGGATTTACTAAGTTTTTAAGTCTATTTGGAGTTTAGCTAATATTTTAGCTTGCAATGAGCTTCAGTGTTTTCAGCTATCAGTTCCAGACTTTTATGCTATCAATTTAAGCATCTTTGGTTATCTGTGCTAACATCTTCAGCTGCCATATTCAGGCTGCAGCATTCACACTGTTATTATTGCAGGTAATGCTATATATCTAGTTAAATTCAATCTTTTTTTTCCATTGCAGGTCCTTTGGAAGAGCCATTTTTCCTGGACCTGCTGCATAAGCCTGACTGGTTGTTGAGGAGAGGAGCCGTGATTCCTGCCTGGAGTGTCGGGCTGATGAGCTGCAGAACATTCAGAAGAATTGCATCAAGCACTTTGTCAACTCCAAACATTAAGTTAATGTTCAATCAAGACTGCTATTTAAAGTGTTGATATTTGACTTTTATCTAGGAGTTGTTTTTTACTTGCTCCATGTTTATCATTTTGAGTCTTAAAGCTTTTTTAATAATGTTGATGTTGACATTTTCAAAGCAGTTTAGAATTATCTCTTCTTGCAGGTAAAAACTGAATCCTAATGTCAGCATTGTAATAATAGATATAAAAATAAACAAATTGGTTCCAATGTGGTATATTTATTACTAACTTAACATGAATACATCTTTCGACAGAAACAAAGATACAGTTAGGAGGTTTACATTGTGGGCTTCTTCTAGCTTTCAGTTTAATGTTACATTTATAATCTGCATTTACTCAGCACACCTGTCAGGAACATTTATTAGATGAAGCAATGCATCTGGAAAAGTCTGTTTGTGGTTAACTTCAGTATCAACAGTCATGTCAGGTCTTTCCACATTGCTACTCAGCATCACGTCTGTAGAGAACATGTACTGTCCAGATGAAGAGACCTCAGTGATGGACCTCAGCTCTGCTCAAACATGCTCCCAGCTTCCTCAGCACTGGACACCAGCTCCACTGAAATCCCTGAAGGAAAACAACCAGCAGTTATTAACTTTTATTCAGGGTAATTCAGCTCAGTAAAATGAGGAGAAAACAGGTGATATCAGATTAAAATACATCGTTTCAGCCAAAACACTTTGGTGTTCCTCTACCAAAAATGTAACATTGTTTTAAGTATTTAGCACTTATTTAATTTTGTTTATAATTTAAATGTTATTTAAATATATATTTTACTTTGATTGTAGAGCTACCCTCTGGTCTTCTGGAAAAACTCTCTGAAATGCTTAATGTTGGCAGGTTCTGAATTTCACACCGGTCTGGCGTGGAACCTGGACTACTGTGTCAAAAAGCACCGCAATAAAGTTTTCATTCTACCAGATGAAGTCACCGCAACAAACAATTCTCTCTTTCTGAATCCACTCTCAGCCACAGTCACAGCTGAGAGTGATTGCCATATTTATTAAGACACACCCACATCAACAAAACCATCATCACCAAGCAAACAGGAAATAAGAACTGATTTCAAAATAAAATACACATAAATGCAGGAAATGACTGGTATTTGGGATCACATTCTAACACCCCCACTTGATCCCATAATACCTCATTCTTGACAAACATTCAAAGATATCCAAACACAAACTTTTGAAATTTTTCCAACATGAATTTTGTTGCAGGTTTAGTGAACAAATCTGCCACCATCTGTTCTGTTGGACAGTACTCCAGAAGTAACTTTCCACTATTTACAGTTGATCTGATGAAGTGGTATTTTATGTCAATATGTTTACACCGCTGTCTTTTAACTGGATTTTTTGCTAATGCTATTGTACCCTGATTGTCTTCATACACCTTTGGAAGTGCATATTGCTGTTTGTCCATTCCTTCTAACAGTTGGGTTAGATACAAACATTCCTGAATGGTTGCTGCCAGGGCTATGTACTCTGCTTCACATGTAGATAATGCTACAGTGGGCTGCTTCTTTGTTTTCCAGGAGACTAATGGTCCCTCTTCACAAAGACTTACACAATAACCTGTTGTACTTCGTCTGTCTTGTACATCAGAAGCCCAATCAGCATCACTATAGGCTTTGATACCAAGATCTTCACTTTTTCTGAAACACAGAGCCTTATCACTTGTTTTTTCAGATATCGCAAAACATGTTTTACCGTGCTCCACTGTTGTGTTGTGGGCTTACTAAAATACTGTGATAATTTGCTGACAACAAAACTTAAATCAGGTCTGGTGCACACAGTCAGGTATATGAGGCTTCCTACTGCTTCCCTGTACATAGTAACATCACCCAGTACTTCATCATCAGTGTAATCCAACTTCTGTTCACATGGTGTGGTTCTTGGCTTACAATCATGCATTTTAAACCTCTCCAAGATTTTTTCAGCATATCTTTTCTGTGACATGGACACACAGTCATCTCTTAGGTCAAAATCAATGCCAAGAAAATGTCTTAGTTTTCCCAAGTCTTTCATTTTGAACTTTGCTGTAAGCATGTTCGTCACAGCATTCAATACATGTTCATCACTTGCTGCAATGATTACATCATCTACCCAGATTATCAAGATAACCTTGTCATGTACAGTTTCCTTTGAATAAACACAGTGATCAGCTTGGTTTTGTTCAAAATTATTCTCAATTAAATAATCATGAAACACTCTGTTCCAGTTTCTACCAGACTGTTTTAAACCATACAGTGATTTTTTCAATTTGCAAACCAACTTTTCATTTGTATGAGACTGGACTTCATATCCTTCTGGTTGTTCCATGTAAATCTCACAATCTAATGGTGCATTCAGGTACGCTGTTTTTACATCCATTTGATGCAGGATCAGGTTTTCCTGAACAGCTTTTTGCATCAGAACTCTAACACTAGTCAGACTAGCCGTAGGGGAAAATGTCTCCTTGTAGTCAATCCCCATCTTTTGACTGTACCCTTTTGCCACATAACGAGCCTTATATTGTTCTGTTCCGTCTACGTTGTTTTTGATTGTATACACCCATCGCCCCCCCACTGCTTTTCTGCCTTCAGGCAGTTTTACTAAACTGAATGTCTGATTCTCCATTAATGACTCCATTTCTTCATCCATTGCTTTGACCCACTCTCTGGATTTATCAGAGCTCACAGCTTCTCTGAAAGAAACCGGTATGTTACACATAATTTTGTAACAATAATCAATGTCATGTCTGTCATCGATTTCATCTTCAATCAGGGTCTTAGTCATTGTACAGTCAGTGTACCTGTCTGGCTTCCTCCTCTCTCTAGTCGGATAACGCTGAGGTTCTGAATCAATCTTCAATTCCACTGGATGTTCTGGGGAAGAAGTAACTTCTGACTGTTCACTTTCATCAGGTTGTTCCTCCATTTTAATACGGAGATCTGGACTTTTCTGTTTGTATTCTATACAGTCATCTACAGGTGTCAGGAGGGTCTGGGTCTGTTGTTCTGCGCAGATCTTAAACGAAAATTTCACCAGTCTATGTTTCTGTACTTTGTTTGCATTAGGTAAATAAACCATGTAAGCTGGACTGTTTTTATCGTAACCAAGAAAAATCCCCTTTTCACTCCATGGGTCGAGTTTTCTTTTGTCTTGTTTGTACACGAAACATTCTGCGCCAAATTTTTGCATTCTGGACAAGTTGGGTCGTTTACCTGTCAAAGCTTCGATTGGCGTCATCTTTAATCGCTTATTGAAACATCTATTTCGTATTACAGCAGCAGTCTGGACCGCGTATGTCCACAGCTGTTTGGGTAGATTGCTTTCGATTAGCATGCAGCGAGCCATATCAAAAAGCGTGCGCCAGTTTCGCTCAGCAGTGCCGTTTTGGTGCGGCGAGTAAGGTGCTGATGTTTCATGCCGGATGCGATGCTTACGTAGAAGGTTCTGAAAAGCTCCTCCTGTAAACTCAGTGCCGTTGTCTGATCTGACGCATTTCACATGCCCGTGGGGTGCAATGTCAGCCAAAAACTTTTCTGTAGCTTTAACGGTGTCATTTTTACTTTTTAAGAAATACACAAAAATAACACTGGAAAAGTCATCAGTGAAAGAAAGAGCATATCTGTGGCCGTCTCTGGACTCTGGATGCAGTGGTCCAGCTAGATCGGTATGAACCAGCTCTAAAGGTCTTCTGGCTCTCAAGTCAGGATCTCTGCTTCTAGTTTGGTATAGTTTACCCTCAGTACAAACTTCACAAAAAGGAAATCTTGTGGTTGAACCCTTGATTTTCATACCATTCACAACATTCTGCAACTCCTTAATGTCTGCATAATTGCAATGTCCCAGAATTTCATGCCACATCTGCATATCAAAACATCCTTTACATTGATCATCAGAAATGTCATCATCGTCACTCGTGTGTAAATAATAAAGTCTATCATGCACATAAATATTAAACTTCGTACCGTCTCTGTGGATCAGCACGTCCTTCCTGTTTCTGAAGATCACCGTCGCTCCGTTGGCTGTAGCTGCTTTCACAGAGAAAATGTCTTGTGGATATGACGGGATGTACAAAGCTTCCTTCAGTACAGCTTTCACACGTCGTCCTCTGCTGTCAATCAGCCAGACTTCCGCTTCACCTCGACGTTCAGCCACTCCTTTACTCTTCGTGCCGTCAGCCAGCTCCACGCAGTGTGACCCGGCTCGGAAACTCTCATCAAAGCGTCTGAACTTTCGGAGATCGGTGATGATGTGTGAAGTTGCTCCGCAGTCGACCATCAAGCCCCTCGGGTTGACGCCCGCTCCTTCACTCACTTGGAAAGCAAACTCTTTCTCCTGGCTCTCCGTCTCACCGCAGGCTTTGCGTGCGTCGTCCCGCTCTCTGCGTTGTCTGCGTCTGCAGGTGTCGTCCCGGTGCGTATTGCTCCTGCACAGGCTGCACCACAGCTTGCGGCGGCAGGTTCTGGCTAGATGTCCTTTGAGCCCGCATCTGTAGCACATCAGGTCCGTCGTCGCCCTCTCTGCTCCTCGTTCATCTGCGTTAGCAGGTCTTCCTCTCTGGTGCGCGCGGGCCTTCATCACGTCGTCACCAGCTGCGGCAGCGCGCATCTTCTCAGTGTCCTCATAACTCCGCAGTTTTGTCTTGAATTCAGCAAAAGTCATGGTTTCATCTCGCTGTGTAACATGGATGGCAAAGGGTTGAAATGTTTCAGGTAGCCCCTTCAAAACCATTGCTACCAGCAGGCCATCACTCAGAGCTTCACCGGCGTTTCTTAAGGCCGTGATTGCAGTCTCAGCTCGGATTATGTATTCCGTCACACTTTCATTCTCTGTCTTTTTGAGTGACGTCAGTTCAGTATAAAGACTGATGATTCGGGGCTTCCCTTTGTTCTGGTAGTAGTCTCTCAGGATCTGTAGCGCCTTGCGTCCATCATCAGCTGCTTCGCGCATCACCAGCGACAGACTCTTGTCATCCAGAAACTGGATCAGCTCAGCATATGCTTCCGCATTTCTCACTGGATCTTCTTCATCATCGGCATCAGGTGGACTCACAATAGTATCTCTTAAGCCTTGTAGTCGAAGGTGGCCCATAAACTTTGTCTCCCAGAGTTCGTAGTTTTTCTCATCTCCATCAAACAGTAGTCGTGACCAGCGGCTTGTATCAGCTGTGCGCCTGCTCATGGTGCCAACGTCCTCACACACAGTGGGGGAAGAAGAACTTTCAGTAGTCTCAGGCTTCTTCTGGGCCCATAACCTGTTGGCAGGTTCTAAATTTCACAACGGTCTGGCGTGGAACCTGGACTACTGTGTCAAAAAGCACCGCAATAAAGTTTTCATTCTACCAGATGAAGTCACCGCCACAAACAATTCTCTCTTTCTGAATCCACTCTCAGCCACAGTCACAGCTGAGAGTGATTGCCATATTTATTAAGACACACCCACATCAACAAAACCATCATCACCAAACAAACAGGAAATAAGAACTGATTTCAAAAAAAATACACATAAATGCAGGAAATGACTGTAGGAATGGATCACATTCTAACACTTAAGCTCTTGTCTCGCCAGTTTCCTACATTTTCCTGCTCACAAACATTTTAAACAGAGCAAAAGGTTAGACAATTCCAGCGTGTCTGACATTAAAGCCAAACTTCTTCCTGTTGTAATGTTTTCTACTCCGGTCAGTGAGCTGCTGTTAGCTCAGCCGTGGTTCTAACATCACTCCTCTTTGTTTTTGTTCATAAGTGTGTCCGTTCTGCAGGAAAGTAAAGGTAAAAGAGCCTCTGTTTCCAAGAATTGAACGCTAGAACAGGAGTTCACATGACTAAATTTAGCAAGGTGATAGGCTGCAAGTGAATATGGAATATGGAATATGGAAATGAATATTTATTTAATGGCGAATTTGTAACTTAATTCTTGTAGTTCGCTTGATTAGCTTTTCAACGATATCCCCCTTTCATGGATTGGACATGTAATGAGAAAGTTATGACAATTTAAATACTCAAAATCTTTGTTTCTGGTCAGTAAATGTCACCGTTCAGGGCTGTTTATTTAGAAATAAAATTATACCCTACTTTTAATTACTTTAAATGCCATAACTTTCTAATTCTATGGGCTATCTTGATGATATTTATACCATTGGAATGATCTATTTCAGTCCTTTCCAATAATATAAATATCAAAGCAATCCACCTAATTTGAATTTTTTGTCACATACTGACTTGTTGTCCCTCTTAGAGCTGCCCTCTGTTCTTCTGGTAAAAACTGTTCTGGAACTTTGCTTCTAGAAACTTTACCTGAAGGGGAAAAAAACACAATTAACTCAACACAGTATTTCAAATAGTATTGTAGCAAAACATTTTAAGTATCAGTTTATGTATATGCATTTTAATGATATTCAAAACACAATGATGCAACAATAGTAAAAAAAAAATAAATAAATAAAATCTTTATCTCAATAAATAGACGATTCGATAAAATAATGTGGCAATGAAAACAACAAATATACAATACAAAAAGGCCTGACTATCATAGTCACACTTATCATAACACATAATATATCAACATACCGTATTTATTTAAACAGAATTATTGGCTACAGCTGTTATGACAAATGTGTTTTCCCTGCCAGAATTCAAATCAATTTTTTTGATAACAATTTATTGTCCATTTGTACATTCTTCCACGAAGAATGTTTCATATTTCGTGTTTATCTAAATTTAGCCAAACAACACTCAGTTTTGTGAGTGATCTTCGGTGCAACACCGTCGACTGATGTTAGACGCTGGTGCATCAGATGCTAGCGCTAGCATCACATTCCAGACAGAACATTCTAGACATGTTCTGGTCTCCATTGCTGAACTCTGTGCATGCCCCGTTTTGGAGTTAGCAATAGCTAGATGGTCAAAGTAGCAAACTCACATCGTCAGAGACATATGACTGAAAAAAATAATATAACGGATCCTTACCTGGAACGGATGTATTGTCATGTCCCTAAGTCTCTGATTTTCCTTTTACGGCAGGGGTCCGGACCCTGACCCCGAGACCCTTTCATCCGGACCGCCAAGCATTTTTAATAAAAAGTAAGATTTTACATCCATCTTTACACAGCTGGTTTTGAACAGGCGTGCGCCAGGACAACTACGTTTAGACCGGGGTCCTTCAACCGGCAAAAGCTCAAAGCGTTCTAATGTTTACATAGTTGGGACGTAAAGTTATCTGGAAGATGCGTGATCGATGGCTTTATCTACAATTAGAAAAGCGGACTGAAAATCGTGTCTTTCGAGATGATGGACTGAAACTTTCGCTTTTAGCATTGAGTTCTACAAGGCGAGACCGAGGTGAAGTTAGTTGGATATTGGATATTCGACAGACATTCGCTCTGGGCGTAGTGAGGGACCGTCAACAAATTAAAGTTTTACCATCAGCAAATAAAGGTTTTTCTTCAATAGCTTCTATGTTTTTATACTTAAATTGTCCTAATCACTCTAGAATATTAAAGTTAGCTCTGACCTATCGGGGTCAGCAATTTCCAACTAACTTCACCTCGGTCAAGGCGAGTCTGTATTATTAACATGAAGTCTGTTGCTTTTGTTAGCGCCGCTATCAAGCAGCACTACGAGACAAAAAATACATGTGAATGTTTTTGCATGTTTGGACCCCGGTCTACCAAGCTGACAGAGTTACTGGACCTCTCGCCAAATTAGTTGAGGACCCATGTTTTACGGCCACAAAACAATAAAACGATTAATTTCCCTTGACGAAAGACAGATCCTGCCTGAGCAATGCAGCGTCAGACCGGTACTCGGAAGCTGGACCGGCACCCCGGATGCACGGAAGACGTCACTTACGCTAAAAATACTTTTTTTTTCATTTCTGCACCAGGCTTTTTTTTTTTTTTAGTACATGATTTAATATGATTGGTCTGTGACTCAAAGGGGCTGTCATGTTTAAAATATTTAGCATATCTTTCAATCTTTATTAAAAAAAAAAACTGGGACTGCCTGATGCCTTTACTGCGCATGTGTGAAGCTCTCCAGTACAGCCCCAGCCCCAGCTGTTTCTGTCGCCAACGCCAAATGTGCGTTGTCATGAAGTATCGCCTGAAAAGGGCGTGTTCAAGGCGCCTTCCTAAGACAGTGCAGCCATCAAATAGATACTACGCATAGAAATAATGCGCTGGCTGCAGACTGCCTTGGAGACTATAAAGTAATGCATTGTGGGAAACGGTGTCCAACAGTTCTTGCAGTTTGACATGAAACTGATCAGGAGTAAGTGGTGCTAAATTAAAGAAATCGGTATATTTTGTAACTCTTCCTGGAAGGTAGTGCATCCCTATTGAAAAATAAACAATACTTCAAATAATCTGTGGTCATGTGGGTTATTGTTTCCTTTAAAATTAGCTTTAATTTCTATCTTATTTGTTTATTTGGGACAGTGCATGTGAAATTCATCCAGTGACTATTTTTTATGTGTTTTTCTCTGACAGATGTTAAAAATAATATAAAAGACATAACAGCAAAGATCATACTAAGGGGGAGAAACATAATCAAATTCAATTCGAATCTAGAGGACAACCCCCAATTCCTTGCTCTCGTAACAGTTTCGCCATTCTCCTTCATCTCAGGCGCCTTTCTCCGCCCCCTCCTGCAACGGCTTGGTCTTGTCAACGATGCAGGCAAGGTGCTGGGTCATCCCAAACACACCTATTTTTAAATCGTTATATCAAGTTTTGAAAATTACTATTGAATTTCAACTTGTAGGAGTTGACTGCCAGCCCAATATCCCCACAGATGAGCTGTGCGGTTAACTAAATAAACTGAATCAGTGATTCCATTCTTTCTTGCTATTTTATTTGCTTAGCATTTGCCGCTTTCCATCAATGCATATTATGGAACCGGTAAGCATTTGCGATCTATGCTGTTGTGGTGTCTAAATGGAATTTATTTATGGTGACACGTTTATCCTTCTTGTCTACACTAATCACATTAATTAATATGCATTGTATGATCTTTTTTTTTTTTTTTTTCTAAAACCCTTTTGCCTCTGCCTACTTTGTCCTATTACAGTGCACTATGAACTGAGATGGACTTTAATTGAAAAGCCCCTCTATTGAAATGGATCATACAATCATATGCTACTAGCATGTACTTTATCTGATTGGAAAGCTAATTAATTCAATTACCAGCATTTTTAAAATTGAATGAAACAGTTGACCGTATGTTCAATATCTGAACTTTACACGTGAGAATCCATCTATGATACTACTTGTGTTTTGCAATTCCTGATTTTTCAGATTAAGGAATTGTGTACATATAGAATTATTTGGATTACAGGGTCCTGTTCCTACCAGGCAACATGTTGATGATGAGCTAAGCTCAAACCTGAAATAACTCTACTATTGGAGCCTTGAGAGGAACTTCCTCCATCCCTTTGCTCAGTCTAGTTGGAAGCGTCTGTAGCCACCAGACTCTCGCAACCACTTATCTTGCAAACCAGTGTTCTCCCTTTATATAACTTTCACTCACTCCTTCACTGGACACTTGCCTCTGGATTTTTTGAACTGTTAAATTTTGCATCCGACATCCACAAATGATTTAATTTTTTTTTAACTAATTAGGTTTTTTGAACCTCTAAACCTTAGATTTTCATCAATTTAGCCACTTGTTTAAACAGAAAATGATGCAGATATGGGCTACTTATTTATAGGTACAATTTTAGGTTTTGAGGGCCAATGTCTGTCTGTACTCTGTCTATATATATATGAAATAATATAATGTTTTCACAAAGATTTGAAAAATAAACGTTGTTTTAGTATATTTTATACTAAAACCTTCCACTGTACACTCATGTTTGCAATACTGCAGTAAATTGATGATTTTATTTAGTCTGTTGTGGTTTCAAAAAGTTCCTGGCTGAATCTGAAAGTTATACTCCCCTGTACAGTTACTCTTAAAATTTCAAAAGAGACTAAGCAGGTTCACAGAATGGATGGATGAGTGGAAAATTACTATGATTGAAGCTTTTTAATGTTGTCCAATATCAGACACTTGCAACTCCTTGAAAGTTACAGTTTTAGTTTAAATTACATAATGTTTTTTTTCTTTATTTTGTCATGGTCATGTTTTAAACATCAAAATTGTAGGTTGAATGTTGGAGTATTGTTTAAACAGAATTCCGGTCCTGTTGGCAAATTTTGAAACACAAACATTATCTCTACAGATGAAGGAAAATCTAAGTTATGAAAAAAGGGGTCTTTATTATAGTAAAATACTGCAAAAGTTTGTTTTACTAAAAAGACAATATTGTATTTTTTGTACCATAAGGATCTACGTATTATGAGGGAAATTAGAAGAACAAAAATGTAACTTCACATTCCAGATTACCAAGACTGATAAAGAGGAAGGCCTTTCCTGGAATGTGTTGTTTTTAATAATTTAACATATTTTCCGTACTACTATAGAAATGCTCTTTTTATCATCTAGTTTTAGATTTTCAGTATCCTTTTGTGTTTTTTCAATTCCTTTTCTAATTTTTATGGACGACATTTCTTCTCATTTTTTTTGCAACTCATGGTTTTCCCTGTAATTAAATTAAATTGATGCAATACATGGAATCCACTTCAGCACCTTTACACATAAACTATTTGCTATTTGAACGTCTGCAAACTGTAAATAAAGAGCTTAGGCAATTCACACAATCCTTTCTTCTGCTAAAATCCAGCAATTAAAGCAACGACCTTCTGCAATTCTGCAATCAAACGTATTTCCGCAGGAAATGCAATTTATCTAGTTTTTCTTCTTCTTCTTCTTATTCTTCCGTACGTTTTTCGCCGATCGATATCTCCTGCATACTTCATGCGATTTCTGCCATTCTGGTATCAAAATGTTCAGCTTGTTAAGGACATGGGTGCTCTCTTTAAAAATTTATTCTACATCTTATGGTTTTTATGCAAATTATGCAAATTTTGCCATAGAAATGAATGGAGAAGGCTTTTTTGGAGCTCCAAACTTTCTGCATTTGTAACTTCTGCATTCTTTATGCAATCTTAAAAATTTAAGCATGCATTCCTTCAGCTATTTGTGGACTTTTAAGCTGTTTTCAAATAATTTTGCAATTATTTATAGTTTTTAAAATAATTGAAGTTGTTTAAAAATAAAATATAATGGAAGTCAATGAGAAGTCTGCTTTTCTCAAAACTTTTTTCACTGTTTTTGAAATGTATCTCCTCCTACAATTTTTTAGCTAGAAACGCCATTCAAACTTCAAAACTTAGAAGAGAGCCGGGGCTCTTCAGGTATTACTTTTCTTTTGGATAAGTCTTGTAGTTTTTGAACTACAGCTTTTTGAAATCAGGCAGTTTAGGATTTTTTTCAGTTTTATGAAGAATCTAGAGTGGATGACGTCATCACCTAGAGTGAGAAGCACTTTTCTTGAAAGAAAAAAAAAAATTCTGATAAACTGCTGTAACTCAGCCATCGGTGGTCACAGAGTCATCATTTTTTCAGCAAAATGCAGGAAAATTCCTCTAGATTCATAAAATATAACTCTGAAACCTATAGTGCAAATACTTTTGCCCCAATATTTCCTAGAATGACATGAAGTTGCCTCATCTGCCCTATACCCAGCCATATTAAATTTTACACTTCGTCTGAAAGCCTATGATGTTTTTAACTTGCCATTTTGAGAACATGATTGAACTTACAAGCATGAGATTTTCACACATTATGACCCCAAGCCTTGTGGTTCTCACAAGGGTTCAACATTTTTGATAAGTAAAAGACTTTTGAAGATATGAACATTTGTTTGGAGGTAGTAACCCTCATTGAAATGCATTGATTCTGTACTCTGCTGACAGATCCTGCTCTGTAGGTGATCAGTTAACGAGCTGCACCTGCGTTAATCAATGTTTGTAAACACCTGCCTGTCAGAGCCTTTGATGTCTTCCTGATTCACAATGAACTCTCACAATGTATTAATCTCATAGATTCATTCACTTTTGCTCATATTCATCATTTAAACAAGATTTATAGACACATTTTTGCATTTCTTTCAACATTTTACACTTATTTACATGTCATGCAGTACATGGAGAATTTTCCAGTCTAATTTAAAGCTTCCATGAGCTTTTCATGCTTTAAAAAAAAAAAAAACAAAATAAACATATGATCACATCTACTGCAGGAATGCATTATGGGAGTTAACAATACAATTTTGTTAGTCTGCTGAACCTTAAGTTACAGGTCTACTTCCAGAAATGATACTGCAACAAATTTTGGTTGGAAAATCTTTAACGACTTATAAATGTCGCTGCATTGAGTGTACAAAACTCAAATTATAAGTTTGACTGATCTTGATGACAGTGCTTATTACATAACATGCACATTGCTATCAGATAGTAATTATGTGTTCTGTATTCTGGTTTATCCATGCGATGGACAGATCACTAGGATCATGATTTTGTAAAGTTGATTCTGCCTCATGTTAAAGTCACATTGTAAAGAGTTCACTGTATAGTTGTAGTATAAATGTTAATGAACACCACTAATAGAATCATTGCATCTTTATGTAATAAGTACATCCCAATGCCATTACAATTTTGTCTTCTTTCACTCATAAGACCATTCTAATTTGACAACCAGTGAAGATTTATTACATACTTTGAGATTCTGCTAATATTTACCAATATGCTAGCTGTTATACACTCATTTAGCTATTATTCCATTTTTTCCTGCTAATTTGGTATGAAACCACATATGTTCATATTATGCTGCTGTTTTGACTAATTTGAATCATCTGAGGTTTTTAAAGCTTAATTGGATTTTGGCTATTTTTGTTTAGCAACATGCTAGCTGTTTTTAGCTAAATTGGCATTTACCTAGGTTTCTCAAACTAATTTGGCTTTATAGCAAACGTATTAGCAATATGCTAGCTGTTTTGGCTAATTTTGCATTTACTGGTGTTTTTAAGGTATTTTTGAGTTTTGCTAATATTTAGCATTATGCTAGACATTATTTGTTCAATGCACATTTCATGGTTTTTCAAGCTAATTAGCTTTAGCTCTTTTTTTTTTTTTTTTTCAAATTTTTTTTCTGTTTTAGTTAATTTGGGATTTACTGAGGTCTTACTTATAGCTTTAAATTTATGCAATAAGCATCAGCAATTTATTCAACCATTTTTTTTCCTTTTTAAAACAATTTTAGCTTATTCTGCAACAAGTATTGCAATAAAGCAATTAAAGCAACGCCCATGTCTGCAATTCTGCAATCAAAAAACGTATTTCCGCAGGAAATGCAATTTAATCCTAGTTATCTTTTCTCTTAATTTTCTTTCTTCCGTATCAGCTTTTTTGACGTTCTGTAAAACTTTCTGCACTTTATCTGATTTCTGCCATTCAAGTATCAAAACGTTCAGCTTTTTGAGGACATTGTTGCTCTCTTCTGCAATCTCTTCTGCAACTTTTTGTTTTTCTGCAATTCAACAAAATTGCTGCAATTTTTGCCATTGAAATGCATTGAAAAGGCTCTTCTGCAACTTCAAACTTTCTGCAGTCATAACTTCTGCATACCTTATGCTATTCTGGAAATTCAAACATGTACTTTTTCTGCAATTTGAGGACTTTTCTGCAATCTTCATACAATTCTGCAATTTTTTATAGTTTTTGAAATTTTTGAACTTTTTCAAATTTAAAATAACATTGAAGTCAATGGAAACAGTTCTTCCACTTCACTGTTTTTGAAATGTATCTCCTCCTACAATTTTTGAGCTAGAGACGCCATTCAAACTTTAAAACTGAGAGCTGAGCCGGGGCTCTTCAGATATTACTTTTCTTTTGGATATGGCTTGTAGTTTTTGAACTACAGGTGTTTGAAATCAGGTATTTTGGGACTTTTGGGCCGATTCTGGCCGTTGTTAGAGTGCGTGACGTCATCCCCTAGAGTGTGGCCAGCGGGATTCTGAAGACAAAACTTTCCCGAACAAATTGCGATAACTCCTGAACCGTTGGTCGTAGAGTCACAATTTATTCACCAAAACGTAGGCATTTTTGTCTCAATTCGTTTAATATCACCCTCAAAGTCATAGGGTGAACAGTTTTTTCGCAAGAGCCCCAGGTTTGAGACAAACTCCCACCTCTTCCCCTATACTTTTACATTGTAGGGAGCTCGATCGCTTTTTTTTGTTGTGGACTGTTTTCAGATTGCCATTGTGAGATCACCCTTGAACCTAGAAATATGAAACTTACACAAATGACAGTCGAAAGCCTTGTGGTTCTTACAAGGGTTCAACCATTTTGATATCTGAAGTAGTTTTGAAGACATGGACATTTGTTTGAAGCATGTGAAATTCGCGTTTTCCCAATCGTTAACATGGGATTTTGAGGAGTTGAGAGGAAGGTCTTTCTCCTCTCACTTCAGAACAGTTTCACAAAAAGATGTTACGTTTGACACAAATAAAACACATATTTCTAGATTCTTCTAAGCCTCAGGTTTACAAAACTGAAAGAATTATTCTGATCGGACGTATGGTTGGCGAACAGCGGTCATTTGTTCGGAGGAATCCAAGTTGCTGCAAAATCTGCAGAGTCATTGTGCTCAACTGCAGGTGCTAATCTCTCCCCTCCCCCACCTCACACACACAGGGAGACGGTTTCAACAGTTTGTGATCCCCAAACTTAAGAATCAGAAGTTTCAAGTTCCCCCTGCCTATTCTTGTGTTACAGTAACTTTGACAAGATACTGATAAAGCTGTTCTGCACAGTTATCTAATGTAACTGTGATTTATTTGAAAAATTCAAACATGTACTTGTTCTCCTCTTTGTGGACTGTTCTGCTGTCTGTAAACTATTCTGCAAATATCTCTTCTTGATACTTTTTGGTAAGGTTGTGTTAATTTACACAATTTTAGGCAGCTTTCAGGGTTTTTTCATACTACAACTTTAAAGTCCTCCTGCAATACAACTGAAATGTTTATGGTTTTCGCCTAACCTTGATTTTTCTGTATACTTTGTGTTTTAAATTTTTATTTTTGAGCAATGTGTAGCCAATATTGCTGTTTTCTGCAACTTCTTCTGCAAATAGTGATTTGATTTTTCTGCAAAAATATAGATTTTCTAATCCGAGAAATTTCTGCCTTTCTTCACAATATTGCTGTCTTCTGCAATTCTTCTGCAAATAGTGATTTAATTTTTCTGCAAAAATAGATTTTCTACAATCCAAGAAATTTCTGCAATTTCTTGACAATATGATTGATATCTGCGATTTCTTCTGCAAGTCATGATGTTTCTGCAACCATTAACTTTTCTGCTGACCAAAAAGTTCTGCCAGTTTTTGACAGTTTTCAGATTTCTGCAGTTTCTTCTGCAACTTATGGTAAACTTCAGCTTCTTTCTGCTAAAAGTTATGCAATGAAGCAATTGATGCAACCACCTTTAGCAATTCTGCAATCAAACGTATTTCCGCAGGAAATGCAATTTATCTAGTTATTTTTCTTCTTCTATATTTTCTTTTTCCGTACGTTTTTCAGCGATCCATAACTTCTGCAAACTCATCCGATTTCTGCCATTCAGTATCAAAACGTTCAGCAAATTAAGGACATTATTGCTCTCTTCTGCAATCTCTTCTGCAACTTTTTGTTTTTCTGCAATTCAACAAAATTTCTGCAATTTGTCCCATTGAAATGCATTGAAAAGGCTTTTCTGCAACTTCAAACTTTCTGCAGTCATAACTTCTGCATACCTTATGCTATTCTGAAAATTCAAACATGTACTTTTTCTGCAATTTTAGAACTTTTCTGCAATCTTCATACAATTCTGCAAATTTTTATAGTTTTTGAAATTTTTGAACTTTTTCAAATCAATGGAGACAGTGCTTCAACTTCCCTGTTTTTGAAATGTATCTCCTCCTACAATTTTTGGGCTAGAGACGCCGTTCAAACTTTAAAACTGAGAGCTGAGCCGGGGCTCTTCAGGTATTACTTTTCTTTTGAATACGTCTTGTAGTTTTTGAACTACAGGTGTTTGAAATCAGGTATTTTGGGACTTTTGGGCCGATTCTGGCCGTTGTTAGAGTGTGTGACGTCATCGCCTAGAGCGTGGCCAGCGGGATTCTGAAGACAAAACTTTCCCGAACAAATTGCGATAACTCCTGAACCGTTGGTCGTAGAGTCACAATTTATTCACCAAAACGTAGGAATTTTTGTCTCGATTCGTTTAATATCACCCTCAAAGTCATGGGGTGAACAGTTTTTTCGCAAGAGCCCCAGGTTTGAGACAAACTCCCACCTCGTCCCCTATACTTTTACATTGTAGGGAGCTCGATCGCTTTTTTTGTTGTGGACTGTTTTTAGATTGCCATTGTGAGATCACCCTTGAACCTAGAAATATGAAACTTACACAAATGACAGTCGAAAGCCTTGTGGTTCTTACAAGGGTTCAACCATTTTGATATCTGAAGTAGTTTTGAAGACATGGACATTTGTTTGAAGCATGTGAAATTGGCGTTATCCCATTCGTTAACATGGGATTTTGAGGAGTTGAGAGGAAGGTCTTTCTCCTCTCACTTCAGAACAGTTTCACAAAAAGATGTTACGTTTGACACAAATAAAACACATATTTCTAGATTCTTCTAAGCCTCAGGTTTACAAAACTGAAAGAATTATTCTGATCGGACGTATGGTTGGCGAACAGCGGTCATTTGTTCGGAGGAATCCAAGTTGCTGCAAAAATCTGCAGAGTCATTGTGCTCAACTGCAGGTGCTAATCTCTCCCCTCCCCCACCTCACACACAGGGAGACGGTTTCAACAGTTTGTGATCCCCCAAACTTAAGAATCAGAAGTTTCAAGTTCCCCCTGCCTATTCTTGTGTTACAGTAACTTTGGCAAGATACAGATAAAGCTGTTCTGCACAGTTATCTAATGTAACTGTGATTTATTTGAAAAAATTCAAACATGTACTTGTTCTCCTCCTTGTGGACTGTTCTGCTGTCTGTAAACTATTCTGAAAATATCTCTTCTTGATACTTTTTGGTAAGGTTGTGTGTTAATTTACACAATTTTAGGCAGCTTTCAGGGTTTTTTCATACTACAACTTTAAAGTCCTCCTGCAATACAACTGAAATGTTTATGGTTTTCGCCTAACCTTGATTTTTCTGTATACTTTGTGTTTTAAATTTTTATTTTTGAGCAATGTGTAGCTAATATTGCTGTTTTCTGCAACTTCTTCTGCAAATAGTGATTTGATTTTTCTGCAAAAATTAGATTTTCTGAAATCCGAGAAATTTCTGCCATTTCTTCACAATATTGCTGTCTTCTGCAATTTCTTCTGCAAATAGTGATTTAATTTTTCTGCAAAAATAGATTTTCTACAATCCAAGAAATTTCTGCAATTTCTTGACAATATGATTGATATCTGCGATTTCTTCTGCAAGTCATGATGTTTCTGCAACCATTAACTTTTCTGCTGACCAAAAAGTTCTGCCAGTTTTTGACAGTTTTCAGATTTCTGCAGTTTCTTCTGCAACTTATGGTAAACTTCAGCTTCTTCTGCTAAAAGTTATGCAATGAAGCAATTGATGCAACCACCTTTAGCAATTCTGCAATCAAACGTATTTCCGCAGGAAATGCAATTTATCTAGTTATTTTTAGTTTGATTGCAGTTATGCAATCAAACTATTGTTCTTCTGTTTTATTATTTTTCTTCTTCTTATTTTCTTTCTTCCGTACGTTTTTCGGCGATCCATAACTTCTGCAAACTTTATCCGATTTCTGCCATTCAAGTATCAAAACGTTCAGCAAATTAAGGACATTATTGCTCTCTTCTGCAATCTCTTCTGCAACTTTTTGTTTTTCTGCAATTCAACAAAATTTCTGCAATTTGTCCCATTGAAATGCATTGAAAAGGCTTTTCTGCAACTTCAAACTTTCTGCAGTCATAACTTCTGCATACCTTATGCTATTCTGAAAATTCAAACATGTACTTTTTCTGCAATTTGAGAACTTTTCTGCAATCTTCATACAATTCTGCAATTTTTTATAGTTTTGAAATTTTTGAACTTTTTCAAATTTAAAATAACATTGAAGTCAATGGAGACAGTTCTTCAACTTCACTGTTTTTGAAATGTATCTCCTCCTACAATTTTTGAGCTAGAGACGCCATTCAAACTTTAAAACGGAGAGCTTAGCCGGGGCTCTTCAGGTATTACTTTTCTTTTTGAAATGTCTTGTAGTTTTTGAACTACAGGTGTTTGAAATCAGGTATTTTGGGACTTTTGGGCCGATTCTGGCCGTTACTAGAGTGCGTGACGTCATTGCCTAGAGTGTAGCCAGCGGGATTCTGAAGACAAAACTTTTCCGAACAAATTGCGATAACTCCTGAACCGTTGGTCGTAGAGTCACGATTCATTCACCAAAACGTAGGCATTTTTGTGTAGTTTCGTTTAATGTCACCCTCAAAGTCATGGGGTGAACAGTTTTTTCGCAAGAGCCCAAGGTTTGAGACAAACTCCCACCTCTTCTCCTATACTTTTACATTGTAGGGAGCTCGATCGCTTTTTTTGTTGTGGACTGTTTTTAGATTGCCATTGTGAGATCACCCTTGAACCTAGAAACACGAGAGTCACACAGATGACAGCCGAAAGCCTTGTGGTTCTTACAAGGGTACAACCATTTTGATATCTGAAGTAGTTTTGAAGATATGGACATTTGTTTGAAGCATGTGAAATTCGCGTTATCCCATTCGTTAACATAGGATTTTGAGGAGTTGAGAGGAAGGTCTTTCTCCTCTCACTTCAGAACAGTTTCGCAAAAAGATTGTTACGTTTGACACAAATAAAACACATATTTCTAGATTCTTTTAAGCCTCAGGTTTACAAAACTGAAAGAATTATTCTGATCGGACGTATGGTTGGCGAACAGCGGTCATTTGTTCGGAGGAAACAAGTTGCTGCCAAAATCTGCAGAGTCATTGTGCTCAACTGCAGGTGCTAATCTTTCCCCTCCCCCACCTCACACACACAGGGAGACGGTTTCAACAGTTTGTGATCCCCTAAATTTATGAATCAGAAGTTTCAAGTTCCCCCTGCCTGTTTTTGTGTTACAGTAACTTTGGCAAGATACCGATAAAGCTGTTCTGCTCATTTATCTAATGTAACAGTGATTTATTTGAAAAAATTCAAACATGTATTTGCTCTGCTCTTTGTGGACTGTTCTGCTGCCTGTAAACTATTCTGAAAATATCTCTTCTTGATACTTTTTGGTAAGGTTGTGTTAAAAGTACATACTTTTAGGCAGCTTTCAAGGTTTTTTCACACTGCAGTTTTTCAAATGCTCCTGCAATACAACTGAAATGCTTATGGTTTTCACCTAACCTTAATTTTTCTGTATACTTGTGTTTTTAAATTTTTATTTTTGAGCAATTTGTAGCCAATATTGCTGTTTTCTGCAACTTCTTCTGCAAATATTTATTTGATTTTTCTGCAAAAATTAGATTTTCTGAAATCCGAGAAATTTCTGCCATTTCTTAACAATATTGCTGTCTTCTGCAACTTCTTCTGCAAATAGTGATTTTATTTTTCTGCAAAAATAGATTTTCTGCCTTCCAAGAAACTTCTGCAATTTGACATTTTTATTGATATCTGCGATTTCTTCTGCAAGTCATGATCTTTCTGCAACCATTAACTTTTCTGCTGATCGTAAAACTTCTGCCAGTTTTTGACAGTATTGCGGATTTCTGCAGTTTCTTCTGCAACTTATGGTAAACTTCAGCTTCTTCTGCTAAAAGTTATGCAATGAAGCAATTAATGCAACCACCTTTAGCAATTCTGCAATCAAACGTATTTCCGCAGGAAATGCAATTTATCTAGTTCTTCTTCTTATTTTCTTTTTTCCGTACGTTTTTCAGCGATCCATAACTTCTGCAAACTTCATCCGATTTCTGCCATTCAAGTATCAAAACGTTCAGCAAATTAAGGACATTATTGCTCTCTTCTGCAATCTCTTCTGCAACTTTTTGTTTTTCTGCAATTCAACAAAATTTCTGCAATTTGTCCCATTGAAATGCATTGAAAAGGCTTTTCTGCAACTTCAAACTTTCTGCAGTCATAACTTCTGCATACCTTATGCTATTCTGAAAATTCAAACATGTACTTTTTCTGCAATTTTAGAACTTTTCTGCAATCTTCATACAATTCTGCAAATTTTTATAGTTTTTGAAATTTTTGAACTTTTTCAAATTTAAAATAACATTGAAGTCAATGGAGACAGTGCTTCAACTTCCCTGTTTTTGAAATGTATCTCCTCCTACAATTTTTGAGCTAGAGACGCCGTTCAAACTTTAAAACTGAGAGCTGAGCCGGGGCTCTTCAGGTATTACTTTTCTTTTGAATACGTCTTGTAGTTTTTGAACTACAGGTGTTTGAAATCAGGTATTTTGGGACTTTTGGGCCGATTCTGGCCGTTGTTAGAGTGTGTGACGTCATCGCCTAGAGCGTGGCCAGCGGGATTCTGAAGACAAAACTTTCCCGAACAAATTGCGATAACTCCTGAACCGTTGGTCGTAGAGTCACAATTTATTCACCAAAACGTAGGAATTTTTGTCTCGATTCGTTTAATATCACCCTCAAAGTCATGGGGTGAACAGTTTTTTCGCAAGAGCCCCAGGTTTGAGACAAACTCCCACCTCGTCCCCTATACTTTTACATTGTAGGGAGCTCGATCGCTTTTTTTGTTGTGGACTGTTTTTAGATTGCCATTGTGAGATCACCCTTGAACCTAGAAATATGAAACTTACACAAATGACAGTCGAAAGCCTTGTGGTTCTTACAAGGGTTCAACCATTTTGATATCTGAAGTAGTTTTGAAGACATGACATTTGTTTGAAGCATGTGAAATTGGCGTTATCCCAATCGTTAACATGGGATTTTGAGGAGTTGAGAGGAAGGTCTTTCTCCTCTCACTTCAGAACAGTTTCACAAAAAGATGTTACGTTTGACACAAATAAAACACATATTTCTAGATTCTTCTAAGCCTCAGGTTTACAAAACTGAAAGAATTATTCTGATCGGACGTATGGTTGGCGAACAGCGGTCATTTGTTCGGAGGAATCCAAGTTGCTGCAAAAATCTGCAGAGTCATTGTGCTCAACTGCAGGTGCTAATCTCTCCCCTCCCCCACCTCACACACACAGGGAGACGGTTTCAACAGTTTGTGATCCCCCAAACTTAAGAATCAGAAGTTTCAAGTTCCCCCTGCCTATTCTTGTGTTACAGTAACTTTGGCAAGATACAGATAAAGCTGTTCTGCACAGTTATCTAATGTAACTGTGATTTATTTGAAAAAATTCAAACATGTACTTGTTCTCCTCTTTGTGGACTGTTCTGCTGTCTGTAAACTATTCTGAAAATATCTCTTCTTGATACTTTTTGGTAAGGTTGTGTTAATTTACACAATTTTAGGCAGCTTTCAGGTTTTTTCATACTACAACTTTAAAGTCCTCCTGCAATACAACTGAAATGTTTATGGTTTCGCCTAACCTTGATTTTCTGTATACTTTGTGTTTTAAATTTTATTTTTGTAGCAATTGTAGCCAAAATATTGCTGTTTTCTGCAACTTCTTCTGCAAATAGTGATGTTTGATTTTTCTGCAAAAATTAGATTTTCTGAAATCCGAGAAAATTTCTGCAATTTTTGACAATATATTAGTCTGTCTTCTGCCCCCAATTTCTTCTGACCAAATAGTTCTGATTTAATTAATAGATTTTCTGCCATCCAAGAAATTTCTGCAATTCTTGACATTTTTATTGATATCTGCGATTTCTTCTGCAAGTCATGATGTTTCTGCAACCATTAACTTTTCTACTGATCGTAAAACTTCTGCCAGTTTTTGACAGTATTGCAGATTTCTGCAGTTTCTTCTGCAACTTATGGTAAACTTCAGCTTCTTCTGCTAAAAGTTATGCAATTAATGCAACCACCTTTAGCAATTCTGCAATCAAACGTATTTCCGCAGGAAATGCAATTTATCTAGTTATTTTTCTTCTTATTTTCTTTCTTCCGTACGTTTTTCGGCGATCCATAACTTCTGCAAACTTCATCCGATTTCTGCCATTCAAGTATCAAAACGTTCAGCAAATTAAGGACATTATTGCTCTCTTCTGCAACTTTTTGTTTTTCTGCAATTCAACAAAATTTCTGCAATTTGTCCCATTGAAATGCATTGAAAAGGCTTTTCTGCAACTTCAAACTTTCTGCAGTCATAACTTCTGCATACCTTATGCTATTCTGAAAATTCAAACATGTACTTTTTCTGCAATTTGAGAACTTTTCTGCAATCTTCATACAATTCTGCAAATTTTTATAGTTTTTGAAATATTTGAACTTTTTCAAATTTAAAATAACATTGAAGTCAATGGAGACAGTTCTTCAACTTCACTGTTTTTGAAATGTATCTCCTCCTACAATTTTTGGGCTAGAGACGCCGTTCAAACTTTAAAACTGAGAGCTGAACCGGGGCTCTTCAGGTATTACTTTTCTTTTGAATACGTCTTGTAGTTTTTGAACTACAGGTGTTTGAAATCAGGTATTTTGGGACTTTTGGGCCGATTCTGGCCGTTGTTAGAGTGCGTGACGTCATCGCCTAGAGCGTGGCCAGCGGGATTCTGAAGACAAAACTTTCCCGAACAAATTGCGATAACTCCTGAACCGTTGGTCGTAGAGTCACAATTTATTCACCAAAACGTAAGAATTTTTGTCTCGATTCGTTTAATATCACCCTCAAAGTCATGGGGTGAACAGTTTTTTCGCAAGAGCCCCAGGTTTGAGACAAACTCCCACCTCTTCCCCTATACTTTTACATTGTAGGGAGCTCGATCGCTTTTTTTGTTGTGGACTGTTTTTAGATTGCCATTGTGAGATCACCCTTGAACCTAGAAATATGAAACTTACACAAATGACAGTCGAAAGCCTTGTGGTTCTTACAAGGGTTCAACCATTTTGATATCTGAAGTAGTTTTGAAGACATGGATATTTGTTTAAAGCATGTGAAATTGGCGTTATCCCATTCGTTAACATGGGATTTTGAGGAGTTGAGAGGAAGGTCTTTCTCCTCTCACTTCAGAACAGTTTCACAAAAAGATGTTACGTTTGACACAAATAAAACACATATTTCTAGATTCTTCTAAGCCTCAGGTTTACAAAACTGAAAGAATTATTCTGATCGGACGTATGGTTGGCGAACAGCGGTCATTTGTTCGGAGAAACCAAGGAGAAGCAAAAATCTGCAGAGTCATTGTGCTCAACTGCAGGTGCTAATCTCTCCCCTCCCCACCTCACACACACAGGGAGACGGTTTCAACAGTTTGTGATCCCCCAAACTTAAGAATCAGAAGTTTCAAGTTCCCCCTGCCTGTTTTTGTGTTACAGTAACTTTGACAAGATACTGATAAAGCTGTTCTGCTCAGTTATCTAATGTAACTGTGATTTATTTGAAAAATTCAAACATGTACTTGCTCTGCTCTTTGTGGACTGTTCTGCTGTCTGTAAACTATTCTGAAAATATCTCTTCTTGATACTTTTTGGTAAGTCTGTGTTAGAGTACATAATTTTTAGGTAGTTTTCAGGTTTTTTTCACACTGCAGTTTTTTAAATCCTTCTGCAATATAACTAAAATGCTTATTTTTTTTTTTTACCTAACCTTGATTTTTCTGTATACTTTTGTTTTAAATGTATATTTTTTGTGCAATGTGTAGCCAATATTGCTGTTTTCTTCAACTTTTTCTGCAAATATTTATTTGATTTTTCTGCAAAATATAGATTTTCTGCAATCCAAGAATTTTCTGCCAATTTCTTAAAAATGTTGCTGTCTTTTGCAACTTCTTCTGCAAATAGTGATTTAATTTTTCTGCAAAAATAGATTTTCTGCCATCCAAGAAATTTCTGCAATTTCTTGACATTTTTATTGATATCTGCGATTTCTTCTGCAAGTCATGATGTTTCTGCAACCATTAACTTTTCTACTGATCGTAAAACTTCTGCCAGTTTTTGACAGTATTGCAGATTTCTGCAGTTTCTTCTGCAACTTATGGTAAACTTCAGCTTCTTCTGCTAAAAGTTATGCAATTAATGCAACCACCTTTAGCAATTCTGCAATCAAACGTATTTCCGCAGGAAATGCAATTTATCTAGTTATTTTTCTTCTTCTTATTCTTTCTTCCGTACGTTTTTCGGCGATCCATAACTTCTGCAAACTTCATCCGATTTCTGCCATTCAAGTATCAAAACGTTCAGCAAATTAAGGACATTATTGCTCTCTTCTGCAACTTTTTTGTTTTTTCTGCAATTCAACAAAATTTCTGCAATTTGTCCCATTGAAATGCATTGAAAAGGCTTTTCTGCAACTTCAAACTTTCTGCAGTCATAACTTCTGCATACCTTATGCTATTCTGAAAATTCAAACATGTACTTTTTCTGCAATTTGAGAACTTTTCTGCAATCTTCATACAATTCTGCAAATTTTTATAGTTTTTGAAATTTTTGAACTTTTTCAAATTTAAAATAACATTGAAGTCAATGGAGACAGTTCTTCAACTTCACTGTTTTTGAAATGTATCTCCTCCTACAATTTTGGCTAGAGACGCCGTTCAAACTTTAAAACTGAGAGCTGAGCCGGGCTCTTCAGGTATTACTTTTCTTTTGAATACGTCTTGTAGTTTTTGAACTACAGGTGTTTGAAATCAGGTATTTTGGGACTTTTGGCCGATTCTGGCCGTTGTTAGAGTGTGTGACGTCATCGCTAGAGCGTGGCCAGTTGGATTCTGAAGACAAAACTTTCCGAACAAATTGCGATAACTCCTGAACCGTTGTCGTAGAGTCACAATTTATTCACCAAAACGTAGGAATTTTTGTCTCGATTCGTTTAATATCACCCTCAAAGTCATGGGTGAACAGTTTTTTCGCAAGAGCCCCAGGTTTGAGACAAACTCCCACCTCTTCCCCTATACTTTTACATTGTAGGAGCTCGATCGCTTTTTTGTTGTGGACTGTTTTTAGATTGCCATTGTGAGATCACCCTTGAACCTAGAAATATGAAACTTACACAAATGACAGTCGAAAGCCTTGTGGTTCTTACAAGGGTTCAACCATTTTGATATCTGAAGTAGTTTTGAAGACATGGACATTTGTTTAAAGCATGTGAAATTGGCGTTATCCCATTCGTTAACATGGGATTTTGAGGAGTTGAGAGGAAGGTCTTTCTCCTCTCACTTCAGAACAGTTTCACAAAAAGATGTTACGTTTGACACAAATAAAACACATATTTCTAGATTCTTCTAAGCCTCAGGTTTACAAAACTGAAAGAATTATTCTGATCGGACGTATGGTTGGCGAACAGCGGTCATTTGTTCGGAGGAAACCAAGGAGAAGCAAAAATCTGCAGAGTCATTGTGCTCAACTGCAGGTGCTAATCTCTCCCCTCCCCCACCTCACACACACAGGGAGACGGTTTCAACAGTTTGTGATCCCCCAAACTTAAGAATCAGAAGTTTCAAGTTCCCCCTGCCTGTTTTTGTGTTACAGTAACTTTGACAAGATACTGATAAAGCTGTTCTGCTCAGTTATCTAATGTAACTGTGATTTATTTGAAAAATTCAAACATGTACTTGCTCTGCTCTTTGTGGACTGTTCTGCTGTCTGTAAACTATTCTGAAAATATCTCTTCTTGATACTTTTTGGTAAGTCTGTGTTAGAGTACATAATTTTTAGGTAGTTTTCAGGGTTTTTTTTCACACTGCAGTTTTTTAAATCCTTCTGCAATATAACTAAAATGCTTATGGTTTTTTTTTTTTACCTAACCTTGATTTTTCTGTATACTTTTGTTTTAAATGTATATTTTTTGTGCAATGTGTAGCCAATATTGCTGTTTTCTTCAACTTTTTCTGCAAATATTTATTTGATTTTTCTGCAAAATATAGATTTTCTGCAATCCAAGAATTTTCTGCCAATTTCTTAAAAATGTTGCTGTCTTTTGCAACTTCTTCTGCAAATAGTGATTTAATTTTTCTGCAAAAATAGATTTTCTGCCATCCAAGAAATTTCTGCAATTTCTTGACATTTTTATTGATATCTGCGATTTCTTCTGCAAGTCATGATGTTTCTGCAACCATTAACTTTTCTACTGATCATAAAACTTCTGCCAGTTTTTGACAGTATTGCAGATTTCTGCAGTTTCTTCTGCAACTTATGGTAAACTTCAGCTTCTTCTGCTAAAAGTTATGCAATTAATGCAACCACCTTTAGCAATTCTGCAATCAAACGTATTTCCGCAGGAAATGCAATTTATCTAGTTATTTTTTCTTCTTCTTCTTCATATTCTTCCGTACGTTTTTCGGCGATCCATATCTCCTGCATACTTCATGCAATTTCTGCCATTCTGGTATCAAAATGTTCAGCTTGTTAAGGACATTATTGCTCTCTTTAAAAATGTATTCTGCATCTTATGGTTTTTATGCAAATTATGCAAATTTATGCAAATTTTGCCATAGAAATGAATGGAGAAGGCTTTTTTGGAGCTCCAAACTTTCTGCATTTGTAACTTCTGCATTCTTTATGTTATTTTAAAAATTTAAGCATGCATTCCTTCAGCTATTTGTGGACTTTTTAGCTGTTTTCAAATAATTTTGCAATTATTTATAGTTTTTAAAATAATTGATGTTGTTTAAAAATAAAATATAATGGAAGTCAATGAGAAGTCTGCTTTTCTCAAAACATTTTTCACTGTTTTTGAAATGTATCTCCTCCTACAATTTTTCAGCTAGAAACGCCATTCAAACTTCAAAACTTAGAGGAGAGCCGGGGCTCTTCAGGTATTACTTTTCTTTTGGATAAGTCTTATAGTTTTTGAACTACAGCAGTTTGAATTCAGGCAGAATTAGATTTTTTTCAGTTTTAAGGAGAATCTAGAGTGGATGATGTCATCACCTAGAGTGAGAAGGACTTTTCTTCCAAGAAAAAAAAAAAATTCTGATAAACTGCTGTAACTCAGCCACCGTTAGTCACAGAGTCATCATTTTTTCAGCAAAATGCAGGAAAATTCCTTTAAATTCATAAAATCTAACTCTCAAACCTATAGTGCAAATACTTTTGCCCCAATATTTCCTAGAATGACATGAAGTTGCCTCATCTGCCCTATACCCAGCCATATTAAATTTTACGCTTCGTCTGAAAGCCTATGATGTTTTTAACTTGCCATTTTGAGAACATGATTGAACTTACAAACATGACACTTTCACACATTATGACCCCAAGCCTTGTGGTTCTCACAAGGGTTCAACATTTTTGATAAGTAAAAGACTTTTGAAAATATGAACATTTGTTTGGAGGTAGTAACCCTCATTGAAATGCATTGATTCTGTACTCTGCTCACAGATCCTGCTCTGTAGGTGATCAGTTAACGACCTGCACCTGCGTTAATCAATGTTTGTAAACACCTGCCTGTCAGAGCCTTTGATGTCTTCCTGATTCACAATGAACACTCACAATGTATTAATCTGATAGATTCATTCACTTTTGCTCATATTCATCATTTAAACAAGATTTATAGACACATTTTTGCATTTCTTTCAACATTTTACACTTAATTACATGTCATGCAGTACATCGAGAATTTTCCATTCTATTTTAAAGCCTTCATGAGCTTTTCATGCTTTTTGAAAAAAAAAACAAATAAACATATGATCACATCTACTGCAGGAATGCATTATGGGAGTTAACAATACAATTTTGTTAGTCTGCTGAACCTTAAGTTAGAGGTCTACTTCCAGAAATGATACTGCAACAAATTTTGATTGTAATCATTGAAGACTTGTAAATGTGACTGCATTAAGAATTGAACACTCTTCCACATTATAAGTCTGACTCACATTAATGACAGTGCTTTTTTCATGACGTTCACATTGTTATCAGATAGTAAGTAATGTGATCACCATTCTGGTTATTGTTCCAGATGTGTAGGTGACTACGCACATTACTTTGTAAATACAATTCTGCCCACATGTTAAATGTCACATTGTAGAGAGTTCACCATATAGTTACATGTATATAAATTGCTAATAAACTCTACTAATAGAATCATGCATCTTCATGTAATAAATCACTCCCAATGCCATTACAAACTTTTGTCTTCTTTCACTCATAGCAACATATAGCTAATTTGACAACCAGTGAAGATTTATTACATACTTTGAGATTCTGCTAATATTTACCAATATGCTAGCTGTTATAACTCATTTAGCTATTATTCAATTTTTGTCCTGCCAATTTGGTATGAAACCACATATGTTCATATTATGCTGCTGTTTTGACTAATTTGACATCATCTGAGGTTTTTAAAGCTTAATTGGATTTTGGCTATTTTTTTTAGCAACATGCTAGCTGTTTTTAGCTAAATTGGCATTTACCTAGGTTTCTCAAACTAATTTGGCTTATAGCAAACGTATCAGCAATATGCTAGCTGTTTTGGCTAATTTTGCATTTACTGGTGTTTTTAAGGTAATTTTGAGTTTTGCTAATATCTTAGCATTATGCTAGGCATTATTTGTTCAATGCACATTTACCAAGGTTTTTCCAAGCTAATTTAGCCTTTAGCTCATTTTATTTTATTTTTTTTTTGCAAATTTTTTGCTGTTTTAGTTAGTTTGGGATTTACTGAGGTCTTACTTAAAGCTTTAAATTTATGCAAATAAGCGTCAGCAATTTATTCAACCTTTTTCCTTTTTAAACATTTTAGCTTATTCTGCAACAAGTTATGCAATGAAGCAATTAAAGCAACGACCTTCTGCAATTCTGCAATCAAACTTATTTCCGCAGGAAATGCAATTTATCTAGTTATTAGTTTGATTGCAGTTATGCAATCAAACTATTGTTCTTCTGTTTTATTAGTTTGATTGCATAACTGCAATCAAACTATTGTTCTTCTGTTTTATTCTTCTTCTTCTTCTTCTGTGTGGAAGGTGTGTGGAAGGAGGAGCTGAAGAGTTTGTGGTTTTGTTAATCTTTTCTGCTTTTTTTTTCTTTCTTTTTTTCACATTGGTGTTTGTATTAGGTTTATGTGGTGTTTTTTGGGTTGATTTTCTTGTTTTTGCTGGGTTTTTGGGGGGGTTTTGAGGGTTTGATCTGGTGGTGGGTGTGGAGCTGGTGGCGTTTTGGACGCCATGGCTCTCACATCGCTGACCAGGAAACATGGCGTTAAAACATGCACCGGTTCTCTCCACAGCGTGGAGGAGGTGGCTATGGCCGTGGGTGCAGTTATCGGGCATGCATCTGTTAAGTCTGCTGCCAGGATGAATGGAGCGGTCGTTTTGTTTGTGGAGAGGGTTGATCAGGTGAACACGCTAGTTGAGAAGGGTATCTCCATCAATGGTGTGTTCGAACCTGTCATGCCGCTCTCCCAACCGGCGACCAAGATCACGCTGTCTAACGTCCCCCCGTTCATTAGTGATGAGTTTCTGGTACGGGAGTTGTCTAAACACGGGAAGGTGGTGTCACCTGTGCGTAAGGTTTTGTCTGGCTGTAAGTCCCCCCTGCTGAAACACGTCGTGTCTCACCGTCGGCAGGTCTTCATGATCCTTTATAATAAAGGTGAAGATTTTAACTCTGTCTTCAAGGTGCGTGTGGAGGATTATGATTACGTGCTTTTTGCTACTTCCGCATCGTTCAAGTGTTTTGGCTGCGGCGCTGAGGGGCATTTGGTGAAAGCCTGTCCGGACCGCGCCGCTTCAGCCCCGGGGGGCGTGGCTGCCGCGGCGGCAGGTGGTGTGGCGGACGCTCGGCGTGAGCAGCCCTCCGATCGTCCGGTTCCCGTACCGCGTCGGACCTCTCTGGTCGGGCGTCTCTCGGTGGACATGTCGGCTTCTGCGGACGCCGTGGAAGAAGTGCTCCAGCAGGACGGAGAGCCAGGGGAGTGCGGTGAGTGGGGAAAGTGTGAGTGAGGTCGGTGTGGTGGCAGGACAGGTGAGTCTGGATACCGAGAGTGTTCTCTCAGTGGAGGCGGATGTTCCGGTGGAGGGGATTGAGAGTGTTGGAGTCACTGAGGTGATGGATGGGCTGAGGGTTGGTGGTGAGCTTTGCGACGGTGCTGCTGTGTGTGTGGATGAGAGGGGCCCGGAGCCCTCCGAGTGTTGTGGTTCGGACGTGGGTGTGTCTGTGGTGGGTGATTCTGTTGCGTATGTGGAAGAGGGGGCTGATGACGTTGAGGCGCGTAGTTCAGATCGGGGGTCTCTTTGAAACGGCGAAGCGGAGCTCCGCCTCCGCGGATGTCAGCGTAAAGCCAGCAGGCTGGTGGTCGCAGAGGGGCGGCGGGGCGGCTGTGTCTGACGGCAGTGACAGTGAGGGATGCGGTCTGACTGCAGTGCACTGTCTCAGGGCAGCTCTTTACTGTCTGCTAGTCAGGACGTGAAACTGTATCCTGCTCAGATGTTGAAAACTTTTCTGCAACAAACTAAGGGCTTTAAGAAGCTGAATATGCCTTCTTATTTCCCTGACCTTAAGGTTTTTATTTGTCAGCCAAAGCACCTCATCAAATACAGAGCTGAATCTGGCCTTACTGATCAGGAAGTTTATAGACTGAGAAAACAGATGCAGAAAGTCCGGCATCAACTTGGTATTTGAGTTCATGATGGGTTTGTTATTTCTGCTTAATTTCCATTATTTTTTTGTTTTTCCCCTTCTATTTTATGGATTCTTTAAAGTGGGAGTTTGCAATGTGAATGGTGCTAGAGAACCTTCCAAGAGAGCCCTGGTCTTTGAGACTATGAGAGACCAAGCACCTTGATGTTCTTTTCTTAAGAGACCCACAGTGATCCCAGTCTGGAGGTGGACTGGACTAGGGGAGTGGGGTGCTGAGACCTTCTGACATCCACGGGCTAGTGGGAGGGTGGGTTTTTTGTTCTCCAGGAAATTTGTCCTGTTTCTATAGAGTGGAACATTTTATTGCAGGAAGGGTTTTTTTGGTCAGAGCTGTGTTTGAGCGTTTTTCTGTGCTTTTTGTTAATGTTTATGCTCCTACTGTTGGTGCTGAGAGGAAGAGTTTTTCTCTTGCGACTACATGAAAAAAATGGAGAGCTGTGGTTCGGAGGATTTTTTATTCTTGGGGGAGATTTTAATTGTACAGAGTCCGAGTTTTTAGACCGGAATCATACAGAGCCTCATCCAGCCTCACAGCACGTGCTGAGGCAGCTGGTCAGCTCATGGCCTGGTAGATGTGTGGAGAAGGATGCATGCAGACTGCGCGGCAATACACTACTGACTGTGGTCCGTATTCATGGCGACAGGCTCTGGCTCGGCCTCTGATCGTTTTATTGTTTTAAGCATCATTTTTAATGTTTTTTAAATCATGTGATATTTATCCTGCTGTATTCACTGACCATTCTCTTTGTTGTTGCTTTTTGCTAGAGATTTTTCACGAGAGTGCCTATTGGCATTTTAATTCTGTCTTTGTCACTTGATGTGTTTTTAAGAATGTTAGGATCTTTTGGAATCTTTTAGACAAAGCAAAGATGATTTTAATTCTCTTAGGCAATGGTGACCGGGGAAGAGTGAAATTAAACTTTGTGCCCAGCAGTACACTCTCAATGCTACACGTGACTACTCTCGGTTTATAAAAGACTTAGAGACTGACATTGTGGGTCTAGAGTCCTTAAGTGAGTCCACTGATAATAGTGGTTATATTGAACTCCTCAAAACTAAAAAGTTGACCGGAGCGACTGCTGGACTCAAAAGTTCAGGGGGCGCTGGTCCGGTCCCGGTTTCAGGATGTCTCTGAGATGGATGCTCCCTCTAGCTTTTTTTTGTTTGAGAAGGACACGGACAGAAGAAGTGATGCAACTCCTTGTTGTCTGACTCGGGTGAGGAGCTGTTTGGACCTGAACAGATCAGACAGAGGGCTGTGGACTTTTACTCTTCACTCTACTCCAGCAAGTGTGATGGTGCTGACAGCCTGTTAGAGGAGTTCTGTGTTGGACTGCCTCAAGTCTCTGAGGAGATGAACTCTCAGCTGGATCGGCCTCTGCAGCTTCCTGAACTTCATGCAGCTCTTCAGAGTATGAAGGGCCGGAAGGCTCCTGGGATCGACGGCCTCTCTGTGGAGTTCTATAAGGCTTTCTGGGACATCCTTGCTCCTGACATCTTAGAAGTGTTTAATGAATGTCTGTCCTCTGGCTATCTGCCGACATCCTGTTGCAGAGCTGTGGTTGCTCTCCTGCCAAAAAAAGGGAATCTACAGGACATTAAAGAACTGGCGCCGGTCCTCTGCTGTGTGTGGATTACAATTTTCCAGGGCTTTCTCCAATCGGCTGAGGGATGCTATTGGAGCAGGTCATCCACCGGGACCAGACCTACTGCCGGGGACGACTCATGGTCGATAATGTTTTTTTAATCAGGGATTTGGAGGTCTCTGAGCGTCTGGGGTTGCGGTCAGGTCTGATTTCTCTGGACCAAGAAAAGCTTTTGACCGCGTTGAACACGGCTTCCTTTGGAAGGTCATGGGAAGTTTGGGTCAGCGCTGTTTTATTGCAAAACTCAGAGTTTTTTACGCTGGTGCTGAGAGTGTGCTGAAGGTGAACGCAGTCTGTGCGCTCCTTTTAGGTGGTCGAGGCATACGCAGGCTGTGCTCTGTCCGGCATGCTCTACGCTCTCTCCCTGGAGCCCCTCCTCCATAAGATTCGTGCTGGTCTGGACGGTATGTGTTTGCCTGGGTTTGACCGAAATGTAGTCTTATCAGCTTATGCTGATGATGTTATTGTTTTTGTCCAGTGCCAGGCTGATGTGGATGTCTTAGTGGATATAATTCATGCTTTTTCCACATTATCCTCTGCCAGAGTTAACTGGCACAAGACTGACGCCCTTGCCGTGGGGAGGTGGCAGGAAGGTCTTCCGACTCTCCCCTCGAATGTGACATGGAAGACTGACGGTTTGAAGTACCTGGGGGTTTTTCTGGGTAATCAAGCCATAGAAAAGAAGAACTGGGATGATGTGATTGCTAAACTGGAGGGGAAAATGAATAAGTGGCGTTGGCTGCTCCCCCGAATGTCTTTTAGGGGGAGGGTCTTGGTTGTTAACAACCTTGTTGCCTCCCAGCTTTGGCACCGGTTGATGTGTCTAGACCCCCCTTCCGGGTTTCTGTCTCAAATTCAGTCCAAGCTTGTCAATTTTTTTTGGGACGGTTTACACTGGGTTCCGCAGGGTGTGTTGTTCCTTCCCAGGGAGGAGGGGGGACAGGGCCTGGTCCACCTGGCTAGTAGGACTGCCACTTTCAGGATCCAGTTCTTGCAGAGGTTTTTGACTGGCCCACCTGATCTGATGTGGCGGGAGTTGGCTAGCTGTATCTTTAAGCGTGTACATGGTCTGGGGTTGGATGATGCTCTGTTTTTAATGAACACTAAGCTTTTAAACGTACGTGGGTTGCCTCCGTTCTATCAGGGTGTTTTTAAGTCGTGGCACCTTTTTAGTGTCGTGAAGCGAAATCACTCTCCCTCTCCATTTTGGCTCTTGAAAGAGCCTTTGATCTTTGGAGCACGTTTGGACATTAATGATGGTACAACCCCCGGACTTCAGCTGACCCTTTGCAAGTCTGGAGTTGTGACGCTGGCTCAGTTGGTGTCTGCAGCTGGACCTGAACTGACGAACACCTCCTCTCTGTGTGCTGCACTGGGTCTTCAGTCTGCCAGGACGGCACAACGTCTCTTAGATCGCTGGAGGGGACGGCTCGAGGCGAGGGAGAAGAGGCTCTTGGTCCAGCACTGCATCGGAACCACTACACCCGTGTGTGATGGACTCTATCCGGAGGTGTGGTTGACCCTTACGAAACAAAAGTATATTGCAATATACTGGGAAATATATGGAGATGTATTGATAATATATTAAGAAATATATCAGCCCCTTTCCCATATATTTCTGTGTATATTGCAATATATGGGTGTTCAACCTATTGTTAGGTTTTTTTTTCTGTTATATTGATTCATATATTTTTAAAACCTCCTCAGTTCCATTTTTTCAATGGATCACATGTCCATGTCAGTTTTTAAACAACCTTAATGTCAACTGTAAATACTATACGATTACTTATATCAGTCAAAACAGGAAAAACTTCTTTGAGTCAATATTTTTTATTCATTTTCAGAATGACAAGTTTTCACAACATTACATTATGTTACACATTTCAGTCTTCCACACTTAAACGTGGTGGAATACATGCATAAAGACAGGTATACTGTGGCAGATCAACAATCATGCATTTCTTCTGAAATTTTGTGACTTGAAAAACTTGTTTCGTGCCCTGTAACCCCCTATTTAAAGCTATTGTATTTTCCAAATTAAAAAGTGTATTGTGTGACTTGTCATATTGTCTTCCAAGAGCAAAACATTTTTTGTCATCACCATTCTGTACAACAATGTAATAGTAAACTGTGATTATTTGTCCATTTTCTAACAAAACTGAAAAACTATTCCTCTTCCTTACTCTAGTGAACTGCTCAGAGTAATACAGTTCTCCTTTAAATAAGACTCTGCTGAATACTGTCACAATTGTTTCCATACTGACTAAAATGTTCCCTCTCAAAGCCAGCATCTCTTCATAATTAAGTTTTCTAACATAGTGTAAACCAAGGGTCACAACTTCATCCTTTGCTCTTTCAAACTGTAACACTTTGTTTCCAGTCAAGTTATAATACAGCCGTTTACATCTTGCTCCAGCATTTCTCAGTGCATTATTCTTCAAAAGCGGCATCACTTGTCTATATGAAAATATTTTCATTATCTGTAAGGGGACACACTGGGTGCCGTGAAACATTTTCAGAATCTCCCCATTAAAAGATTCAAAAATATATCCTGAGTGTGCCCATAAAGGTCCCCAATTTCTCACAGATTCTGGTAAATGAAGGCATAAATGTACATTAAATGAAACGTTTGCTTTACCATACAGAATTTCGAAGTGTTTGACAAAGTCGACAACAAGTTTTTCACATCTTTGTAACCCCTCAGATGTGACAGAGTCTCTACACAGCAACAACATGAATGTGACCAGGATAAACCAGTGTTGGTAAAATGCACGAGGCAATATTCCTTTCAGCACAAAGATGCTGTAAAACAGCAACCAGTTCTGCCACTCACTTGCTTTCCAAAACTTTCTTTGTTGTAAAGACCGGGGAACTCTTGTGATATTGCATGGTGGTTTAATTTTTAAGAGTTGTTGGTCAAGCTCAGGAATGCGATTACCGATATAGTATGGCTCATTATGGTGCTCACTATCCAGCCACAAATTTGTCATTTGGCGAACGACTCCAAGATGCACATTATGCATGTGGTCAGGGGGCATTCCCTCTACGATGTCAAAATGTGGAATGTTGACAAGACTTGTGGGCCCTTTAACACCTCTCACAGTTTGTGCAGTATGCAAAGCCTCCTTGCATCAGTTAGAGTGGAAGAGTGATCTCTTTTTGGACATTTTTGTAAGGGTAAACTCTAACAGTCCCCTTTCCTTTCAAAACTCGTTCACCAGGATGTAGGCACATGCTGCATCCATATTGGCCATTAAACTGATTCATGTTTTGCAGAACTGGCCTGGCAACTGAATCACACATCATAACAGCTGCTACCACTCTACAATGATTAACAATGTTTTGTCTGTGTAAGTTGAAGCCCACAGTGGATAATGACTGGCACTCAAGGGTGAATGGTTTTAAAAATGTATTAACATTTGGCTTTGTTGAACCAAACCAAAGACCAAAAAGCAAAATATTTTCTTTTCTGACATCATAAGGAAGTTCATTTACCATCCCCTGCAATGGCCAAATTGAATATTGGGATGACTTAAATACTGGAACTCCATCACAATTACATGTTAAGGAGACTGCATGAGAACTGTCTAGTGGACCACCATCCCTTTTAAGATTCTGATACATTTTACCACAACAAATGTCATCATAATTCTCTGAATTACACATGCCTGTTCCTGACTTAAGACAACTTGCAATATCATCTCTTTGAAGAAGATGTTCCAGTTGTGTCTGGATGGGCAAGTATAAGAAGAAATTCCCATTCTTCAAGGAGCTCTTTCTATCCCATGAAAAGTTACAAACAGAACATTGTCCCTCAGTAATTTGGTCACCAATGTAATATTCACACCTGGGACAGTAGATGTGACATTCAAGATGACCTCGTATTGGTTCAAGCTCTTTTAAGAACAAATGCTTAGAAGTCAGAACGCTTTCTGGACAGTGGATATTAATCAAATCTAGAAGATCAGACAGGGCCAGACCGGTAAGTGAGTGTCTCAGGGCATATGCAAGTATGAGTAGAAAACTCTGAGCTTTGGTTAATTGTGAGCCGGTGTACAGTGGCTCATCATTTATCGTTAAAAACCTCTCATTGGTTTCTCTTCCCAAAGGAATTTCTTCATTTTCTGAATTGTCAGTGCTTTTGTATGGGCCAGAGTCTTGGTCACAGGCCTCCTGCTGCAGGTCCTGCAGGGAATAAGCAGATAAAACTTTAGGAAAAGTACTATCAGTAGTATTTTAATCCAAAACACATATACCAAAAACATGTCTAGTAATTTAACATAACAAATTCAATAACTCACAGCAATGCCACTGGCACCACATGCTTCTTCAGGTCCACTGTCAGAGTCATTACAGGTATCCTGATCCAGAGGTTGCTAGATAGGAGCAGATAAGTTTTAGCAGAAGTCCTAACAGTAAACTAATATTGCATCAAGCGTAACAAATTCAATAACTCACAGCAGTGCCGCTGGCACCACATGCTTCTTCAGGTCCACTGTCAGAGTCATCACAGGTATCTTGATCCAGAGGTTGCTAGATAGGAGCAGATAAGTTTTAGCAGAAGTCCTAACAGTAAACTAATATTGCATCAAGAATAATAATAATAATAATAATTCAGTAACTCACAGCAATGCCACTGGCACCACATGCTTCTTCAGGTCCACTGTCAGAGTCATCACAGGTGTCCTGATCCGGGTGCTGCTGGAGGAAAAAAGGAAACATTTGTAGATAAATCAGGTATATGGCATACATGTCTTTAACGCATGTACATATGTAATACTTAGCAAAGCAATCCATTGTGTGGCAGTCTGCAATTGTGAAAGCCAACACAGTGAATGGTAAATATTTGTCTCAAATCGAGCGCTAAGGCGTCTTGGCAACTGGGATGATGGTGGAGTGTTTGAGACAGGCAGGGACCGCACACGACTCCAGAGAGCTGTTAAAGATCCTAGTGAAGATGGGAGCCAGCTGGTCAGCGCTAACTCTCAGGCAGGACGGGGACACTCCATCAGGTCCTTGAGCCTTCCTGATCTTCTGCTTTTTAAACTGCTGACGCACATCTTGTTTGCAGATCCTCAAAGCAGATGAGTGGTCGGGTGTGGGGGAGGTGGGGGTTCCAAGTGGGTTCTGTGGTGCAGTGATGGTGGGGGGAGGCGTAGTCCTTTCAAACCTAGAGTAGAAATTGTTGAGGTCCTCAGCCAGGCGGAAGCTCTCTGCAGGGCGAGGGGATGGTCTCCTGTAGTTGGTGAGGGTCTGCAGGCCCTTCAGAACTGTAGTGGAGTCGTTGGTAGAAAACTGGTCCGTCAACTTTTCAGTATAGGTCCTCTTTGCTGCCTTAATCTCCTTTGTTAGCTTGTTCCTAGCCTGCTTGTTCAGGTCCCAATCCCCACTCCTGTAGGCCTCTTCCTTGTCCTGGCGTAGTCTCCTCAGGTTTGCAGTGAACCACGGTTTGCTATTGTTGTATGTCCAGATGGTTTTGGTCTGCACACACATGTCCTCACAGAAACTAATGTAGGATGTCACAGTGTCTATTTTTTTAAAGGAGTACATTTAAAATGTATTATAGCTCACTCGCAAAACATGTACACATGAAAACACGGTGACAGTCAGTCAACACATGTTCCCACGTTTTTTGTAGTAGTTTTTTTTTTTTAATTTCCTTGAACTCCATATTGTAATATATCAGATAACTTGGCATACAGAAACCCATTTTATGCAGCACACCCAAAACATCACGCTGATTTACTCACCGTTGTCTGTCCCGATAGCTTCTTGATTGCTTCAGTGAGTTTCCTGGGGGCAAGAAAAGAATAAAGATTTTGTATGACCTGACCCATAAAGCTACATGCATGGGCGTTCTGTGGCTGCTCTGAATAAAAACGCTACATAAAAACACATAATCCTGCGTTTCATGATGTAGTGTTCAAAATCTCATCGTACAAACGTTCATTGACGAAGCACTGGAAGTTAAAACTTAAACTGTTCAAAATGAGAGACGGCTGAATTTTTGACCAGGACTTGGAGTTAGTGATGCATGTACCAGGCCCGGGCCTAGAACACTGTCCAAGTTCCCTCCAGAACACCCCACACCCACCCCCAACTCCCAAAAACTACGCTGGATACGATGTCGGAAATTCGAAGAAATGACAATTGGATAAATACAAATAATCCAATGCATCTATTTGTGACTCAATTTTGTTCTGATGGTAAAAGTGTGGTTGGTTTAATCAGAAATTCAATTTAAACATGTTTTTGGTTCGAAATTGTTTGACCGCAATGCATTGTGGTCTGTTTCGGCTAATCGAATTAGCACCGATCCAGGCTAGCCTTAAGCAATTTTTGGGATATTTCTAGTGCACTCGATTCGGACAGAACTAGAAATGGGTAAACACACTTTAAAGGAAGCCTATCTGTCTGTTCACGAAGCCTCGTGTAACCACATGCCCTATGTTAAATGGCAATATAATCGATGAGTTTTACAACAAAAGTTACTGTCACGCCCAACAAAAATGTGCCATCTGATACAGAGCTCTAAAGCACAAACCTCGTTTTCCAGTATCTTCTTGTTCTTGATGGAATATCATATGTAGAATCCGGTAAGACATATTTCCTTCTTCTTTCATCCATATCGACTTTTTTTAAACAAGAAAAAGCACAAAAACCAACACGAAGGATGCTTTATCACTCCTGTGATGGAACTGAAAGCAGTCGGGTTCCGCGCGTGCGCAAAAGGCGTCTTCTTCTACTTGTTCGGACAGGGCTGCAGTTTCTGTATACGGAAGCAAATCGGTTGCACCGCTCTCCCGCATGCGCGAACCACACGTCACTTCCGCTAAAGCAGTTTACGGTCTTTGACAACCAATAACAACAATAAAAACAAAATAAAAATTAATATAAGTGACAACAATTTTTATCAAATAAGAAAACTTATTGTTGAATAAACGAAAGAAAAAGGACACGTTAAGGATAAGGACTTTACGATCTTAAAGTGGCTAAACCGGACTACAATTGTTTTCTTCTTCTGCAGTTTTACATGACGGCAGTTTCCTCCCCAAGCTAAGAGGAAACAGCGCCACTTCAAAACACTTTATTTTATCCGGTAATCCAAATTCGTTTTTAACGGTAACTCGGTGGCTTTTTTCACACAGTAATCCAGTCAGGAGAAGCTCTCGGGTGTTCAGAAAAACGTAAATTCTTGTGATGAAGACGTTTTACTGTTTGGAAATGACTCCGTCGTATAGTGGGCGAAGAGCGGAAGTGACGTTTGTTCGCGCATGCGGGGTAAGTGGTGCAACCAATTTGCTTCCGCATACAGAAAATGCACGAAGACTGCGAAATGCGTCCACTTCCGCTAGAGGGTCCCAAACCAAAAAGCCAGTATAAAAAGGCGACATATTGTTGCGGCACGGTAGAGCATTGTGACTGGTTTCGAGCGTATGCTGCTAGAGTTCAAGCTTTAACAATCAGGGAACAATGAAGTTTGCGCTGGTGAGCTGGTTAACCGGCAAGGACAAAGACGCCCTCAGCATTATCCCAACAGCTTGGATTGTCGATTATGATGCGGAAAGCCAAAAAAAGGTATATTACGTGGAGTGTCGAACAGGCAAGAAACCGACCAATAGATGGATGGTTGAACCGGCGGAGATTCTACATTTAGCAGGCAAGTACTCGTCGTTGTTGTATTGCTTTCTCTACAATCTTGAAAAGTACAAAAATTATGGTTAAACAAATTATGTGGCACTAAAACGATCAACTTTAGCGGTTCGCCGTTGGCTAATGTTAAGAGTTTGTTTGTCTTTAATTTTCATTATGATTTTTTTCCTTTTTTTTTTTTTTGGCCGAAAGTGGAAAGGCCTTGGTCATCATCAACAGTATAAATTTCTACCCTGCTTTGTTTTAACGCAACGTTTTGAGTTTTTAGTTATTAGCCATTTTTCGTTTGCATTTATTTCTGTCTTCCTCCTCTCTTATATAAAGAAAAAGAGTCTGTACTTAAGACTATTGAGCAAAAGATGCTGTTGGAGACCATCACAGAGCCCAAGAAAAGAAGAAGAGTGCCAAAGTCTTTCAACAACAACGCAGAGGAGGACACTCAAGAAACAGTTTGCAAAAAAGGTAATATCATCCTTGCTGAAAAGAACTGCTTGAACAAACGGGCCAAATTCCATTTACTTGCTGATACATGAATGTTTCAATGTGATTTTCGAAGAAGTTGCTACAAAGCGAAAAGCACGGAAATTCCATTCTTGCTGCTCAACATCTGAGTTCTTCAGACTAAGAGCCAGAGTTTCCCAATTGGAAAGAGGTCACACTTAGGGAGAGAGGAGAGAATTGGATTACACAGGAGCAAGTGACCTCACAGCGCAATGACGTCATTAAAGAAAGAAATTGACAGGCTGCGCAAAATGGCAGTTGAAGTAACTATCTTACATGTTTCATTTCAGACATTTCAACATTGTCTCAAAACGCCTGTACCGTTCCACTCTGTCTACATTGTCTGGGTTACTTTTTCACAGTGGTGTGAACAAAGACTGTTTAACTCTTGCAGGCCAATTTGATTGTGTAATTTCTGACAGAAAGTTCTCACAGGCGTGAGCTGTGTGACCGTCATTGAGAAGAAAGATCTCCGAGAGTGCACACCTCCAAATAGCAGCATGAATGTAACTTTTTTTCAATCAGCATAAAGAGAAATATTTTTTTCCAATCAAAATAAAAAAGGAAAGCTTCTTTTTAACTATTTTTTTTGGGTGCAGCCAAGGGACAATGTCAATGACACTGATCATTCTTTGGTGACGGTGGTACATCCCAGAACTCCTGATGTAAGTTTAATTTAGTAAAAAATCATCTAATAAAATGTATTAGTATTTTTATTTTTTTCAATTTTTCGCTTCCTTTAATTATTATCATTGATTTGGGTGCAGTCCATGTCAGAAGACTTCACGCTGGCTGCTCTCAGGGGGAAACAAACCAAAACACCAGCATCAGTAAGTACATGTTTTGTGCAAATGTTCTTCTACTTGTAGTCCTCTTTAATCATCTTTCTTACACTTTATTAGGTGCCACTAGGGACTGATGGTGATGTGATGGTGTCGGCCCATTGCTGGGAGACGGCGAGGGCCCAACCAACGGCCAAAGGAATGGCACGGACCCTGCTGCTGGGCCTTTTTAGTGTTGAGGTCCTGTTGAGGTCCAACCTTACAGGAGGGCTGAACAAGGTGGAACCTTCAGCCGAACGACGTCAGGCTCTGGACCCCAGAAGCTAAAGGCTCTACTTGGTAAAGTTATTTTTTTTTATTTAATGTTTCTATACCGGATATGGTGCTTTAAATCATGATTTAGGCTTACAGTGTTTGTGTACTTTATCTTTTACAGATACTGTCATCCAGCACCATCCAGATGCAAAGGTGGCGGAGATAAGGGCAAACATAAATAAGAAAATCTGTGAGCTCCGGCACCAAGAAAAAAAGAAAACAATGGACAGTTGTAGCTCTTTAAGATTTTAGTTTGAATTTAAAATTTTGTGTGATGTATTTAATTTGAATAAAATTCAAACAATCATTTCTGTGTTATTGAATGCTTTATCTGATGTTGCATAGCATCTTTGTATGCAAGGTATTATCTTAAAGGACATATCTGGTATAAATGCCAATATATTGTAGAGCATATATCAAGTATGTACAGCAATATTACTGCATAAATCGTACCATTATGTAGCATATACAGCAATATATCACAGTATAAACCACAGTATATTATGTAGCATATATCGGTATATACAGCAATATATCACAGTACAAACCACAGTATATTATGTAGCGTATATCGGTATATGCAGCAATATATCACAGTACAAACCACAGTATATTATGTAGCATATATCGGTATATACAGCAATATATCACAGTACAAACCACAGTATATTATGTAGCGTATATCGGTATATGCAGCAATATATCACAGTACAAACCACAGTATATTATGTAGCATATATTGGTATATGCAGCAATATATCACAGTACAAACCACAGTATAGTATGTAGCATATATCGGTATATACAGCAATATATCACAGTACAAACCACAGTATATTATGTAGCATATATCGGTATATTCAGCAATATATCACAGTGTATCCCACAGTATATTATGTAGCATATATCGGTATATACAGCAATATATCACAGTACAAACCACAGTATATTATGTAGCGTATATCGGCATATACAGCAATATATCACAGTATAACAGTATAAATATATCATAGAGCATATATCAGTGGATGAATCAAGATATTACAGTATAAACCACAGTATATTAATTGGTATATTTCAATATACGAAAACGGCAATAATAGGTGTATTTCAATATATGGAAAAGTATATAGCTTCCATGTATGGAATATACTGTAAATATATTGTTGCTCAATATATTGAAAAATATATTTTTGTTTCGTAAGGGGAGTCCGGATCTGGATGGCCATGATGGACAGCTGCTTCATCCCTTCAACCCCAACGGCTTGACCCTTCATTGTGCAGACAGGAGGACGTTGTACGTCAACTGTGTGAAGGTTTTGAACAAGACGAAGCTACAGAACCGTCATTCCTGTGCGTGGACTGATCGTTTCGATGAAGGAGTGGCTGGACCGCATTGGAGAGTTCTCTACAAACCTCCTATTAGGAAGAGAGCTGGGGATCTCCAGTGGCGAATCTTACATGGTGCTTTGGCCTCTAACTCTTTTATCTCTGTTCTTAATCCCACTGTCTCGGACCGCTGCCCTTTTTGTGACTTTAGAGAGACGATTTTTCATGTTTTTAGTGAGTGTGAGAGACTTTTTCAGGTCTCTTCACTCTTTTAGCGTCTGTGTTTGTCTTTTTGATGTGGTTTTTTCAAAGCGTTGTTTTTTATGGATCTGGGTACAAAAAAGACTCTAAGGAGAAGTGGCTGCTACTGAATTTTATTAGTGGTGAAGCTAAGCTTGCGATTCATGTCAGCAGGAAACAGAAAATTGCAGGTGAGCAGATTGCTGATGCGGTATTAGTTTTACGCACCAACATCCGCTCCAGGCTGAAGCTGGAATTTTCTTTCTTCAGACTGTCTAATCGCTTATCCTGTTTTGAAAAGCTTTGGTGCTTTGGGGATGTTCTCTGTTCTGTGTGTGATGGTGAGCTGCATTTTGCTGATTTTTTAGGTGTTTGACTTCTTGTGACCCTGTTTTTTGTGTGATCTGTAATTAAACTGACGTTTTAAAAATCAAATCAAATCAAATCAAATCAAATCAAATCATCTTCTTCTTCTCTTCTTCTTCTTCTTCTTCTTCTTCTTCTTCTCTACCGTACGTTTTTCGGCGATCCATATCTCCTGCATACTTCATGCAATTTCTGCCATTCTGGTATCAAAATGTTCAGCTTGTTAAGGACATTATTGCTCTCTTTTAAAATTTATTCTGCATCTTATGGTTTTTATGCAAATTATGCAAATTTATGCAAATTTTGCCATAGAAATGAATGGAGAAGGCATTTTTGGAGCTCCAAACTTTCTGCATTTGTAACTTCTGCATTCTTTATGCTATCTTAAAAATTTAAGCATGCATTCCTTCAGCTATTTGTGGACTTTTTGGCTGTTTTCAAATAATTTTGCAATTATTTATAGTTTCTAAAATAATTGAAGTTGTTTAAAAATAAAATATAATGGAAGTCAATGAGAAGTCTGCTTTTCTCAAAACGTTTTTCACTGTTTTGAAATGTATCTCCTCCTACAATTTTTCAGCTAGAAATGCCATTCAAACTTCAAAACTTAGAGGAGAGCCGGGGCTCTTCAGGTATTACTACTTTATTTTAGATAAGTCTTATAGTTTTTGAACTACAGCTTTTTGAAATCAGGCAGAATTGAACTTTTTTTCAGATTCAAGGAGAATCTAGAGTGGATGACGTCATCACCTAGAGTGAGAAGGACTTTTCTTCCAAGAAAAAAAAATTCTGATAAACTGCTGTAACTCAGCCACCGTTAGTCACAGAGTCATCATTTTTTCAGCAAAATGCAGGAAAATTTCTCTAGATTCATAAAATCTAACTCTCAAACCTATAGTGCAAATACTTTTGCCCCAATATTGCCTAGAGTGACATGAAGTTGCCTCATCTGCCCTATACCCAGCCATATTAAATTTTACGCTTCGTCTGAAAGCCTATGATGTTTTTAACTTGCCATTTTGAGAACATGATTGAACTTACAAACATGAAACTTTCACACATTATGACCCCAAGCCTTGTGGTTCTCACAAGGGTTCAACATTTTTGATAAGTAAAAGACTTTTGAAGATATGAACATTTGTTTGGAGGTAGTAACCCTCATTGAAATGCATTGATTCTGTACTCTGCTCACAGATCCTGCTCTGTAGGTGATCAGTTAACGAGCTGCACCTGCGTTAATCAATGTTTGTAAACACCTGCCTGTCAGAGCCTTTGATGTCTTCCTGATTCACAATGAACACTCACAATGTATTAATCTGATAGATTCATTTACTTTTGCTCATATTCATCATTTAAACAAGATTTATAGACACATTTTTGCATTTCTTTCAACATTTTACACTTAATTACATGTCACGCAGTACATGAAGAATTTTCCATTCTATTTTAAGCTTTCATGAGGTTTTCATGCTTTTTAAAAAAAACAAATAAACATATGATCACATCTACTGCAGGAATGCATTATGGGAGTTAACAATACAATTTTGTTAGTGTGCTGAACCTTAAGTTGGAGGTCTACTTCCAGAAATCATACTGCAACAAATTTTGGTTGAAATTATTATTGATCTGTAATTAAACTGACGTTTTAAAAATCAAATCAAATCAAATCAAATCAAATCAAATCATCTTCTTCTTCTTCTTCTTCTTCTTCTTCTTCTTCTTCTTCTTCCGTACGTTTTTCGGCGATCCATATCTCCTGCATACTTCATGCAATTTCTGCCATTCTGGTATCAAAATGTTCAGCTTGTTAAGGACATTATTGCTCTCTTTTAAAATTTATTCTGCATCTTATGGTTTTTATGCAAATTATGCAAATTTATGCAAATTTTGCCATAGAAATGAATGGAGAAGGCATTTTTGGAGCTCCAAACTTTCTGCATTTGTAACTTCTGCATTCTTTATGCTATCTTAAAAATTTAAGCATGCATTCCTTCAGCTATTTGTGGACTTTTTGGCTGTTTTCAAATAATTTTGCAATTATTTATAGTTTCTAAAATAATTGAAGTTGTTTAAAAATAAAATATAATGGAAGTCAATGAGAAGTCTGCTTTTCTCAAAACGTTTTTCACTGTTTTTGAAATGTATCTCCTCCTACAATTTTTCAGCTAGAAATGCCATTCAAACTTCAAAACTTAGAGGAGAGCCGGGGCTCTTCAGGTATTACTTTTATTTTAGATAAGTCTTATAGTTTTTGAACTACAGCTTTTTGAAATCAGGCAGAATTGAACTTTTTTTCAGATTCAAGGAGAATCTAGAGTGGATGACGTCATCACCTAGAGTGAGAAGGACTTTTCTTCCAAGAAAAAAAAATTCTGATAAACTGCTGTAACTCAGCCACCGTTAGTCACAGAGTCATCATTTTTTCAGCAAAATGCAGGAAAATTTCTCTAGATTCATAAAATCTAACTCTCAAACCTATAGTGCAAATACTTTTGCCCCAATATTGCCTAGAGTGACATGAAGTTGCCTCATCTGCCCTATACCCAGCCATATTAAATTTTACGCTTCGTCTGAAAGCCTATGATGTTTTTAACTTGCCATTTTGAGAACATGATTGAACTTACAAACATGAAACTTTCACACATTATGACCCCAAGCCTTGTTGGTTCTCACAAGGGTTCAAACATTTTTAATAGTAAAAGACTTTTGAAGATATGAACATTTGTTTGGAGTAGTAACCCTCATTGAAATGCATTGATTCTGTACTCTGCTCACAGATCCTGCTCTGTAGGTGATCAGTTAACGAGCTGCACCTGCGTTAATCAATGTTTGTAAACACCTGCCTGTCAGAGCCCTTTGATGTCTTCCTGATTCACAATGAACACTCACAATGTTAATCTGATAGATTCATTTACTTTTGCTCATATTCATCATTTAAACAAGATTTATAGACACATTTTTGCATTTCTTTCAACATTTTACACTTAATTACATGTCACGCAGTACATGAAGAATTTTCCATTCTATTTTAAAGCTTTCATGAGGTTTTCATGCTTTTTAAAAAAAACAAATAAACATATGATCACATCTACTGCAGGAATGCATTATGGGATTAACAATACAATTTGTTAGTGTGCTGAACCTTAAGTTGGAGGTCTACTTCCAGAAATCATACTGCAACAAATTTTGGTTGAAATTATTATTGATTTACAGATGTGACTGCATTGAGTGTTTTACACTCTTTCACATTATAAGTCTGGCTGACCTTGATGTCAGTGTGCATTTCATCATGTGTACATTATTAGCAGACACATTTTTGATGTGTTCTATATTCTGGATATAATTTGCATGTCAGGATGACTTAGAGCATGGCTTTGTAAGAATTTATTCAGCCACATGTTAAAAGTCACATTGTAGAGAGTTCACTACATGGTTACATGTATATACATTTTTAATAAACTCTACTAATAGAATCATGCATCTTTATGTAATAAATCACATCCAATGCCATTACAAACTTTTGTCTTCTTTCACTCATAGCACCATATAGCTAATTTGACAACCAGTGAAGATTTATTACATACTTTGAGATTCTGCTAATATTTACCAATATGCTAGCTGTTATAACTCATTTAGCTATTATTCAATTTTTGTCCTGCCAATTTGGTATGAAACCACATATGTTCATATTATGCTGCTGTTTTGACTAATTTGACATCATCTGAGGTTTTTAAAGCTTAATTGGATTTTATCTATTTTTTTAGCAACATGCTAGCTGTTTTTAGCTAAATTGACATTTACCTAGGTTTCTCAAACTAATTTGGCTTATAGCAAACGTATTAGCAATATGCTAGCTATTTTGGCTAATTTTGCATTTACTGGTGTTTTTAAAGTAATTTTGAGTTTTGCTAATATCTTAGCATTATGCTAGACGTTTTTTGTTCAATGCACATTTACCAAGGTTTTTCAAGCTAATTTAGCCTTTAGCTCATTTTTTTGCTAATTTTTTGCTGTTTTAGTTAGTTTGGGATTTACTGAGGTCTTACTTATAGCTTTAAATTTATGCAAATAAGCATCAGCAATTTATTCAACCGTTTTTCCTTTTAAAACATTTTAGCTTATTCTGCAACAAGTTATGCAATGAAGCAATTAAAGCAACGACCTTCTGCAATTCTGCAATCAAACGTATTTCCGCAGGAAATGCAATTTATCTAGTTATTGTCTGATTGCTGAAAGCAATCAGAGTATGTTATCCACCTTCTTTAATTGTCTGATTGCTGAAAGCAATCAGAGTATGTTATCCAAATTCTTTATTATATTTTATTATTATTATTCTTTTTATTATTATTATTATATTTTATTCCGTCCCTTTTTTGGATCGCTACTCCTCCTACAGTTTTAAAGATATCAAAATGCTTTCAAAAGTAGTTTGTAAAGCTCAGTGGGTAGAGGAGTGATATTACTTTTGGTATGGTTCAGAATTATGAATGATTTTATATTAATATTTTTATGAGGTTTTTTTTGAATGGGAAATCAATGGGAGCCACTTTTGAAAGCTTATAGCTCAAAAAGTATTAAAGATATTTGTACAAGACTTACTGATGTATAAGTTCATGAGACTCTCTACAAGTTAGAAGAATTTTGGCTCAATTGCGCCACCAGGTGGTCAGTAGTAGTATAAAACGCGTTTTGGGCTAGCGTTCGCACGCCTTGTGACGAAAAATTTTTCTGTCTTTTCTCATGGGTTCCTTAGATGCTAGAAAAAGTTTTTGCCTCAAGGACCGCCCACTTCCGTCTACTTAGATTTTTTGCTATTTTCGATTTTTTGTAAAACATGTTTTTGGCTCCCTATTCAACATAGTTTGACCAAACTCGACAAAAATTGGTACATACCCTATTTAGACTACCCCGAATTTAATGGTACCACTCAATTTGCCAAATTCCTTACCGTTTTTGAGATAATTGCAATGCTAATGAGGTGGGTGTGGTCACAGATTTTTAAAATGCTCTAAATCCTACAAAGATAGTCAAAACTTCACAAGTTTTAAAATATAGCTTCATCCTACAGTGATAAAGAAGTATGAAAAGTTTCATGAAAATATTCCAATAGGTGGCGCTACAATTTAGGAAATTGTTTTTAAGGCCTCTATATCAAAAACTCCTCAACGTAGCTACATAAAAATCAGCACACATGTTGTCAGAGGGAACCTGTATAACATACTAGAAAAAGGGCTCTGTTGTGCCACCTAGTGGTGACTTATGAATGATAAGCTAAAATTGGAAATGGTGTCTTATCTTCCAAATATTTGTAGATATGAACATGCAACCACTTGTAGTTTGTTAAGCTGTCCATAGAGATGTTTGGCCGAAGATTTCGTACCATTCGGAGTCACGGTTGATTTTATATGATTTTTTAAAAATGTTTGCTTCCCCTATCTAAATACATGAGACCAATTAAAAAACACTATTATCTTGAAAAGTAGTGGATCAACTGGTATTAAACTTTGTAGGTAGATACTTCAGACCAATCTTTAAATGCTCAATCAAATTTGGCTCTATTGCGCCACCAGGTGGTCAGTTGGATTACTAAAGTGGATAGGCCTTATTCTCCATGAGCATTTGTCCAGAGCACTACCTTTCACTCCTTTGTGATTCAATGGATAGTAAAATAATAGCTTATACTCATCAGCGATCTCTATTGTGTAAGACTTTTTCGCAATTTACGATTTTTTGCAAAACACGTTTTTGACTCCCTGTGTCACGTACTTTGACGAATCTTTGCAGTTTTCTGCTCATACACTATTTGGACTACCCCAAATCCAATGGTAATATCCGTTTTGCGTAGTTCCGTATGGTTTTTGCATGACACGTTATGCGAATAAGACAGAATGAGATTGTAATGTTTGCAACGCTGCAGCTCCTTGAAAGTTTCACATAACTTCACCAAACTTTCAAAACTTTTTCCACAGTGTAAGATAAGTAAGCGCAACAACTTTCACAACAGTGCTCCTGTAGGTTGTTCTACAGCCAATTCCTGTTGTTTCCTCTAATATCTCCAAAAGTCCTTGACTTATGCAAACGAAAATTGGTGCGTGCGTCGTACGGAAGGTCTTTAACGCTTGCAGCAGAAGATATTTCAGATCGGTCTGCTTCAGCAATCAGACGCAATTTTCATCAGGAATTGCAAATCTAGTATATTTTATTCTTTTTATTCTATTTTATTCCGTCACTTTTTTAAAATGCTTCTAGTCCTAGAGTTTTAAAGATATTAAAATGATTTCAAAAGTAGTTTGTAAAGCTCCACTGGGAGCAGAGTGCTATTACTTTTCGTAATGATTGGAGTTATTAATGATTTTATATTAATATTTTTATGAATTATTTTTCCCATTGACTTAACATTGGGAGCACTTTTAAATGCTTATATCTTAAAAAGTACTAAAGATAATTTCATGAAACGTTCCAATATGATAGGGTATAGTAAACTACACGTTCTATTAAAATTGTAGCTCAATTCCGCTCTATAGCGCCACCAGGCGGTCGTTTTAGTAAGCAATTCGTTTTTGGCCTCTATCTCGAATACCGTAAGTCGGAATTTTGTGCTTTCTTTTTCTGTGTGTTCCTTGGATGCTAATGAACGTTTTTCAAATTGGGACCATGGACTTCCGTCTACTTAGATTTTTCGCAATTTGCGATTTTTCGTAAAACACGTTTTTGGTTCCCTATTCGACATAGTTTCTTCAAACTTGATAAAAATTGGTACATACCCTATTTGGACTACCCCGAATTCAATGGTACCACTCAATTGGCCAAATTCCTTACCGTTTTCGAAATAATCGTAATGCTAATCAGGTGGGTGTGGTCCAAGATTTTAACATGCTCTAGATCCTACAAAGATTGTCAGAACTTTACAAGTTTTGAAATATAACTTCATCCTACAGTGATGAAGAAGTATGACAAATTTTTTGAAAATATTCCAATAGGTGGCGCTATAATTTAGGAAATGTTGTTTAAGCCTCCATCTCAAAAACTACTCAACCCAGCTGCATAAATTTCAACGCATAGGTTGCAGGAGGGGACTTGTATAACATACTAGAAAAAGGGCTCTGCTGCGCCACCTAGTGGAGACTTAAGAAGGATAAGCTAACTTTGGATGGGTCCTGTTATCTTCCAATTAATTGCATGTATCAATATGCAACCACTTGTTATTTTGTTAAGTTGATCAAGGAAGTGTTTGGTTTAAAACTTCATACCATTTGGGTTTATGGTTGATTTTATATGAATTTTTAAAAATATTTTTTCCCCCTATTAAAATACATGGGACAAACCTTAAATCCCTATTATCATGAAAAGTAGTTGATCAACTGGTATGAAACTTTATCAGTAGATACTTCAGACCAATCTTTAAATGCTCAATCATTTTTGGCCCCATTGCGCCACCAGGTGGTCAGTTAGTGCTCTAAAGTGTATAGGCCTTATTCTCGAAGTGCATTTGTCTTAAGCCCTGCCTTTTACTTATTTGTTATTCATTGTATAGTAAAATAATAGCCTATATTCATCAGCGATCTCTATTGTGTAAGACTTTTTCGCAATTTACAATTTTTCGCAAAACACTTTTTTGACTTCCTTTGTCACATACTTTGACTAATCTTTACAATTCTCTACGCATACCCTATTTGGGCTACCACAAATCCAATCGGCAATTGTCCGGCTTTGCAGGTTCCGTTACAGTTTGCGTAACACGTCATGCAAATTAGACAGGCAGAGATTGTAATGTTTACAATGCTGCAGCTCCTTAACAGTTTCACATAACTTCACCAAACTTACAAGACTTCTTCCACAGTGTAAGATGAGCAAGTGCAACAACTTTCACAACAGTGCTCCCGTAGGTGGCGCTACTGCCAATTCCTGTCGTTTTCTCTAATATCTCCAAAAGTCCTTGACCTACGCGGACGAAACTTGGCGTGCGCGTCGAACAGAAGGTCTTTAACATGCCTGAGGCTGTGCAGTGTTTTAGATCGGTATTGCTTTCAGCAATCAGACGCAATTTCTTCAGGGAATTGCAAATCTAGTTTTTCTTCTTATTTTCTTTCTTCCGTACACTTTTTGACGTTCTGTAACTTCTGCAAACTTTATCTGATTTCTGCCATTCAAGTATCAAAACGTTCAGCTTTTTGAGGACATTGTTGCTCTCTTCTGCAATCTCTTCTGCAACTTTTTGTTTTTCTGCAATTCAACAAAATTGCTGCAATTTTTGCCATTGAAATGCATTGAAAAGGCTCTTCTGCAACTTCAAACTTTCTGCAGTCATAACTTCTGCATACCTTATGCTATTCTGGAAATTCAAACATGTACTTTTTCTGCAATTTGAGGACTTTTCTGCAATCTTCATACAATTCTGCAATTTTTTATAGTTTTTGAAATATTTGAACTTTTTCAAATTTAAAATAACATTGAAGTCAATGGAGACAGTTCTTCAACTTCACCGTTTTTGAAATGTATCTCCTCCTACAATTTTTGAGCTAGAGACGCCATTCAAACTTTAAAACTGAGAGCTGAGCCGGGGCTCTTCAGGTATTACTTTTCTTTTGGATATGTCTTGTAGTTTTTGAACTACAGGTTGATTGGAAATTCAGGTATTTGACTTTTGGGCCGATTCTGGCCGTGTATAGAGTGTGTGACGTCAATCCTAGAAGTGTGGCCAGCGGATTCTGAGACAAAACTTTCCCGACAAATTGCGATAACTCCTGAACCGTTGTCGTAGAGTCACCATTTATTCACCAAAACGTAGGAATTTTTGTCTCGATTCGTTTAATATCACCCTCAAAGTCATAGGTAAACAGTTTTTTCGCAAAGCCCCAGGTTTGAGACAAACTCCCACCTCTTTCCCCAATACTTTTACATTGTAGGAGCTCGATCGCTTTTTTTGTTGTGGACTGTTTTTAGATTGCCATTGTGAGATCACCCTTGAACCTAGAAATATGAAACTTACACAAATGACAGTCGAAAAGCCTGTGTGTTCTTACAAGGGTTCAACCATTTTGATATCTGAAGTAGTTTTGAAGACATGGACATTTGTTTGAAGCATGTGAAATTCGCGTTTTCCCAATCGTTAACATGGGATTTTGAGGAGTTGAGAGGAAGGTCTTTCTCCTCTCACTTCAGAACAGTTTCACAAAAAGATGTTACGCTTGACACAAATAAAACACATATTTCTAGATTCTTCTAAGCCTCAGGTTTACAAAACTGAAAGAATTATTCTGATCGTGACGTATGGTTGGCGAACAGCGGTCATTTGTTCGGAGGAATCCAAGTTGCTGCAAAAATCTGCAGAGTCATTGTGCTCAACTGCAGGTGCTAATCTCTCCCCTCCCCACCTCACACCACAGGGAGACGGTTTCAACAGTTTGTGATCCCCCAAACTTAAGAATCAGAAGTTTCAAGTTCCCCCTGCCTATTCTTGTGTTACAGTAACTTTGCAGATACAGATAAAGCTGTTCTGCTCAGTAATCTAATGTAACTGTGATTTATTTGAAAAAAATTCAAACATGTACTTGTTCTCCTCCTTGTGGACTGTTCTGCTGTCTGTAAACTATTCTGAAAATATCTCTTCTTGATACTTTTTGGTAAAGTTGTGTAATTTACACAATTTTAGGCAGCTTTCAGGGTTTTTTCATACTACAACTTTAAAGTCCTCCTGCATATACAACTGAAATGTTTATGGTTTTCGCCTTAACCTTGATTTTTCTTGTATACTTTTGTGTTTTAAAATTTTATTTTTTGAAGGCAATGTATTGATAGCCAATATTGCTGTTTTTCTGCCAACTTCTTCTGCAAATAGTGATTTAATTTTTCTGCAAAATAGATTTTTCTGAAAATGCCGAGAAATGTGTGTATCTGCCATTTCTTCACAATATTGCTGCTTCTTCTGCAATGTTGATTTCTGCAGTTCTGATTTAATTTTTCTGCAAATGATGAAGCAATGATTTTCTACAATCCAAGAAAATTTTCTGCAATTTCTTGACAATATGAATTGATATCTAGCTGATTTCTTCTGCTGTGTTTGATATTAAACAAGTCGTCATTGTTTTCTGGCAAAAAGTTAACTGTTTGTATGCTGCTGACCAAAGTTGCCATAGAAATGAATGGAGAAGGTTTTTGACCCCAACTTTTTCAGATTTCTGTGTGTGTTTGATCTGCATGAAACTTTTTATGGTCAAATAATTTTGCTTCTTATAGGCTAAAAAGTTTAAAAATAAAATATAATGGAAGTCAATTGAGATGCAAACCACCTTTTAGCGAATCTGCAATTCAAACTTATTTCCGCAGGAAATTTGGCAAGTATTAGGTTAGTTTGATTGCAGTGATGCAATTCAAGCGTATTGTTCTTTCTGTTTTATATTCTCTTCTCTTTCTTCTGTCCAGAGTACGTTTTTCAATGCAGGCCAGATTCCATAACTCTCCTGCAAATACTTTTCATTGCCTTAAAATGACATGAAGTTGCCTCATCTGCCCTATACCCAGTATCAAAGTGTTCAGCCTTGTTGAGGACCATGGGTCTAACTGCTTAAAAAATTTATTCTGCATCTTATGGTTTGTTTATAGCAACTATGCAAATTTTATGCCACAAATTTTGCCGTGAATGAATGGAGAAGGCATTTTTGGAGCTTCCCAAACCTGTTCTGTTGCATTTGTATCTTCTGCATTCATTTCTGTATTGCATCTTAAGAATTGAACAATGCATTTCTTTCAGCGTTATTTGTGACTTTTTAGCGGGTTTTCAATAATTTTGCAATTATTTATAGTTTTTAAAATAATTGAAGTTGTTTAAAAATAAAATATAATGGAAGTCAATGAGAAGTCTGCTTTTCTCAAAACTTTTTTCACTGTTTTTGAAATGTATCTCCTCCTACAATTTTTCAGCTAGAAACACCATTCAAACTTCAAAACTTAGAGGGGAGCCGGGGCTCTTCAGGTATTACTTTTATTTTGGATAAGTCTTATAGTTTTTGAACTACAGCTGTTTGAAATCAGGCAGAATTAGATTTTTTTCAGATTTAAGGAGAATCTAGAGTGGATGACGTCATCACCTAGAGTGAGAAAAACTTTTCTTGAAAGAAAAAAAAATTCTGATAAACTGCTGTAACTCAGCCACCGTTAGTCACAGAGTCGTCATTTTTTCAGCAAAATGCAGGAAAATTTCTCTAGATTCATAAAATATAACTCTCAAACCTATAGTGCAAATACTTTTGCCCCTATATTGCCTAAAATGACATGAAGTTGCCTCATCTGCCCTATACCCAGCCATATTAAATTTTCACGCTTCGTCTGAAAGCCTATGATGTTTTTAACTTGCCATTTTGAGAACATGATTGAACTTACAAACATGAAACTTTCACACATTATGACCCCAAGCCTTGTGGTTCTCACAAGGGTTCAACATTTTTGATAAGTAAAACCTTTTGAAGATATGAACATTTGTTTGGAGGTAGTAACCCTCATTGAAATGCATTGATTCTGTACTCTGCTCACAGATCCTGCTCTGTAGGTGATCAGTTAACGAGCTGCACCTGCGTTAATCAATGTTTGTAAACACCTGCCTGTCAGAGCCTTTGACGTCTTCCTGATTCATTCCAACTCACAATGTATTAATCTGATAGATTCATTCACTTTTGCTCATATTCATCATTTAAACAAGATTTATAGACACATTGTTGCATTTCTTTCAACATTTTACACTTAATTACATGTCACGCAGTACATGGAGAATTTTCCAGTCTATTTTAAAGCTTTCATGAGGTTTTCATGGTTTCTAAAAAAAAAAACAAAAAATCAAACATATGATCACATCTACTGAAGGAATGCATTATGGGAGTTAACAATACAATTTTGTTAGTCTACTGAACCATAAGCTAGTGGTCTACTTCCAGAAACACCATTCAAACTTAAAACTATAGTAGAGGGACAGGATTTTACAGGTATTACCTTTCTTTTGGATATGTCTCATAGTTTTAGAACTACAGCTGTTTGAAATCAGGTATTTTGGGACTGTCAGGGCTAATCTGCAGGTGCTAATCTCTCCCCTCCCCTACCTTACAGGGAGACGGTTTCAACAGTTTGCGATCCCACAAATTTATGAATCAGAAGTTTCAAGTTCCCCCTGCCTATTCTTGTGTTACTGTAAACTTGGCAAGATACTGATAAAACTGTCCTGCTCAGTTGTCTAATGTAACTGTGATTTATTTGAAAATTTTAAACATGTACTTGTTCTGCTCTTTGTTGACTGTTCTGCTGTCTGTAAACAATTCTGCACATATCTATTCTTGATACGTTTTGGTAAGTTGTGTTAATTTACACAATTTTAGGCATTTGTCAGGGTTTTTTCATACTACAACTTTAAAGTCCTCCTGCAATATAACTGAAATGCTTATGGTTTCACCTAACCTTGATTATTCAGTATACTTTGTGTTTTAAATTTATATTTTTGTGCAATGTGTAGCCAATATTGCTGTCTTCTGCAACTTCCCCTGCAAATAGTGATTTGATTTTTCTGCAAAAAATAGATTTTCTGTAATACAAGAGATTTCTGCCATTTCTTAAAGGCCTCGTGCAGTGGCAAATTTTTTTTTTAAATTTAGAAAGTCAATGGGTCTTGGAAAACGAATCTGATAAAAATATTCACTTAAAATGATCCAGGGCGATTTTATTGATCATTTTATGGTCCTGCACAGCTTTAAATTTGGGTGATAGGAGGTGATGGGCGGGGGCTGCGCGTGACGTCACGTCAGGGATCCCAGAGTGTAAACAACAATGGCGGACGGTCTGGGAAGCGACGTAGACCGCGATTTAGATGGTATTTCTTTGGATGAAAGTGATGACCCTTCATCAAACAGGGAAATTTTAACTACACAGGGTTCAGAGGGTGTACAGCCCTACCAATTTGAGCCGGAGGTTTCCTCATCTGAGGATACGGGGCTTCGGATGACGATAGGGAAAGCTCACACAGCGTTAGCGGGGATCAAGCCGAAACCGAATGGAGGCTGCAGGATTTGTCATGGTATGTATTTTGTGTTGCTTTGGAGAGACCTTTGGCCTAAAATGTTTTATTTTGTTGTAATGAAATCTTAAATTAAGCATATGTGTGTTGATGAAGCTTCTTTTGAAATACGATTGTTTGTACAACCAGATATTAGATATAAGAGTTTTAAAATGATGTGGGAATAAACTATGAAACCCATGATTTATCAACCCGGTCCAACCCGGTCTCAGTGAAATGCGTCCCTATTCCACGGCTTTGCACCCTCGGAATACCGTGCATAGTATACGCCAAACACGGTTTTTGCGTGCATATGATACGCAGTTGCAGCCCATTCAAAACAACAGGAACGGCTTTTAGGTTTCGTTGGATTTATAAACCTACCTGTAAAACCTGTCTTTTTCTCATTGCACTGCTAGGTTGGGGAGTAGGTGTGGCAAGTCCACCCGCAGCCTGGCTGTGGCATGTCCCTTCGGGGTACAAGCACGGGATAGCATCCTGTTTGAGAATAAGACTTTTGGCAAGTCCCATGTCCACCTGCATTTTGTTTACAAAGCTTTTGGCCGTAAAAAAGCTTATTGCATATTGTTGAGTTGTTTGTTGGTCCATTCCACCCGTTCCTCGTCCGACACACGAACCTCTTCCATGCCTCCCTCTCCTTCATTTTCACGGGAAATTTGTGAAGGGAGACCCCCTTCTTCGGCACATTAGAGCACCCAAATACAACACACCTATTCACCATTATCCCGTATAAATCCCAAAATCCACGGAAGTCCGAATTCTATCATGCAAAGTAAGTCAGTAAGCCCAGAAAGTCAGCACAACAATAGGGGATCTAGCTGTGTGTTCCTGCCATGACGTCACACGACCTATGACCTACTTATCGGAGGCTGCAAAAAATCTGAGCGACTGCGCTATTTTTAAACGCTTGTAGAGAGTGCACGGGGCCGCGGATGACAAAATAATTATACGGGGGTTCATTTGTGACATAAATACTAATGTTTTATTGCAGTTTTAGAAAAATCATGATTTTCACCGCACGAGGCCTTTAACAATATTGCAGTCTTCTGCAACTTCTTCTTTTCCTGTCTGTTTTAAAGCCTTCATGAACTTTCTTTCCAAAAGACTTGCAATGATCAATGTAGGAATACATTGATGGGGTTAAACTTGGTTTTATTACTCTGCTGAACCCGATGTTAGTGGTCTTGTTCCAGAAATTAGATTACTATGCTTTTTCAAAGTTTGATTGCTTGAGTTTAGAGTTTCCTAAATGTGCGTGCAAATGTATGGATTATTTTGAGTCTTTTCACATTGTGAGTTTGTCTACCATTGTGTTCCAGCCAAAACAGTCAAAATCAGATATCAAAATGATCTAATCTTCTGAAGCAGGGGTCAGCAACGTTAAGTGCAAATTCAAAATGTTCTCCTTAGCAACTGTGCCATCACCAGTACGATGCAAACTGTTTTATTTGTTCACCCTTCTGCTTATCCTGGCACGGATCATCTCAGTCATTCAGCTTTCACTGATTCACACAGGTGGTCATACAGAGAGTTTTACTCTGGATGATCTTCCTGATACAATCCTGTATTTTTAAGGTGCAAAGAGATCAAGTTATGCAGCAGCATGAAGGGTCTCGTCTGAGGATCCTCACTGGATTTTAGTTCAGTGAACCAAACCCAGGTCTTACACAATGGAACTATTCAGCTCAAAATTCTGCTTTCATAATAATATTGCAAAAAAGAAAATAGTTGAAATAGTATTTCAACTGTTTGTTTGAAAATTAAAAGTACTGCATTTGTGGTTTGTCAAACTAACATCAATATGATTGGATACATCAGAACAAAATATCCATAATATTTCTAAAAACTTTACAACTATTTATAAAAAATAAACAAGTGTATGATTTGACTTTTTTAAATGTTGTTACATAATGAGACAGAACCTGAGTAACCTGTTAGTTCATTCTGTGATGATGCTTTTATTGCATGTAAAACAAAATTTTTAAACCTTTTTGTTAGTTTGATATTTATAGTTATTCAAATTTTCTGCAACTGGACAGCATCATTCTTCATTTCACCTCCAGTAATTTTAGTGGTGATCAACTTTAACATTCCTTTTAAAACTTGTTCATAATCCATATTGACATTTGAAAGTACAGAAAGAAAGTCTGAGTATAATCTGACCTTGTTTGCATTAATAATCAACAAACTGCATTTATTAATCAATTTTTATTTATTAAAATACATTTTCATGTGTTGCAGCTCTTTAAGATTAAAAAAAAACATACAGACAAAAAAAGAGAAAAATTCAAATCATCACCCATTTGCTTCTGGAATCTCTTAAACCAGCAGCAGATCAACCACAGATCATCACCACAGAACCAGACAGTAACAGGTCCACTACAGCTGTGAGGCTGCATGCTGGACCCGAACCGCTCCAATTAGAGTGAGCCCCACGAATATAAACACAACTAAACCAGGAAATACCGATACAAAAGATCTCCATGTGGAAACAGAACTTCATTAATGTCAGCGACGCCAAAAACACGAACATAAAAAAGCTCTGCATCATAAACTTTTCTTCACGCTCTTCCCAGTCACGCACGCGCTCATGTTCCATCCACAGACATGCGCTCAGATCTCCACACCTCTCAGCTCACCAGTTACAAACACAGGAATTGTTACAGCTTCTTTATTTCACCGCAGCAAACTCTTTTTTTTTCAACGATGCGCATTAACATAAACTGCCAGGTCATAAAGGCTGACACGGAGGGTTATGTGAAACTAGTCTTATTTGAAAAAAAAAAAGAAAAAGCCGCAGTGTTTATATGGGTGGGCGGGGTCACAGTCACAGCGCAAATGCGTGAATGGACTCTTTCCTTGTGACTCCATGGAGGATCAAAGATCCTTGCAGAAACATATGGTCACTCTTTACAAATTCAGAAAAATATTAACAGATGACAAAGTGCTTATTTTTGTTACACCCTGGAGTGTCACTGTCTTTCCCTTCGCGTGCCAGCTGTGGCACGTGTGCCCTAGGTTGCCGACCCCTGTTCTGAAGTACAGGGTTCAAGCTCTGCCTGCTAACTGCTGCATTTTGATGGTCTGGGATTTTAGACATCATCTAAGATTATTCAATCATTTCTAGTGTTTAACTAATGTTTTAACAATAAGCCAGTCTTAGTAGCTAAATTGTATTTTTATATAGATTTTTTAAGGTTAATTTGGAAGTTGGTTTATATTTTAGCAAAATGATAGCTTCTTTAGATAGTAAACATATTACATGTTCTTTAGGTTAATTTGGGGTTTAGCTAACATTTTTAGCAACATGCTAGCTTTTTATGACTAATTTAGCATCTACTAAGTGTCTTAAGACTAATTTAGAGTTAAACTAATATTTCAGCAAAATGCTAACTTTTTTTAAAATCTGGTTGGCATTTACTGGGGTTTTTATGCTACGTTAGAACTTGGCCAACATTTAGATACATTTTGGTATTTCTTCAAACATTTCACACTGGATTACGTGTTAGCCTCATATAATTGTTTATCAATTTCATGAAGTGTACATGCTTTTGCCATTCTTCTCGATAAGTTTGGAAGTTTTAATATTCACTGCACATCCCTTTTTAGTTTGTCTTCTGCCTCTTAAAAAAATGCACCCACACATAGAAAAATGTAGACACAAAATTAGAAGGGAAATGAGTTTAGAATCCACCAAAGCTTTATGATTCCTCCAGAAAATCATGTTTTTGAGTTTTTAACATGTATGTGTAGCATTTTTCTTCTGAAAGAGGAAAAATATAAAATAAGAAATCATTTTGTGTTTGCATTTCCGAGTATTTCTCATTTTAAATCGCTGTCAATCAAACGCTGTCTGAAAAACTCCGCTTGAATTCCTGAAACTTGCTTACGTCACTAAAGCAGCTTAAGGGTAAAGAAGATAATATAACGTCCCACTTCTGTGCTGTAAATAATTTTAATTCAGTAAAAGGCCATGATGTTAGATTTCATAATTTTGTGATTGAAATTCATGTCGGCTCCGCGTTATGCAGTGAAACCGCGGGTTGTATTGTCCGCTCGTATTTGAATTGCGTCCAAAACAGGACTTTTTTTTTTTCTTTTACCTTTTTTAAAGTTTTCCTCAATTATTTAAAATTAAATGGAAAGGTAAAATCCCATTAGCTGTCACAAATATAATGTCCGCGTTTTATGTAACCCACGGAGGTGCGCCGAGCTGCAGCAGCAGCGGTGGAAAGCAGCTCCGCTCCCCCGCGGGTTGAATCACACGCCGGCAGCGGCGTTATCAGTTATGAGCCCCAGCTACTGCTGCTGTAGGTGCTGCAATGCAGCCTGAATGTAAATGTTTTATTTATTTGGATATTTTCATGGGCTTTTCAAAGTTTTTGTCTGCTCGCACGTCTGGGGGATAAGGGATGGGGTTACGGCTCACCACCATAAGCCACGCCCACACAGAAGTTTTTTTGTTTTTGTTTTTTAAACGAAGGCTTCAGATCAACAGGAAAAATCGCTTTTTAAGACATTTAGGATGTGGAATTTTTGTTAAAAACCTAACAGTCTTAATTAAAACCCCACTGGGAATATTTGAAGAAAATTAAAAAATAGTTGTATGTCGGGGGACTTTAAACAGGGCTGGTGATGCGTTTACAGAACCATGTAAATGACACTTCTAACAGCAATATTGGTCTTACCTAATCTTGACAACATAATATAATTGCAGTACAAAAATTCATTTGGTTTCAGATATATTGTTTTGGTTTATGTGTAAACTCTAAATTAGAATTTTTACAGGATACTAGTCTAAACTATACACGTTTTTGAACAGTGATTTTATTTTAAAGGAGATTGATGGATTAACTTGAATGAATGGAGAAACATTTCAAATAAGTTGGCCTTAAATTCCAAATGCTATAATTCAGTGTTTGGAAAACTTCATCTGGATATATGAGAACGTTCATTCAAGACTCGATCATCAATAGTTACATTTCCAAGTGGTCCTCAAACACACCACAGAGATCCGCCCAGCAACTCGGTCTGTGACGTCTCGTCAACTTCTCTCGGCGTCTACCGGCGGTAAGTGGGAGAAAGTTCGTCCTCTTCTAATTTATGCATGTTAAAAGTAATTTGATGGTTTTTGGATGTCTTTTTTGTCACTTGGTGTCAGGATAAGACCTACAGAACTCAAAATAGTGTAAATAAAATAAGATAATTGTAACATTGCTATTTTTTTTCTCTTCGTAATCATGCTAGCTAGGTCTTCCTAAAACAACATGAAGGAGCTAGTTTGGGCCCCCTCGTGGCAACATGAAGGAACTAGCTTAACAAACACCAGGAAACGGTCATTTTTCGGTAGAAAACGACATTAATTTGATTCTTATTTTAAGATAAACATTCCTTAGTTTATTGTAAGCGTATTTTGACAGGAAACATGAATAAATTTGGCCGTTTAAAAAAAAAAAAAGGGGGGGGGGGCGGTATTTAAGGCCTTAGATCAAAGGTTGGACATATCAACTGGCGGAGTGATATGAACTGCCACAGAACCTTTTTGTCAGCTTCATAATTACAGCTGAGAAGACTAAAAGTAATAAATAATTTATTGCAGACTCAATGTCTATTGCCACAAAGATGCAACAGATAGAAGACTTACAAAATAAAAAATGTAAAAATAAAATAAATAAAAAGAAACACTCATGATATTACAAGTATAAGAGTCAATAAAAACAATGACATAAAATTACCAAGTATTGTAAACTTAAAAAAACCTTGCAGACTTAAAATTTAAAAACATAAAAAATTAAAAGAGGCAACCATACTAAAACTTTTAGATTGTGGACTGGTATTTAAAATAGCTGTATCTCACATTGGTGAGAGTTGAAATGGTTTTGTAATTTAATGTGTTAAGACGATAAATAAAACCATAGATAAAACGCTAAATTGAAGCTGTTCAATATTAAATATCTCAAGAACTAATATGCTTCACCTCAAATGTGGTTCCTAATTCGAAATGTTCATTTCCATGTAATTACTATCAGCTATTTTGTCTCTTGTATTATTTCAAGCATCAGTTTAATTAAATAGTAAAATGTGATGAACAATTTATTGCACCATAGAAACAAAATTCTTAGCAGTTGCTTACCAAGAATTAGGTGTTGATTATTACAATTGAGTTTTTTTTCAATATTACAAGATATTAAAATGTAATAATTTAAAAATGTAATGCTCTCATGTATCGGGATTTGCAATATTGCTTCTAAATGTATGGTTGTTTTTATCTGTCGCTCTCTCATGTGTCAGAAGGCTGAACAATAACTTATGCAGTAACTAAGTAATTCTATTTTCCTCTGTCTTTGCTCTGTGAATTGTCTGTTATTAAGCTTAAGCATCAAATCATGTAAAGGAGTGATGGTGCAGTAGTTCTGCTGCAGCTAGAATAACAGATTCCCTCTTTATTTCAGACTTTGAGAAGCCTTCTCAGCCATCCTTTGATGCTAAGGTAAGAATTTATTGTATGTAATGAATCTTACAGTGTTTAATTTATTTATTTATTTTATAACATGTACTAAACAATGGGAGGATCACCCTCTTGAGATGATACATCTCGTTTTCTTGAGGTTCCTCTTTGAATAAATAACTGAAATGAAGGCAGAGTAAAGTACATAACAATTAAGGATACAATTCAGGTACCAGTTAAGTATATAACTAACACTTAAGAAAAAAAAAAAAAAACATTCACTCACACTCACACAAAACAGCTCTCGACTTTACATTTCAAAATCACAATGCAGTTACGAAACACATTCCTTCAAAGTGATCTTGCCAGTACAGAGGTGCTGATGCATGCTTTTATTTTTAGTCGTTTAGATTATTGTAATGCCCTGCTCTCTGGTTTACCTCAAAAGTCTCTGTCAAATCTACAACTTCTTCAGAACTCAGCGGCACGAGTTCTGACGAGGACCAGGGGGCGGGAGCATATTACACCAGTTTTAAAATCGCTGCATTGGCTCCCTGTGCGTTTCAGGATTGATTTTAAGATTCTTTTAATGGTTTATAAATGTTTTTATGGTCTTGGGCCTTCTTATTTGAGTGATTTGCTTTTAAAGTATGAACCCTCGCGGACCCTGAGGTCTTCCGGCACCGGCCTTTTAGTTGTTCCTGGGGTGAGGACCAAAACTTATGGTGAGGCTTCATTTCATCATTGTGGTCCTCGCCTCTGGAACAGCCTGCCGGAGAACCTCAGGGCCGCAGAGACCGTAGAGGTTTTTAAGAAGAGGCTCAAGACCCACCTTTTTAACCTGGCTTTTACATGACTTTTCTAGTGATTGCATTTTATTGTATTTTATTTTATTTTATTTTATTTTTTTCTATGAGAATCATTTTATAGTTATTTTATGACTATTTTTATCTGCTAACAATGTTTTATTACTATATTTATTTTTTTATGCATTCTTTTTTATTTTTATCTTCTTTTATTGCTTTTTATTTGTTTTAAAATCCAGTGTTTTCCTCACGGGGATTCCCTGTTCTGGGCTCCGCCTGCGGCGGGGGCTATTGCTGCGGTGCCTGTTCTCTTTGGGGCGGCTGGGGTCCAGCTCGGTAGAGCGGGTCCTGCGCTGCCCCGTGCTGGGCGGGCGCAGCGGCGATGCCCCCTGTGGTCAGGGGGGTTCTTGAATTAGGAGATCCTCGTAATATCGTTTCTACACAGTCGTACCAAGCCAGATTATTTCCTTACATCTGCAGTTTTTATAGCTTTGTTCAGTTTTACTGACAAGGGTCTTATTGGGGGGACTTGGGGGGTGGGGTGGGGGGACTTGGGGAGAGAGAGATGTTTGTTTTGTGTCTTGTGTAACTTTGTTTTTAAACACTGTGTTTTTTGTGTTTTTAATATGTATTTCATTTGCTTTTATGTTAAGCGCCTTGTGTTTCGCCAGAAGAAAAGGCGCTATATAAATAAATAAACTTTAACTTTAACTTTAAAGTACAGAACTTACGTACAAAAAAAAAAAAATAAATAAAAATAAAATAAAAAAAAGTAAAATATCAATAAATTAAGTTATAAAGTGACAACAAATATTAATGTAATGAAGATGTGCAGAGAGAGCTCTCTTGAATAATGGAAACGATGTAATAGCACGTATTGAGGGGGGAAGGTTATTCCATTCACTGGAAGCTTGAACAGAAAAGGCATATTTTCTGTGTTTTCTATGATGTCTTGGAATAGACATCATCATTAATGAATTCTATTTTATAAATAAGTCAGATTCAACCTAATAGTACTATGTAATCCATGATTTTATTTTTCATTTCATTCAGTCACAATCCTTTTTGTTAAGGATAAAAAGTGTTTATGTTGAAACCATTCGACAGATCAGTTTTAGAGTGAACCTGGTAAAATAAATATTAGTTAGGTCATGTCAATCATGACCAAACAGTTTTTTTCCCTACCACAGTTCGCATGTTACACTGCTGCACATGTGTCTTGCAGTCGAGGCTTGAACAGTTCTCAGAGGGAGTGTAACCATCAAAAGGCTGTTTAGCAAAGCAAATTGCTAAATTAATTTGAAAATGATTTGGGGTAAAACACGATTTTAATAGACCCTTTTTTTAAATCTCTGAAATTTAAAGAATTTTTAAATTAAAAAATGGAACTCTGTTATTGTATTAATAAATTATCCATAGAAACCTTTGGCTATTAGAGATCAGATTTGACTGGTAAATTTTAAATGTAACTGGCCACCCCAGCTAGTAATCAAAAGTGTGTTGTCTATTAATGTAAACAGATTGGTTCACAGTTGGACAGTGTTTTCACGGAGCGGACTTTAAGACGTGGCGGACAAATACAGCAAAATTAATTAATAGAACATTTATAAAGGCTGTTTTTTATAGATATAATGGGCATGAATCCACGCTGAACTAACTTTTAGCGGTGCCTTTCTAACATTATTTAACACTACATCGCTGTTGTTGAGCTGCTCCTGTGAGAGAGCTGCATCTTTCCTGTCAGTGATATCATGGCAATTTTTTTTAAAACATTAAAATGTTTTAAGCTCTATTTGTTATCTTTTGTTTTAATGAATCATCTGGAGAAGGAAGTAAGAAAAGAGTATTTTCTGTCAGTCTGCCCCCCTTTGCTAAATCTGTCCTGGTTTTCTCTGCGTGTCTTGTGTTTACAGTTAGAAGACAATAAAAACGAGTTCTTACTATTTATTAATTGATTTTATGCCATTTCATTTTCTTAAAAAGACCTTAGAAAAGACTTATTAGTATCCTAATCTGGTTCACTGGATCTGGTGACTGACAGCTCTCCTCTTAGGGTATAAAGGAGTCGTTTTAGTTGTGCTAAAGAGAAGAAACTCATTTGTGATAGAAAGTAAAATATTTTATAGGCATATTCCTATAAAACTAGAGAGCAAAGACTAATTATAACTTTAAGGAGTTCTTTAAGAAAAAAGTGTTTTTTATGTGAGGTTGCTTTTATGTTGTGACTTCTTTTCTGTTTGCAGTCAACATAATATTTTTTTAAATTAACACCCATGTAAATGGGTCTATTTTCAACTTTATTATTTTAACTACTAAAAAGCCCGGTACTGGCGAAATGAAGAACAACACTTTAGTCCAATCTTTAGAAAATACTTTTGCCATGAATATTGTTTTCAGCTGAAGCTTTTAAAGCAGAAAGTTCAGGTCTATAATAAAACTTGTATAATCCTGAATGTTGAACACCAGTATTATTCTGTGAAATCAAAGATTAGATGTATATTTATTAATTAATGTTGCATAAAGTGTTTTAGCAGCTTAAACGGATTTTGTGGATCAAAGTCTGACATTTTTTGTTTGTGTCTTCCAGGTGTGGTCCAGACCATCGCTGCCTGCTGTTTTTTTAAAAACAGCTTTTGTTAATAGACGAACGGCCCTTTTCAGTGCCCCTGTGTTACTGGATGAATTGAGTCCTTTTAAGGGCTCCCTCATTTTCTGGAATTTGGATATTTGATGTTGACATTTTGAACTTGACCATTTTGAAACTGGAATTTTGAATATTTGATGTTGACATTTTGAACTTGACCACTTTGAAACTGGAATTTTGAACTTGAATAGTTTGCTTGACTGGAGCCAAGTGAAACACTTGAGAAACTCTTTCTACTGCATTGTGATATTAATAAACATTGAAATACTCATATACAAGACCAAGCTTTCAAATAAAAGATTTTCTGATTAATGTTACATTGCCTTATTTCTGTAAAAGAAAAACAATTTGAAATCCTTTTGTTCTTAAGTGAACCTGAGTTTTGTTGAGAAAATGCCAAAGAAAAGTAAAAGATCTCAGTCTGCTAAGACACGTTGGCTGAAGTTTGATGACCTTCAGGAAAGTGCATCTGATAGTTCTCAAAAGCTAAAAGAGAAATCCTCAAAAGTTTATAAAGGTGAGAAAGGAAAAGAAAAGCCTTCCTGTGAACCAAAGATTACATGCGTGGATACAGTGAAGAACAAACAGCATCTTGATGCTTCATGCGAGGTGGGACCATCTCATGCAGGTGAAATGAAAACAAGTGTGAGAAAAGAGAAACCAACACTCGCAGTGATGTCATATGCTGATGTTGTGAAAAGAGGACAAAGCAGTGATGAATGTTGTGCATCCAAACCCTTACATGCTCAACGTGTAAATGAACTTTCTGTGACACAGCTGTGTGCTTCTTGGAGCCAGGCTTCTTGGAGATATGGAAAATACAAAAACATGCAGTGTTCCTGTAACTCTCTGACATTTCTGGCTTTTCTATGTGAAAATGAGAACATCACCACAGCTGATCTTGACCTGGTTTTAGATAAAGGTAACTCCATGTACACAGATGCCAGAAAAAGATTCCCTGCTGACAACCATCTTGCCACTGATCAACTTCCTGAGACAGTACCTGCTCGCAGGTGTGTGTATGATGCAGACATGTCAATTCTGTCTCATTATGGCACTTTTGGAGACCCTCCACCTGGATCAGTTGATGAATTCTTAAGGTTGGATGCTGGACTTGCTTGTTTGCAGACAGAAATTCAGTACGCTTTACTGGTAATGATAGATTTGGTCATTGCTGTGTTCAGAACCAGTTCTGGAAGATTTGGTTTCTTTGACCCCCACTCCAGAAGCCCAGATGGTTTACCCTGTCCACCTGACATGTTTGACAGAGAAAGTGGTACAGCTGTGATGCTGACATTCACGACTCTCCTTGAAATGATTGACTGGCTTTCTTTATGTTATTCTATGAATGGAGCACAGCCCTCAAGTGAGTACGAGCTGAAACCTGTGACATTTCAATGCAGCATCCCTATTATGAATCAAAGTGTCCCATTTCCAGAGTTAAGAGCAACTGATGTCTGTGTTACACCCTCTCTGATGAATGATGATCATCAAGATGCAACATTGACAAGACATGCTGACCCAGAGATTGATGAGAATGTTTGTTCACCAGAAATAAATGATGACACAACAGATGTGGACATGCTGGTGGATTATATAACATCCATGTTAGATGATGTTCCTCAGACCCAGTCAAAACCAAGTGCAGATGCATTGAATGCTTGTATAAACAAAACTTCTAGAAACACAGTAGAAACNGAATGATAGTTCCACTGTTAATGAACTAAATTCTGTTGAGCAACAAAAAGTCTTATTGCCTCACAATGAATTTGATGTTCCACTTGAAATGATCATCTGTCAGTCACAACCAACTGGTTTTTGTCAAACCTCTGATACTGCAGAACAACAGAGAGCCTGTAAAATATCCAAGATTCCTAAACAACAAAGACGAAAAATGCAAAGAAGGCAGCTTCAGTCTCAGACAAAATCTTCAAATAGAAAAGAGAATCAAAAAATGAAAGAAAGAGAGCTCTATTCTTCAAATGATGAATACAAACAAAAGAAAAAAGTGTATTCAAGCAATAATTATTTGTCTAATCCTGAAATGCGACAAACGAAGAAAGAAATGTTAAAAACAAAGTACAAAAAGGATGAAGAGTACAAATACAGGCAAAAGAAAAATACAACAGAACGTTACAAAAAGGATTCAAAATTTATTGTAGTGAAGAAGAAATATGTAAATACTCTATATCAAACAGTAGCTACTTACAGAGAGAAGAAAAAAATATGTTTAAAGACTCGCTATGAAAAGGATGCATGTTACAGAGAAATGAAGAAACACTCTTTGATGGTTCAATACAAAACTCAGCCTAATTTTAGAGACAAAAAGAGACGCTACATCATTCAACGCTATAAACTTAACTCTGGCTTCAGGGAGCACCAAAAGTCTTACATGATTCAGCGTTATGCTAATGACCCAGCATTCAGAATAAAACACAAAGAGTTGATGAGAGAAAGTTACAGAAATAAAATTGGACATAGTGGTATGACTAAGATGATTGCCATGAAAATAAAGAGAAAATACAGACAGATGCGTAAACGAGCTGAAGAAAGAGATGATCCTTTGATCAGAGAAGCCATTTCTGTTTTTATAACAAATATTAAAATTTCTCCTACTTACGTCTGCACTTCCTGTCATAAAGCTTGTTTCAAAAACCAAGTGAAATCTTGCATCAGGTCAAATTACAGTAAAAACCCCCACATCATTTCACAGTGTCTGACTGGCAAATATGTTCATGTCTGTGATGAAGGCTGCATAAATGAACAATGTAAAGTTCCTGAGAGAAGAACAGAAAACATCTGTCACACATGTCATAATTATCTGAAAAATGGATCCATGCCTCCACTTGCTGTTGCTAACAAACTGGAGCTTTTTGATGTGCCAGAAGAATTATCAGATCTAAACATTCTTGAAAGACATTTGGTTGCAAAATGTTTACCATTTGCAAAAATCATTCCCCTACCTAAAGGCAGACAGAATTTAATAAGAGGAAATGTGGTTTGTGTTCCATCTGAAGTCCAGGAAACTGTTGAAATATTACCCAGATTAAGAAGTGAGTCTCAGGTCTGAAGGGTCAAGTTAAAGAGACGTCTGTGTTATAAAGGTCATCAGCTGTTCCAGAATGTGACCTGGACCAAACTCATGAGAGCTTTAAAGACACTGAAACGGATTCATCCACAATATCAAAGTGTAAATATCAGAGATGAGGCAGAACTGTGTGATCCTACACTCCCAGATGATGAAGATGATGATGTAAGGATGGAAGATGAAGATTATGATGAGAATGATTTGATGGAAATTGACATGTGTGAAAAGGTTGCACTGACTGAAGCAGAACATGAAGCTAACAGTGAACATGATGGAGAAATGCATCAACCAAGTGAATTACAGGAAAACCATGAGAGAGATAATCACAATAATGATGAACAAGAAGGAGACATGCCTAATGGTGGCTTTGCACTGGAATCATGTTTACAACCTTGTGATGTTTCAGAGGATATAATGAGTTTTAGTGATGGAATATATTCTGTTGCACCTGCAGAGAGAAACAGTCCTATCAGCTTCTTCAAAACACCTAAATTAGAAGCCATGGCGTTCCCAGTTCAGTTTCCAACTGGCATAAACACTATGGATGAACAACGGCAAAAAAAACTTGACACCAAGCAGTTATTTTAAATCAAGACTTTTCTGCATTGATGAGAGATTTGCTCGTGACACGACATACTTGTTCTTCGCTCAGTTTGTGACAAATCTATTTGGCCAATTCCAGCATGAGCATACAGTTGAGAAAAGGCAAAGCTGTGACCAGAGATGGACGCAGAATCACTTCTGGCATGTTACAGGACAGAGACGAGGTGGAAAGACTGGTGAGAAATAAAGATGCAGTGAGATTCATGCAGCCTCTTCGTGGTACACCTGCTTACTGGGAGAAAACAACACGAGACCTGTTTGCTATGATCAGACAGCTGGGCCCGCCCAGCTTCTTTTGCACATTCAGTGCTGCTGAGTTCCGCTGGCCTGAAGTGATTGAAGCAATAAAGAGACAACAAGGTGAAGAGGTTGATTTTGAAGGACTTGACTGGTCAACTAAATGTGACATTCTCAGAAGCAATCCTGTGACAGCCATGCGCATGTTTGACAAACGTGTGGAAGCTTTATTGAGAGACCTGATCTTTTCTCCTGCTCAGCCACTTGGTAAAGTTATAGACTTCTTTTACAGAGTGGAGTTTCAGCACAGAGGAAGTCCTCACATTCACTGTCTGTTTTGGGTTGAAGGTGCTCCTGTGTTTGAGAAGGATGATGATAAAACGGTGTGTGACTTTGTTGATAAATACATATCTGCACAGATTCCTGACAAACACAAACAACCTGAACTGTACAAGAAGGTCACAGAAGTTCAGAAACATTCCTGGAAACACACTAGAACATGTTTCAAGACTGTGAACTCTGGCTGTCGATTTGGTTTCCCCAAACCTCCCTGCAGAAACACAATGATCAGCAGACCTTTTGAAGAGGAAACAGAGAACGGTTTGACTATGGAAGCTGCAAAAGACAAACTCAGACCACTGAACCTGCTGCTAAATGAACCTGAAAGTGCCTCAATGAGCTTAGATCAGCTTCTGTCTCAATGTAGTCTGACATACAGTGAATATGAAGCATGTTTGCATATGATCAGTAAATCCAACACAGTGATTCTGAAGCGTGACCCTAAGGACAGCTGGACTAATGGATACAACCCACATCTGCTGAAAGCCTGGGACAGCAACATTGACATCAGTTACATCCTGAATGCTTATTCTTGTGTCATGTACCTGACTAAATATATAACCAAGAAAGAAGCCGGTCTGTCTGACTACCTGAAAACAGTCATTGAAAGTTCCAGCACAGAGAGAATCAATGAGAGCGATGAAATGAGAGAAGTCATGCAGGCATATTCAAAAAAGAGAGAAGTAAGTGCTCAGGAGTGTGTGTGCAGAGCTACAGGACTTCACATGAAGAAGAGTTCACGCAGTGTCATATTTGTACCTACTGATGACAACCCAGTGAAAATGAGCCATCCACTTTCTTACCTTGAGAGCACGACAAATGACAGCTTAAACATCTGGATGACATCACTGACTGACAAATACAAGGCTCGTCCAGAAACACCAGAGTTTGAGGAAATGTGTCTGGCAGATTTTGTATCAACTTGTCGAATTGTTTATGGCAAACAGACAAATGGTAAAGGTGTGCTGCCCCTGCTGAACGAAATGGGATTTGTACAGAAAAGAACCAGTGATAAGCCTGCTGTGATCAGATACCACCGCTGTTCAAAAGAAAAAAAATCCTGACAATACTTTGGAACCATGATTAAGCTTTATCTTCCCTACAGATCAGACTGTGAACTGAAAAGTCAACATTTTCCCACCTACGAGTCATTCTATGAATGTGGAACTGTCCGTCTTCCTGGATCTGAATATTCTGACTATGTGAAGAACATTGTGAAGGAAAACAGAGACAAATATGAAGAAAAGCTCAGAGGAGATTTGATAAGCTTTGGAAGGAGTATGAAGAGAACAGAGATGAAGTTGATGAATGGTCTAATCTTAATCACAGTCTGAAATGGTGAGAGTTCCCTGTGATCAAGGAGCAGAGTCTGATCATGAACATCAGGAGAATGTCCAGATCTCATCGTTCTGTAGTTGTTGTACCTGAGGTCAGATTAACAAGACAAGCACCTGCAATTGAAGCCGCTGAGCTCCAGAGAATGTACCAGAACCTGAAACAGAAACAGGCCTGTGTGTTCTACAAAATAAGAGATTGGTGTTTGAAAAGAGTGTGTGGACTGAACCCAGAAACAGTTGTTTTCCTTTACATCAATGGTGGTGCTGAACGAAAAGTCTCTTCTGATTCGTTGTCTTTATTCAATGGACTTCTAAAGATACTGAGTAGATTCCGAGAATGCAGATGAACCTGACATTTCAAACCCGACTGTCCTGCTGACATCATTTACTGGTACTGACTGGGTAGCTAAGCAATATAAATGGATAACAACATGCGGACTCGCTTATTGAAGCTTCCGAGAAGTTTAAAAACCATGACTCCATTTCTTGGACTTTGAAACCAGCTGGATAGAAGTGAGAGACTGAGTGGCTTTTGAAGTGCTGAGATTATCATCATTGATGAAGTTTTCCATGGTGTCTAACAACTCTCTTTTGCTTATGTTGGATGCACGGCTGAAACAGATCAAAAGGCAGTCAGAGACCTTTGGAGGAATGTCTGTTATTTGCAGTTGGAGACTTTTTAGCACAGCTCCCTCCAGAGAAGCTAAGATGCTCTAAAACAAGCTCTGTGTGTTTGAATGTTGAAACCATCACGACAGAACTAATGACCTTTGCAGAGAACTTCCAGATGATCACTTTGACAGAAATAATGCGTCAAAAAGGTGATGTTGCTTTTGCTGAAATGTTGAACAGGATCCGTGTGAAAGTAAAGTCAGATGTGTTGTCAGATGCCGACAGAACTTTATTAGCACAGACTATCACTGAACCAGAGAAGTGTCCTCTAGATGCTCTTCACATTTTTGCAACCAACAAGCAAGTCTGTTCTCATAATTCTGTAACCCTGTCTAAACTGCATGTTAACACAATAGAAATTCCAGCAGATGACTTTAAGAAAGACCCACGAACTGGCAGAATGGCACGGCTGGACAAACCCGTTAAAGGAGGTAAAAATGAACTGGAAGACACAATAATAGTTGCTGAAGGAGCACGAGTCATGCTGACCAGGAATATTGATGTACACCATGGTTTGGTCAATGGAGCTTTTGGTGAACTTTTCAATGTTGTAACTTCTGACAGTGATCAACGTGTCGTTAAGGTTGGACTAAAAATGGATAATGATACAGCTGGAGGACAATCTGACAACGTGGTGTACGTGGAAAGAGTTGAGGAGAACCTGAAGCAGAAAGGTGTGGTTCGCCGGCAATTCCCTATTAAACTGGCTTATGCATGTACAATCCATAAAGTTCAAGGAATGACAACAACTAAAGCTGTGGTGTCACTGAAACATGTCTTTGAGGCTGGTATGTCATATGTAGCCATCAGCAGAGTCACTTCTCTCAATGGACTGTTTTTACTGGATTTTGATGAGTCTAAGATTTATGCCAACCCAGAAGTCACTGCTGCACTGGACACCATGAGACAAACAGATCTGGATGACATGATGCCTCTGCTGCATTTAAAGGATACAGTGAGTAGAACTGATACTCTGACCATCATACACCATAATACTGAAGGACTCCCAGCTCACATATGTGACATCAAGAGCCATCATGAGTTGCATCTTGCAGATGTTTTGTGTCTCACAGAAACCCATCTACAAGGTTCTTTCATTGCAGAAAGTCTTCATCTGGAAGGTTACAGCATGTTTAGCCGGAACAGACACTTGTCCTACACTAACCATCCTCAGCTGGCCCAGAGAAGAGGTGGAGGAGTGGCTATTTATGTCAGAAACCACATTACTGTGACAGAGAAGCGCTACATAAACAATGTGACTGACCTTGAGTTTGTGGTTCTGAAGGTTGAAGCTCCTGTAATTGCTTTCATTGTTTCTGTTTACAGGCCTCCAGATTACTGTCTGACATCTTTCTTGACTAACTTGGAACGTTTGCTGTATTCACTAGAGTTATTGGAGATCCATCCCGTTATTGTTGCTGGTGATTTCAATGTAAATGTTCTGGTTGATAAAAACACACCTGTTTTACAGCTGTTTCAGACTAGAGGATATGCACAGGTGATCACAGAGGCAACAACAGAAAAAAACACTCTACTGGACTTGATGTTTGTGTCCCGACCAGAACAGTGTCTGCATTCAGGTACAATGAAGTCATATTACAGTTATCATGAGCCTGTGTTCTGCATAATGTCTTTTGACAGGTCATAAATGAAGTACCTTTTACAAGTGAGTATAAAAACAAAAGATAATGTCATCATGTCATTTTACATTTTTGATAGCAGTGTTATTTATATGTTTACCTTGAATCATGTCTTATAAAAATGTTCAAAAGTCAACAGTATTATCCTGATTACAATTATGCTTTTTCTGTATTTATAGAATTACCAGTTTAAGAATAGTTCATGTTTGGAGATCATGGTCATTTTGAATTGAACACTTGTTATTGTTGTTTATTGAAATAATGTGTACTTGAATTTGTTTGACTTGTTCAATTATGGAGTTTAGTTTATTGAATTAATGTTTACTGAGATTTGTGTGACCTGTGCAGTTATCCGGGTGGTGGGTTTGGGTTGGATAACTGCACAGGTCAGGCAGCTGATCACAGCTGCTCAAACTTAACTGTAGAATCAGAAAGGATGTGTTCCTTAATTAACACATCCTTTCTGATGTACTGTTCCCTGCCAGCAACACAGTTTATTTAAAGAAAATGTTCTCTTCATTTATATATAAGATCTGCTGGGTAATCAGTAAAAAACTCTCTGGTTCTGTAAAAGTCCAGAGACAAATCCTGCAGATCAGATATATAACAGATCCACCATCCTTTTGTTAACTGTCAGCAGCAGACAGAAATCACCAGCTTGATCTCCTCAATGGTTTTAAGAACCATGTGACATCATAGTAACCTATCAGTGGACCAAATACTGCAGCTTTGTGCATGCAGCTGCCTTCTTACCCTGAATGATAGAAGATTTACATTTCATTCATATGGTTTTATGATTTGTTCTTAACTAAACATAAAACATTTAATCCCATCTTTTATGAAGTATTGCTGCTGTAGTGGCAGGGACAGTAGTTCATAGTTTTATTCGGTGTGGTGTTTTGTTTTGAATCCTTTAAATTGCTGCATGTTCTAATTAACTTGAACCTCACCAGTAAATGATTTTAAAACTGAGGTTCTGTGTTTCTTCTGTAGGATTTTTAGAATTTTAAAGAAGAGCTGGCTTTGTCCATTCTCAGAAACTAAAATATGGCATAAGGGCTTTTAAAAAATAAAAATACAATAACCATTTTAAAATGAAGCAGTGAAAAAAACAGGTTTGGGCCCATAACCATTCAATTTTCTAGCTTAAGTCCTTATTTGTATTTTTTTTTTTTGCTCTTGTATTAGAAAAATAATTTTAGAAATGCATGAGCATATTTAAGCTGCCACAATTTTGTTTTTCACATTTTCATTTACATTTTTACCCAACTGTCCTTTGTCGTTATTTTTAGAATTCAGAATTATGTGTTTAACTGTTGTGCTCTATGGGTTTGCTTTTCTTTCCTTGAGAAAATGGTTTTAGATTAACTATCTATTGTATTATAGTTAGATTGATCTTCTCTTCTTTTTTTTATTTTATATTAGGAAAAATAATTAAGCTTTTAATAAAAAAAGATTGATCAACTAGTTACATAAAATGAATTGAGTTTTTTTTTTTTTTTCTCAAATTGTATGTTTTAGTAATAGTTTAATTTTGCAACTTTTGGATAAAAATGTTACTTAATGCGAACCATGTGAACAGTAACATTTTTCTGAATATTATTCCATGCCTTCTTTTTATGTTTTGAAAAGTCATTGAAACATATAATTTCAAATGTTCTTTCCCTTGTGAAAGCTTCATTTTATTTTTTTTAATAGCCAAAGACATTTATCATTCATGTATTGCAATGTATTTAATGTACATTTAAATTCTTTTTAAATTAATTAATTAACTTATTTATTTGCTGTTTTGTAATTTTGAAAGGAGTGTGATTTTTATCCGGATTTTTTTTATGACAAATGTCAAAACCTCCAGCAACAATTCAACACAAGTGCAGGCCAGACTTTCACTGCTGGACCTCACAGAAGACAAGACTCCCTTTTCAGCTTCAGCTTCAGACATTCCTCTCAGATCACCTCTGGCATGGACTCTTCTGCTGTCCTGACCTGTCATCATGGCACACCATCAAAGAACCAACAACTGCAGCATCTACCCACAGCTGGTTTCTTCTCCTTCAATGACAAAGGTAGGAAACTTGCTCTTTTAACTACAAGAAATGTTTCAATTTAATGTAATTATTCTTTAAGTTTTAAAGCAAACTGGATTTGACTTTATGTTTTGTCTTTTATTCAGATCGCTCAAGTCTGCTCACAGAGATTCATTCAGTACAGCACAGACCTGCAACATGCCTATCAGCCCCTGAAACCTGAAAATGATTCAGACTGAGAGAATGCAGCAGCAGTGTTGGAGGTAAGATCACAGACAAACATGGATATTTGGAATATTTGTTGTTATAAATATTAATGAAAGTGTTCATGTGTGTTGTCTCTTAGAACAAGCTGCATCCTTCCACATGTCAGTGCAGTTTTCTGAGAACAGCTGTGGGACTTCTGTTGGTCATTTGGTAAATGATCAACATTTGCTGCATGAAATCCTGCTGCTACAGATCACCATCATGACAGAGGATCGACAAAGGACAAAGAAGGTTTTTTCCACAACTTTCAAGTTTTTAATTTTTTTTTTCATTTAATTCTAGCCCATCTCCCATCATGACAAAAGGTGAACAAAGGACACACATATATAGATATTTACATATATGTATACTTTTTTTTAAATAACTTTTAAGCTTTTTTCCTGCTTTAGCTCCAACCTATCTTCCATCATTTTAAGTTTTTTCTAAAGGTTTTTTGCTGTGCTGGCAGGGACACTCTGTCAGGACTTTTAGCAGTTGTGAGCTTTATTTTGCCTTAGTTTAGCTGTCGAATAGATTCATTAACCTGAACATCATTAGTGAGTGAGTCGGTGTTTGTGGTGTACCATTCTTTGTATTTTTTTGTTAAATTTGACTTCTTTAGTTTCTGCCACATGTGACAATGTTTTAATAATGTTCCTTTAGAAAACTTGTTTTACATGAATATTAAATTCAGATTCAGATTTGGAAACTCTATTAGTCCCAGAGGGCATTAATTTAGCATTTCAAGTGCGGTTTCTCATACAAACACAATCACATTAATGTGTCAGACCATCATAGTTTAAAATGAATATTACTTTGCTCCATTACAGCAATACACAACAATGTTACGATCAGCAATGGCCTCAAAAAACACTTTTATCTAAGTTCAATAATGTAAATACTGAGGGCACTAAAGACTGAAAAACGATTGGTTTTCCGTGTTGGAGCATACATATTATTCTTAAATATTACTGAATGCATGCATTTGAACTGTAAGTTGAGTTGATTTCTTTTGTAATGTAATGTATAAGATTTTTATTTCATATAGTTTTTTTATAAATGTATCACATGCGGTCTTTTGTAAAGAAGAAATGTCTAACTAAACCAAACTATTTTTTTTAAATATTCATTTATCTTTTTATGAACATTATGAAAAAAATGACTGTTAAGATCCTGTTTTGAAAGACTGTTGCACTGAGATCTTCTTTTTTTATTTTAATATTTAACTACTTTTTTTTCATCTACAACTATCAAAGTGTGTTTTTATTGTTTCTTCCTGTAAAACTATGTATAAAAAGTCTACTGTTGTTTCATTTCATTTTAAGAATAACATTTATTTTTATTACAAAACTGGTTCACTTTTTCTTTAAAATAATTTAAACTGATGCAGCTGTTCTAAAGAATTGTATGGAAGCCATAAAAGGTTTTTTGTTTTTGACAAATAAAAACTACTATGAAATGCTTCTGCTTTTCAAAACATTATTTTGCAAGGCATTTCCTCTCGTATGGCATATCAGTATTAGATTTAATTTCTTTGCTCACATAGTTCTTAGAAACGGCTCAATTTCCACTGAAAGAGCATCAATATGAGCCAGTTGGCAGCTCCCTCATTCATTCCTCTACTTACAAAAGTTAATTGATCTTTCTACAGTATAACAGATTAGCGATTAGAACAAGTGTTTTGGGGAATATTGTTCTTAATTCTGTTAATAGTTGAAGTCATTTTAAGTAACCTATTGTTTTTGAAACTATTGTTTCTGCAACTCAAGATGAACAGTTTCACCTGTTAACTGCGTGCTTTGTATTCATAATTGTATTCATAACAACATTCTATCAAGATCAGCTGTCTTTGTGACACAAATGTGAACAAATCCAGGAATCATATCAGCGCAGTCCACTCTAAACATGCAGATGGATGGGTTTTACCAAGCGGTAACTCCAGTAGGCAGATTTGAAATCCTTAAAATACATTGATTCCCAAAAGAAAATATATGCTACATTAATAGCATTACCAATTATGTAAATACAACTTTACTGCATATATATGAAATTATAAGGACAGTAATACCTAAGTTGACAACTTGCTGACTATTTGATCATTTGATCACTTATTTTTCTTCTCTCTCTTTTTGTTATTGTGCTTTATTATGGTCTGATGGCGGTAAACACTGTCTGATTTTGTTCTTTCACTGCTTAAGCCATGTTCTGTCATGTTCAGTTGTTCAAAAAAAAATAAAAATAAAAATAGAGAGGGCAGAGGGAGAGGATAATCAGGAAGTAACAAAATGTTGCAGTACCGTCATGTACCAGAAAGGCTTGTGCTTAGAGGGAGCGTTTTCTAATTGACCCCCATATTAGAATCGTTATTTTCAGCTCTCTAATAAACCCCTCTAATGCCTGGTACTTGAAGTTTTTATTTTTTCAATAGTTTCATTTTTGATCCATGAAAACTCTGGGGGGAGTGGATTTTTTCTAAATTTGTAGATATATATACAGTATATAATTTTTTTTTGCTTAATAAGGGGACTCTGCTTTATGATTGACATATGATAATTGTGGTGGATTCTGGGAGCAGAGCTCCGGTGTTTTGCTTGTCTGCTAGACTGCAACAGTTATGGCGTTAGCATGAGCACTGTGTTTCGGTTTTTGTCCTGGTACCATGCTGTAACTGTTTTAAAACACTCTCTGGGAGTCCTCTAGTGCCTTTTCTCCGGTAAGCACTAAAAGAATAACTTTATATTTACCGGAAATAAACCACTATTACATATTATGATTATTTAATTCCAGTAGATTTCTTTTTTCAAAATATCTTCACGTCAATGTTTTTTATTTTTTAATAATACCTATGATGTTTAATGTTAAAAACAACATTTTCTCTTTATTTTTATTTATTGCCATTTTATTTGATCAAAGTCATAATAGATAAGAACAGGATTCAGATCTGCTACAGTAGCACCAGAATCTCTTCATATAAAGTGACTGATATCACACAAGTGATCCACATTTTTAAAGTAAAATTGTGTAGACATTAAGAGAACTTTTAGTCAATAGGAGCATATAATGTAAATATTTAATTTTGAACAAAGTTGTACATGTTTATTTTTTTGCTCTTTGCCTTGTGATTTAATATTACATATCTGTCTTGTATGTTCCTCTCCAGGTCTGCTTCTGGTGATGGTGAGTGAGTTAATAATCTAAAACAATCCAGCATTTACATTTTAAGGTACTAAAATTCTAACTGTGACATTTGTTGATTACTCTTGCTGAAATGTTGGATTCAATAAAATTATGCTTTATTTGAGTGACGAGTCCTTTCTGTTTGGTCACTGTTTTAATGTGCAAGTAAAACAAAAAGAAATGTGGGTCAAGGTCAGATGTGTTCTATATTTATTATTGAAAGAATATTTCAAGTATCACAAGCATTAATCATTGACAATTTAGTTTTTTTCCCCTTCATTTAAAGTAGGGACCTTTTTAAACATGTCATGGTTAGAAAGTATCATTACTGTCTATTTGACATTTTAAAAACCTAGTGAATTATCCTAAAGAGTACATTTATATCTACTGGAAACAATTTTCAGTAAGAAATGAAAGAAAAACAAAAAAGTTTAGAAGCAGCCGCTAACATTCTCTCTGACCCCCATGACAAGCTCCAGACGTCGTCCAGTGATGAGAGAACAAGGAGCTGCTGTTCCTTGTAAGCTTAAAAATAAAGAAGTTCCACCACCGTCCGCCTCAGCTGAACCAGCAGGCGTGGGTACCCGCCGAGCTCACGTCGCTTTGGTGGTGTTGTTGAACTGTCCTTTCTGGTGATAAATGGAAATGACATCACTGTTAATCCAAACTAATTCTAAGGAAAAGAAAATAGATTTCACTCAAAAACATGATTTGTACATGTGTTAAATACACAAAATTAAACATTTCATCTAATTTATGATCAAAATACACGTGAATATCTTTAAACCAAATCTTTTAAGAAAATGAGTTTGTCTTTGAAAGAACATCACAGTCTTCAATTTGGATTGTCATCAGAAGAAGCAGCACCAGTAATGTTTAACCTCTTCACACCTGACCTTCATCACATTTTGACTAATATTATCACAGTCGTTCATTCTGACTGTGTGTTTAGAGGGTTAACGTAAATATTAGCTCCAGCTTTAAGAAGTTGATGTGATTAACTTAACTAAGAAGAAAAAAAGAAATCCTCCTCATGTTGTAATCACAGCATTATGTGATCATATGTTAACAATTTGATTTTACATTAGAGAAAATAAGGTTTTACACAATCATATATTACTGCTGTGGTGTAGTTGTTTAATGTGTATATAAAGGCTACAATAAACGCTTAGGACCACAAAAGTAAGAAGTTCAAACTTGTTATGAGTGATGTTCTGTTCATACTAAACACGTACCACGGGAAAATACGTTTTCATTGTTGCTTAAAAGTCACTTCCACCGCTTCACATATTGTGTGTGAAACATCAATTACTTACCTGTAAAAATTCATGATGTAAATAATCCACCGCGATGCTGCTTTGCTGGAGAATTGAAGCTGTTAGCATTGAAGCACCGCAGACAGCGGCAGAAGCTGTGGGCGTGAAATAAACAAACCCCTCGGAAGAAGCGAATCAACTCGGGCCCCCCCTTTTCCCCATATTTGGCACGTCCGCGTAACTCACGGCTTGAGGCAGCAGCCATGAACTGAAAATTCAGGCTTCATTTTTTTTTTTTTTTTTTTTTTAAACTTTATTGCAAACATCAATTTCCATACAAAAAAGGTGCAAATAGTCATTGCATGTTGTCATACTAGCGCTTCTTTGGGGACTGTGGAAGTCAATGGATGAGTCAGCGATGAATTA